>JAPZDV010000023.1:24702555-24713945 GCA_029814665.1 Acanthurus lineatus
ATTTATGACAAAAATTATGAACTTTTTAACCTTGTTATCAAACACATTTTACTCAGGGCAGAACAGTGGTAGATATTAATTTTAGCTCAAGTTTTGAAAAAAATTGGAGGTTGTCATAAAGAAAGCTGTAGAAAATTCTCATTAGAATAACAATAACAATCTGACAAACTAAAAAAGTCATGAGGGGACCTGAGGAGCTCTCAGTGTCGGTCATACTTGATGATAATTCCTCTGATCTGTGCAGCTGGACACTGAATCTGAAAGCACTTCAGCCACTGTGGACATCTATGAGAGAGAGGCACAACTCGTCATCGACTACTCGGGCCTGGGGGCAGAAATCACAGTGAGACATCCAAGCCTCATTATCACTCTAATTCTCTCTTAGAGCTGTTTATTTAGATTCAAGTTAATTCGTGCACAGAGTCTGCAGGCGGAGGAGGAGGTGGAAGCCTACTTGGAAAAGCTGAAGGAGTCGGTCTCCAACATAGAAGGAGTCTTGCACCGCACCACCGCCCCCAACCTGAAAGCTCTGGAGAAAATGAGGGAGGTGAAGGACAAGTTACAGGAAGTGACAGAAGGTACTTAACTTCTCAGTGTATCTGCCTTTAAAAATGCAACTCTAAATATGTGGAATGGATCTGCTGTAATCTCTGCAACAACAGGTTTTGCCCTTAAAAGTTACTTAGCAGAACTTTGTGTTTAATGTTATTTATTATAAATATTGATATCATATGTATACATTTTTTGTTTTTTTTAAGTTTTTTATTGTAGAGTTTTACATCTTTCTTAGTGGTCAGCTATTGAAATTTTTTAGCATTTCATTCTCTCATGCAATTTCCAGCCCCTGTTTTATTGTTGTAATAAGACTGAGTTGTATTAATAAAGTATGTGAACTTAAATTCAGCTTCATTTTCTGTCCCTTGTTCAGCGTTTGATGCCAGCACTAGAGCAGCCAGGATATGCAATCAGGAGTTCGAGCAGGTCAAATCCAAGCGCTTCAACCTCTTCAGCCGCTGCTTCGAACACGTGTCCATCGTCATCGACCAGATCTATAAAAAAATCTGCAGGAACAGCAGCGCCCAGGTGAAGCAAGAAAGCCACAACCACAAAAACACACACACAAATGTATCTGTTTTTCTGTTTATTTATGTCATGTCGGTAAAAGCAGCCTTGAAAACTCGACACCCAGTCGGATTTGCTTGCATTTAAAGGGTGATTTACTGAACAATGAACTGTTTAAGGTAAAAATACTATCTGTTGTTCATTCATATACAGTGTAAATCATACACACAGTGTAATTTCCATTAGCACTGGGTGTTGCAGAAGGTGTCACAAACAAGAGCAAGAGGCCTGAAATGACCAGATCCAACAAATAAAGTTAAAACAGACTGCTGTATTTGCTTCAGGCCATTCTGAGTGCAGAAAATCCTGACGAGCCGTACCTGGGAGGCATCAACTACAACTGTGTGGCACCAGGGAAACGCTTCATGTCCATGGACAATCTGTCTGGTGGAGAAAAAGCCATAGCTGCGCTGGCCCTGGTGTTTGCCATCCACAGGTAACACTGGGTTTGACAGATTACATTAGATCAGAATACATCAGATTAAAACAGGGGATATGGAGTGTGAAAGCAGAGTTTAACAAAATTGAGATAAATTATTCATTCAGAATGATAAAAAATTGCATGTGTCGGATATAATAGCACCAGATAATGAGTAGAATAAACATAGTTACGCATCTTTGATGACAGATTTGAGAGACCACTTTCCTCTCTCTCAAAACCATTTAGCAAAATCAGTGTTTGTTAGACATTAATTCTGCTGGACAGCTGGATAATTACCCCTACAGCTACAAAAACAAACCCAAGAAGAATTGCACAGCTGCTGCACTCCATAAAGCATCTTTCAGAAACTACAATTTCTTCTTAAGGGGAAAAAAAACAGTTGGCTGAGGATATTTAGGTTGTAATGATCATGAGTTTCTGAACTGATGGATATAATAATAAAGACAAGGCTTTGTAGTGTTGAGAGCCTGTTGATCCTCTTGTCTTTGACATCAACTTTACTTGAATAAATCACCTTAAAAGGTACACTTGACTCCCATCCTTCATAGCTGCTTTCTTCTTGCTTTCTTTTGTAATGAAACTATTATCCTTAAAAAGGAAAATGTCTTTTTAATCTCTTTTGAAGTCTACTAAGTTCACAGACAGCTTGAATGTCCATGTTGCTGGTGTTTCCCTCAGCTTCCGACCCGCTCCTTTCTTCATCTTGGATGAGGTGGATGCAGCCTTGGATAACACAAACATTGGCAAAGTAAGATTCAAGGATTAAGAATATATGTCAACTACAGTGCTGAAATATTTAACTTAAATTTATCAGTCAATAAAAAGCCAACATGATCGCTCTTCAGTGGGAAGATTTGCTGGTTTATCTGTTTGAAATTATTGTAAACAGAGTATCTTTCGGTTTTGGACTGTTGGTTCACCTCATTTTTCACCTCTTTGGCACTAAAATATCACTGGATTCAAGGAAAAATAAATAGATTAACTAAAAAAGATATGAAGTTACAACCCCAAAATCTTGTAATTACATGATTTTGCACTCTGGATTTTCAGAAATATGGTCTGCGATTATGTTTTTTAAATGATTTGAGAGTGTTATCTTATCCTATATTGTGATGATTTTATATAAACGTACCTTGTGTGGGTGTTTTGTTTATGATGCAGGTGACCAGTTTCATCAGAGAGGAGTGCAGGGAGAACATGCAGATCATCGTCATCTCCCTGAAGGAGGAGTTTTTCTCCAAGTCTGACGCTTTGCTGGGAGTTTACTCGGATGTAACAGAACATTCAGAGCATATTTCTTCTTTTCTACATGTCATTACAACAACAGTCACCATGGTTTTCTCTCCTTTACAGTTTGATGAATACATGTTCAGCCGCATTCTCACCCTGGACTTGCGACCTTATCCTCTGGTTGAAGAGGAGAATGAGACGCAGATGGACCAGAATAAGAGCAGACTTGTGTCACCGTGAGGCTCTTACATGTGTAGCTTTTGCGTTTTTGTTCATTTTTTCACAACATGTGCAGGCAAAGCAGTTTACTTAAACAATTTCTGTGTTCCAGTTTAGGCTATTTTACTATATAGACTTTGCTAAAAAGATGTTTGTATCGGATTGTTTTTCTGTAGTGACGCGTCAAACCTTCAGGTCTGTAAGATCTGAATGGAATTAGAAAAGAAGAGTTAGTTTTGCATTTATATAACTACTTGCATTTAAAACTCTTTTTAATTTGGCATATAAAACCATAGAATAAGAGAGCGGTCTTGAATACAGTGTTACTCTTTTTAGTGAGCTTGTTACTTAACTTGTTTTTTATATTTGTTACTTAAAATAATTTTGTACCTGTTGTGCTTCTCAGTAGGACTTCTGTTCAATAAATCTACAGAGTTCTTCTTAAGTCTTTTATTTTAATGACACAAAATCATTTGTTATCTCATTACATTTTGTATAAAGTGCAAATAGAGACCATACTCCTCTAAAAGAGTTGAATATGCTCAACTCTTTTATGGTGTTTATTAGTTTTGGAGGTCTTAGTTGGACGCACAAGGGTGCCGTTTCACTAGAAATATGAGTTTTACTCTTTTATTAGCCCATTTTTCATAATTAATTTTCTTAATTTTTATGGTTCGACTGTCCACATTTTTGTATAATCAGTCACTCATATTATTTTTCATTTACAAAAAATATAATGACAGAAAAAGTATGTTATGATGACTCTTCTTGCTTATTATACCTCTGTGGCAGTAGGGGGCGGTAATGAGCTTGTTGGGGTTGAAGTAGACAGCGTCCTCGTGATCAATATTTACGGAAGTGTCAACCTCAGTAAACTCAGCCACCGTACTGAGACATTTCTGTAGCATCATATGTTGTTTTTTTAAGGGAATTGACTGTTTAAACTACTTAAATTATTACTAAATATTATTGTGAAGGCAGCACGCGGGACTAAGCAGGAAATGAACGTCTGTTAGCCTGTTAGCTAGCAAAACCTGAATCAGTGACAGTTGACAGTTGGCTAACTGAGCTAGCTTTCGGATAAAATAGCAGAACAAACGCCGTCAGTAATGTCAATTACCTTCTCGTAGGTATGGTAGGTTGTCAGCTTGGTTAGATATAATAGTCGTTTAAAGTCTGTGGACGTTTCTTTTTTTATTTTTAGTTAAATTCTATGGCTTCAGTTTCTGTTTGACAGAAGCTAACCGCTAGCTAGCTAACGAAACATTAGCACAATGGGAGCCGAACAAAGTGGAGATGCGGAGCACAAACACTCCGATTACAGCTCATCGGGTGAGTGAAACTGACATCTATGGTGGATCTGTGTCTGTTTTAAAGAGTTTTAATTATGTTAACGTTTTTGTTTTTGCAGTAATGTTAGGTAATTGTGCCATAATTTGCATCGTTTTTCAAATGCAGTGGTGAAGAACTACCCAGATCCTTAACTTGTTGTAGCAATTCAACAATGTTAAAGTTATTTGCTGGAAGAACAATTCCTGCATTAAAAAAATAAAAGGACAAGGGTGCTAATTGCAAAATGTCTTGTATTGTAAGTATTGTTAAAGTTTCTGTATTTACAGAAGCATTTTAAAGTGTTGACCCATTCAGGTGGTACTTATTTAAATTACTTTACAGTGATCAGATCAATCCACAAAAATTCTTGATTTTATTAGGTGCTAGTCATTTTGTGCAAAGTATCAATTTGTATCTAAATATTTTGGTATATGAACTTGAAAAGCTTTGTCCAAATGGCATGTATTTTATCAGAAAAACTGGATCTAGCTCAAAGTATGAACTTAAAATCTTAATTTTTTAGAGGTGTTTTGAAATGTTGTCAGAGGTCTGACACCTTGTGGTTTGACGAATGTTGTCATTGCAGTTGTGCCCTCTCCAGCCAAGCAGAAGGCCAAGATGGATGATATTGTGGTTGTGGCCCAGGGCACCCAGTCAATGCGAAATATCCACAATGACCCAGATGTCATAAAGCTTCAAGAAATCCCCACCTTTCAGCCACTTTTGAAAGGTAACTCTGAAGCCTCCAAGCTGCTGACAGGGATTTTGGTTGAATCATTAAGAGACCTTTAATAAAAACCAAACCTTTAAATTATGTTTGTATTTATTAAGTGTAAAAAACTGAGCAGAACCATGAAAAAATATCTAAACACTGAAGTAATAGCTTCAAATATTAATCAATCAGTTTCAAAATGTTCAAACCTTTATGTTCTCTTCTGAAAATGTGGACAAAGATTTCTTTTAAATAGAAATGTTATTGGGAACTGAACGTCCAGATTGCAGATTTTTTTATTTGACTTCTACCATCCAAGCTTTCACATGAAGATATTGAGAGTTTCATCTAATTTTTTCAACCTTTACCCACCAGCCCATTATAGAAATTCTGTGCAGTGAAGCTTACATTTGCTGCAACCCATTAGCAATATGTTAGAAAGTGGATAATGAGCCAAGTTTCCCGTGTAGGCGCACTCCTGAAAAAGCAGAAGGGGTAGTTCTGTCAGATCCTGTGCAAAGCTAATTACAATAATTACAAAGTGTCACACCGTCGTCAAGTGTTACTCCACTCCATCATGTCCATGTAAGTCATTTGCTCTTCGCTCTCCACAGGAGTGCTGAGTGGCCAGACGTCACCCAGCAGTGTGTGTCTGGAAAGGCTGGATGCCGCCCAGGTTCTGCAGCTCTGCATCCGGTACCAGGACCATCTACACCAGTGTGCCGAGGCTGTGGCCTTCGACCAGAACGCTCTGGTCAAGAGAATCAAAGAGGTGAGAATATAACAATGCAGCATGAGTCCTCTAGCATGCAGAGCGTCTTATTTTTTAGTCTCATAACAATCAACAACAATAACAAGTGTGTTCAGTCACTGAAATGAGCACATTTCTGTTTCAGTAGCAAAGTTGTTAAACAGTCTTTGATTTTATTTCCACAATTAAACTGAAATAATTAGTATTCTGAGAGAAAATCAACTTAAAGCGTTTCATTTTTACAACCATGACGGTTTCATTTAGGCAAAAACCCCAAACAGTTGTTGGTTTCCAATCTCGGATGTGAGAGGTTTGGAATTTTATTACTGGTGTGTTTCACTTCAAATTAAATGTTGGTTTTGTATTCGAAAAATCTAGAGAACAATGTGCCTGTCCAGTGTTTTGTTTTTGTTTTTGTTGCTGATGTGGTGTTGATATAAAAAAAAAATCATAAAAAGAAAGATCAATAATTAAAATAAGAAGTACTTGCATTTAGATTCTTGGACTGACAAATGTACAAAACTTCATGTAGTCCAAGTTATGATGAATTATTTTGTTCATTCTTTAAAATAACTTTTCTGGTTTGGCTTTTTAAAGTAAAGATCTGAGTTGAGGCTGTTTATTTTCCACTATTGTATGTCTCACTTTTTTAAGTGTTAGTTTTGGTTCATGTATTAGTGATGAAGCATAATTCTATGAATCTATTCGGCTATTTTCCTGTTTTACTTTGAGATGATTCAAAGTGTCATTTCAGGTCAAACACTCTCTCTTTCTCTCTGTTTCTTTTTAAGATGGACTTGTCAGTCGAAACCTTGTTCAGCATAATGCAGGAGCGCCAAAAACGCTACGCCAAGTACGCGGAACAGATTCAGAAAGTCAACGAGATGTCCATGATCCTGAGACGCATCCAGATGGGAATCGACCAGACGGTGCCGCTGATGGAGCGTCTCAACAACATGCTGCCTGAGAGCGAGCGCCTGGAGCCCTTCAGCATGAGGCCTGATGGGGATTCTGCCAACAAGTAGCCTCCTTAAAGCCAACACAGCTCCGTCTTACATGAACCTCCATCCAGTCGTCTGTCCAGGAGAAAGTGCAGGTCTGTCCAGCTGTAGGGATAAGAAGTCATGACATGGGTGCAAACGTCTGAACCTGTTTAAGTTTTTTGTTTTTGTAGTAGATGCAGAGCTGAGGCATAAATGTGTGAGACTGCTCTAATCGGGTCTCCAGGGCTTAATCAGTCTGTTTTCTTCTTTTCACTCGATGCAGGCTTTGCTAAACACTCTTGCACTTAATAAGCAACATCGTACTTACATGCAACACACTACTCTGCTCACACACATTCATACCTGAGTTAAACCACAACCTTCTTGCACTGGCCACTGGAGCAGCTGCTGACTTACAAAATGCTGCTATAAAAAGTGAAATGGGCCTTAAGATGCTGACTTAAAAACAGGCAACCTCTCAGAGTTATGTTTGTCTCTTTAATATAAATGCAGGAGAGGAACAAACAGTTATTACAGAGTCAGAATTAACTCCACAGGCTAATAAACGTGTCCTATAAGAAGTGTTGCATGTTAAGAGACTCAAATGTAAGCAACATGGATGTGTTTTTTGAAAATCTGTTGCTCTGAAGGTTTGAGAACATTTCCCAAAATATCAGAGCCGCTAAAGAACCGGCTGTGGGTTGATTTTTGGATCTTGCAATGCACGTTACAAATATTTGCTGTTTGTGTTTATGATATTCATCTTGCTCCCACGCCATATGCCTCGCTCACTGTTTGGAGATCCGTTCCATGAACTGCTTTGATGCAGATTGAAGGCTTTTTAATATTTTTGAACTGTTTTTTTCTTGTATCAATTTTGGGATATTGTGATGAAGAGACTCACAGAGAGGAGCAAGATGAATTATTGCCACTGGATTGCACAACAAGCGTGGATATACTGCACATTGGGAGTAAAATAAGAAACTTTGTGGACAGAAGAAAGCCTCATGAACTTGAATTTTGTGAAGAAAGAACTTTAATTTATTTGAATACATTTGCTTAAGCAGTTGTTTTAAATCTATTTGCATGCAAAAGAGCAAAAGAAATTGAAACAAACAGCCGAACAGAGACACTGAAGCTTCAGCAAAAGATGGATGGAAAAAATATTCTTTCAGTTTGTCAGAAATCTTTGACCAAACAACACTTTCCAGATCCGAGCGCTGCAGCATTAACGTAGCTTGTCACAGTGACAGCCAAACATGACACATACCAAAGATTCACAGGCCCTCGAAGCTGTTAAGGAGTATGTGGCGCTTCAGAAGACAGTTTCATCATATCTCTGGTCTCTCTGAGGAAAAACGATCAATTTAACTTCAGTGATTCATCTACTGAATATTTGTTTCTGTATTGTACATTGTGCTCATTAGGTTTAAAGGGTCAATTCACCCAAATTAATATAAAACACATAACCTGGAGAAGTGTTGCAAGCTTGTGACATTTTATTAGTCTCAGAAAATATCACTGTATTATCCAGTTGTTATTAATATTATCAGGGACTCTTAAGCTGATGTAAACAGAACAGAACATTATGTCCTGTATCTTTTGACAGCACCGATACAATAGAATTCAATACAAATGTCCTTGGTGAGCTAGCAGTCAATTTTCTTTCTTTAATAAGCTGAAAAATGGAGCACAGCTGCAGCTCTTCTCCAGAGGTGTCCATGCAGATAGTTTTGGTTTTATTTCATCAGGTATTGACAAATCTGTCTCTGAGATTCCTGCCACCTTCACAGTTTTATTTATTTCAGGTACTCAAAGCTGTTAAAACATAACATTGTTCAACAGCAACATGGATTTTACTATTGATTACAGAGAAAGTAACCAGGACTCTTTTTTTTTCTGAAAAGCTGAATCATTAATTAGCTCTTGGATGCTGTGAGCACTAAAAACAAAATATGATTTACCTCTTTTGTGGCAGCTGACAGAGTGGATATCTCAAACCTCTGAAAGAAGAAATTAAATTAAAACTATTTGCATAATTTATGACCAGTAAAGCTAAATAAGAATTTTTATGTTATTTGGGTGAACAAACAAACTATTTAAATATCTAATCAATGGTCAGTTTTCAATGTGGCAATGAAAAAAATTAGGCTCAATAAAGGAGAAAAAAAAAAGTCATTTTTCAAGATGTGTTTCATTGTGGGCTTGTGCATGTCCACTAGGTGGCACCAGAGGAAACTCCACATGTTTATTGGCTCCTTCATACAAAATTAAAGGTTAAAGGTCTTAAAACTGCTGTTACTGAAGTTACTGAAGTAACTTTGACAGAAGAGCTGATTCTCTTCGCACACTGACCATCAAGAGACGTAAAATCGTCCAATCAGCCACCAGAATGACCAGTTTTTACGTTCTCATCACTTCAGAAAACTTCATCTAAACTCAGCGAGTGATTTTATGTCCGTTAGCCTCCCTCGTACAGGCGTTACCGCAATGATTCAACAGTTTGTCTTTGACTTATTTGATAATAAATGAAATATATGTTGTAGGTGGGATTTTCTTGAGCCGATACACCCACTGATGATGAAAAAAATCCCATTAATGACCTTTACTTTATTAACAATGATAAATGTTGTCCTAACCTAACGACAAGTTGTTTCAAGGATGATATTTTTTGATTTTTATGACCTTTTTTTCCCTTTTGCATTAATAAATGAATTAATTTCTGAAGATCATGATCAGCAGGGTTATCAATAATGAAAGTTGTTGCTTGCTGCAGCACTGCATCACTTGAAAAAATGTCATATAAATATAAACAACAGCAAGATTTCATTATAAAGAACAAACTGAAGGTGGACCCTCAAAAATTACTCACGGACACACAAATAAAGTTCTTTATTTTTAACTTGATCAGGTCAGTACACAGGTGATATATCACACAGGTAAAGATTTCAATGTGGTGACAAAAGAGGCAAAACAGGTTACAAACACTCAGAAAAACATGAGAAAACTCTGGATTGCAAACACGACCAGAAATACAATCTAGCAGTGAAGGAAAGGAGGAAAAATAGTTAAAAACCATAAAATGTGGGAGATAATGAGACACAGATGAAACACATAAGTGCAGGACAAGACCACAGTTTTTCAAAATAAAACAGGAAACACAAGAAAAAAACCTGAAAGACAAACATACATGAACTGAGGGAGCTGGATGGGTCACAAACGTGTCATGAGCTGTGGCACAAATAACATAATTAACGAGGTTTTTAAGGCCTGGAGGTCGAACGTGTGAAGCTCTCTGTATTTACATCAAACCTGAAAATCAAATCAGAATGAGACGCTGAAGGTTTTTCACCCAGAAAGGCTTCGCTGCTGACAGAGAGCGTCTCTGTGGATCCAGCAGTGGATGGTGTTTTTCTCCCATGAGTCAGTGCGGTCTGATTAAAATGGATACGTACGTTGCTGAATTTTTCATCGGTATATAAACACGCTGAACTCAATTACACCTACAGAAGGATTGTCCCGCGGCCGGCTCGCTCGGAGGTGCAGAATTAGCCGCTCCGTTGACATAAGGGACACAAGTTTTCTTTTGAATTTAAAGCAGAACTCCTTTGATATGTTATTGCCTTTCATGTGTAAATTAAAACGGCTGCAAAGTGTCTTAAACGGCCTTGGGGGTATTGTTTGAACGTTGGGACAGAAATGGAAATTGTCATTGCGAGGAGGTGTAAAAGTTCCTCCGAGTGTTTGTAATGAAGAATAGCTCCTGACGCTCTGAGCTGGATATTAAAGCCACGAGATGATACAATACGATCTGCCACCAGGAAATTCATTCTGTGAAATGAAAGAGAAATCCAATTTCCCCTGTATACTTCTCATTTGAATATAAATCAAAGGCTGGTTTTGCTCTCTTTTTTGCTTCCTGTTTTGCCCACTCAAAATTGGAAACATGAAAGTGATTCTGGGCTTCTTATCCCCGTCATCTTTTAGGGGGCGAGACACAAACCAACTCTGGTTTATTGGGCTGCGATAAGGAGAATTTTGAGTTTCCAGACAACACGTCAATAAAATATGAAAAAACTGATACATAAAGTTATGTAATTCTCCTCAGTCTGTCAGAGGTTATACGAGAAAATTTAACTCATAGTGGGATTTTTAAGTTGTTTGTATCTGGAGCTAAAAGAATTAATTAGTGTAATGAGATGAATTTAACGAGCAGACATTTTGATAATCAATTATTTGTCACTATTCCAGTTGCAGTTTCTCACGTAAGGATTTTTGTTTTTTATCTTAAGTGATTAAAAAAAATGGGTGAGATTTTTGCTTTAGAACAGGGGTCACCAACTATATTTGTCAGAGGGCCAGAATTTTACCGGGCAGTCACCTTGGGGGCCGGACCCTCAAATAAAAATTAAATAAAAATCAAATTTTGGTATAACATTATTATTTGATGTTTATTGTTTATATTTTCTTCATTTCATTACAAAACTGAAGGCATTTTTAGCTTTTATGAGTCAGGCTCCTCTCACCTATACCACAGTCAACCACCAGGAGTGATGGAGATATTTTGCCTCAACTCAATTCAAGTCAACTTTATTTATA
>JAPZDV010000023.1:24720461-24737780 GCA_029814665.1 Acanthurus lineatus
ATTTCTGCTCTAAAGTTGGCCATTTTAACATGGGCTCCAATGGGAATTTGCTCCCTTTTGGAGCCTCAAGTGGTCAGTTGAGGAATTACAAGTTTTTGTACTTCCTGGTAGTTTGCCCCTTGGTCCCAATGCAAATGTCCCATTGATTAAACCTGATCCCCACCAACCCACCTGCCACCATCTTTACAAGTCCAACTCGAGTCTCAGGTCTTTAATGGGACAAGTCCAGGTGTTGCAGCTTACAGTCTTCTATGCATCAGATGATTAGAGTTATGCATGATGATGATAAACCAGGCAAAAACATTTAGCTAGTGAGACATTTTGCTGATGCTAACGCAAAAAAAAAAGAACAAAAACATAAAAATTGTTGATGAGTCGTTGTACATTTCAAGTCTGGGTCGCACACACTTGAGTGTTCATCTTTAGAGAGCCATTATAGTTCAGACAATGACGACACCATCAAAGAAAAGTCCTAAAACATTAGCTTTTCTTAAACAGTAGGGGGCAGTAAAGTTGAAAGTACACATACTGAGCTGGAGACGGGACAGTGTGTAATGTAAAGTTACGCATAAAAGCCACTTTAGGACGTTTTGCGCCTAAATATCCTCAAGAGTCCGTTTGAGTCAGTCGTGTTTTCACTGTTTGAGGAAAACCTCGAATAAACGAGACACTTCGCAAAGAGAAAAACTGGTGAGAAAACACGATGTTTTTCTGTGTGATTGAGGTTATAACACTCGACTCGAGTGCGACTGGAGTGTCAGATGTTGTGGATGAGCACCGAGCTGGATGCTCCACAAGCATTTGAAGCAAAAAAAGAAAAAAAAGCTGCCTGACTGATATTCATTAACTTTTCCCAGTCAGGGTTACAGATTTGCAGGGGGGGGGGCAAATAATTTGACTAACAAAAGCTTCTGTCGTCTCAGGGTGAGAGAGAAGCCTGCGAGGTTTTTATGGTAAATGTACTTTGTTCTCTCTGCTCGTTTTTTTTGTTCCCGTCACTTTCATTTTGTCAGGCTGCACAGATTTTTACCCGAACGTTGTCCTCTTACTGTCCACTCCAGAGACGAGTCGATCCACTCGCGCAAGTGGCCTTCAGTTGTCGCTGTGTGTTCGACACAATGAGCTTAACAAACAGCAGCGACTGGTGTTTTTCACACATTTTCATTCGGCTTTGCCTCTCTGGAAAACATACAGGCTGCTCTGCCTGAACAGTGAAGGTTGATGAGGTTGTTTTCAGCCTTAAATGATACCTGCAGACAAAACTCAGGGCTGAAAAGAGGAGCTGCTGAAAGGTTTTACAAACTTGAGTTTAAATCAAAGAGGTTAAGGTCCTGATCATCAATTAAAGCATCTCTGAGTCCAGCTGAGAGCTTTTATTGAACATCACTCTCAGTTTCTCTCCTTTGTTTTCACTCGTGTTTCTACTATCGACTCTTTTATAAAAGCATGAAATGTCCAGAAAAATTAAACATCCAAACATGGTGAAAATGCTTCATGTCATTTCTGAGCTGCTTGTGCTCAAGGTGACATCTGTACATGTTTTGATTTATCGCAACAAAACTCCAAAACCCAAAGACATTCAGTGCACATGATGTTAATGAAGAAGCTAAAATGTTTATTTTCAGCATTAAAGCCTGTAAATTGATCTTATTTCTTTTGTAATCATCAGCCTCCTTCTTTTAGGAGTTAATTCACTTTCTGATAATGTCGACCGCCGCTGTTAACACCTTTTTTTACATGTGTTTTAAAATCATTTCTGAATATTTTTCTCTCATTTCAGAGAGCCTGACCCCGAGAACCTGCAGAGACGGAGCCCATCAGGTGACGAGCGGCGGCCCACGACTCGCCGCCTTTCATGCCGTTCCGCCGGGTTAAAATGTGAGTAGCAGTTCACTGAATATTTAGTCACACTGGGAGCTCTTGCATCCCTTCAAATGATCGCTTATGAAATATTCAGACCTCATCTCTATGGGGACGGAGCAGGAACACAGCGGGGGCTTCGACAGCTGATTGGGTGACAGAGTTTCCCTTTCGGCTCGCTGTGACTCTGCGTTCAGCCGTTTCCTTGACAAGGCTGACGTTAATGGATACCCTTCACACCTTACGGGCGTGTAATTATGGTGCAGGACGTCAGAAAATACAGCAATTAGCAATTTATAGAGGGGAACATTGTGAGTGAGTGAACTGTTGTGCATCACCTGTGATAAAAAAAATTACATGGTAACAAACAGGCCTCCATCTGACCCTTTTTTTATCCAAAACGGAGCCGTTCATGATGTTTGACGGTCGGCCGAGGCTTTTTTCATGGGTTTTTCATTTGTTTTTCAGAAGCAACAACTGGGGATTAAATATTTTAAAAACATAAATAGAGTACGCGGAGTTGCAGCTCTGCCAGCTGGTAAAGCAAATCCAATCCAGCGGCTCAGAGCTGCTGTTAAGACATCAGACGTCGTGTGAGTGATCTATAATTAAACATACAAACAGCGGCTTAATTGGGCTCTTTTTTCAGAAGAGTTTGATGCGTAAATATAAAGTTGGTTCCTAGAAATGCTCTTAACAGACTTCAGGCTCCCTGAAGCAAAAGTACTTGACTTCTGTAAAAAGCTGAAAAGAAACTGGTTTGGATTTTCTCATAAATTTAAACTCAGTGCAAGAAAATCAGATCTGTTCAAACATCTGAGAGTTAAAAAAGACGTCAGACTGAAATAAACACTAGAGGGTCCTAAACTTTGAGCTTGTGGCCATTAAAAATAGGTATTTGTTACTGTTTTTTTGCTTATTTTATGTATTTTTTAGTTAAAGTTATGAGAGGTGTCACTGATAAAACTGTCTGTTAAATCACAAAGCAGCAAAGCAAATTTAAAATCAAATCCTTATAATTTCCTCTCAGACTTTTCTTGTGACTCTTGTGTAAATAAAACCACAAACACAATGATTCCTCCTTTTTTTAACAGAATCACAGAAATGACATTCATCTCCTCAACATTTAAGAAACAACAAGACAACACAGAAACCAAACCTCATGAAACAAAACTTTAATCACAGATAAAATCTTCCTTATTGTTGCTTGTTCTCCTTTACTCACTCACAGTGATTTGGTTCTGACTTGGAAAGGCAGTAAACCTCTATAATAATCATAAGTAGATGCTAAAAGTGATTTAACACCAAACCTCACTGGAGAAATTGTGTTTTTAAGGTGTCAGTTTTGCATTTTTTTCACCTGGTTTCTTTCTACAACAGAGCGTTTTTGATAAAACTGCCACTGTGATCAAAATGAAGTTAATATAATATGTCTGTATATTACAAGTTCATATTTAATACAACCAAACATGTGTAATATCATCTGTCTGTAGTGATTTATAACGCTGGAGTCCTGCAGATGAAGAAGTGGGCAGTTTATTGTTTCATCTTTTCTGTCACATTATTTTTAGGGAGTGAAAAATGTCTGCATGAGTTTCTTTTAAACCCTTTTCTGGCTTATTTTATTTGTTAAAGTGATAACATTTTATAATCTTAACATTGTTTTATCCACATAGAGACTGTTGGTCGGATTACTATCAGGCTTGTCTTGGGCGTTTTTGTAAAATCTTCTGCACAAGTTGCATAAAAGAGGGAAAAACAGCCTTTTTAGACAGATTACACATGAGAAATATCTCAACTTAAAATATTCTCTTTCACACGTTTCCATATTTTTTAAACTGATATTGTGCAGAAGAGATTAAGAGTGAGATTGTTGATTATTGCAGTGATCTGAGATGTTGGTAAAAGATGCACATTTCTCTTTTTTCTCTGAATGTTTCATCGAATGACATGGAAATGTACCTTCAGTCAGCTCTGGCTGTCAATACAGCTGCTTCATGGTTGGACAGAGGAAGCAAACACTGCGCCTGCCAGCATTTAGAATAAAATCCCTGTATGTTTTGGATGCCAAAGCAGCTTTTGGATCCAAAAATTAATTCAATCATTTTCTCATTCATTGGTTTTTTTATCAGCCATTTGTTCAGTCAGGGACTCGCAGTGTGTGTGTTTGTATGGACACACACACACACACACACACACACAGGTGAGGACACCTGCTGAGGTTTTTGTCTGCAGACATCATTCATCCACGATCGCTCCCTTCACCTCCACCTCCATCACACCGTGTCCTTGTTTACTTCAGTGCCAGTCTGTTAGATTACACCACCTTTTTACACTCCTAGCATGAATCATTAGCGTTAATTTTCCTCCGTTTAGAAACAGAAGTTTGTTGCAGCTCATTTTCCCCTGAGAGACGTAAGCCGCCATAGTTAGCATATGTGTTTTTGGTTTTTATTCTTTCTTTGGTGATAGCTTTTAAAACCAGAAATGCCTTTTTATTCCACATCAATCAGCTGTTTTTTTTTTTACATGAACATCCAGATAAAAGATTTAAATTCCTCAAAAACGCATCAATTTCCATCCTTGTTGTTTTATTAAAGCTCTCTTTGTTGGAAGGAGCAGCTACAACAGTGAAAAAAAATGACTAAATATCTAATAAAACCCACAACAATGTGAAAGTCAGACACAGTAAATCACAGATATAAACACAGTTTTGGCTCCAGTCTGATCTTTTCTCAGTGTTTTTCGAGGTCATACATCCTTTTGTCTGAACTTTAATTCTGCAAACAAAATCAAAACCAAAACACCTTTCACATAAAAGAGCACAAACTCTGCCGTCACAACAATAAATAACCGGGGACGGATGAGTAATTACGACGGGGGGTTAATCAATTCCAATTCAAAGTTTCTGACAAGCTAATGGATGGAGTTCAAGTTCGGCCGGGGTGGCGATGTAAAATGCCGGAGGAGATGAAGGAAAAAATCCTCGACGCTGCCGCTGTGATCCACTACAT
Source organism: Acanthurus lineatus (assembly GCA_029814665.1). Classification (NCBI taxonomy): domain Eukaryota; kingdom Metazoa; phylum Chordata; class Actinopteri; order Acanthuriformes; family Acanthuridae; genus Acanthurus; species Acanthurus lineatus. Next base: position 24,725,336 of record JAPZDV010000023.1, read on the forward strand.
TCCCTCTGTGATTGGAAATCTGATGATGTATGGAGGAGATGAGGGAAAGTATTGACTTTCTTTACCGCGCACAATCATCGCTCTCGCTGCATATCTCAAGGTCCCGTATTAATCATTCACTGCATCACCAACAGAGGCTATTTTCTAAAGGTAGAGGAGGTACACAGATCCTTCATTTAACCAATAACCACACTGCAAAAATACTCCATTACAGGCTCAAGTCCTGCATTTATTAATATAACTCAAGCGTAAAAGTATTATTTGTCAAATGCACTTCAAATATTCAAAGAGAGAGGAGCAACCCTGCGATAAACCGGCCCGTGTAACCGGTTTATTTCTTTATATCACATTAATAAGCAGCTCAAACTGATGCAACAATGTGTAAGAAGCAACTTTACTGTTGCAGCTGGTCAAGGTTGAGCAAGTTTCAACCACTGTCTGATTTCTCCCGCTGGGGTCGAAGCTCCTGCAAAGGATTGCAAGATAAATATGAGGGGCGGTGAGATGATTAGTGGAGAAAGAAAAAACAAATCATCTTTTTTTTAAAAAAAATCTAGGAAAGAGACGCAAACCAAAAGTATCCAGGAGTCTGTGGTTTAATCTTCTGAAGGGGAATCCCAGTGTTTTTAAACCTGGGACGTATTTTTACATGTTTTTAATGTAAAAATGACTGTAGCTTTCCACAAACTATGAACTTGTTCCAGTCGATCACCTCAAGGGGGAGCTATAACAGTCCTGCACTGGCTGCAATGTAATGCTTCAGGGCAACTATGACTGTCTTTACTCTGTTTACTGAAACTGCTTTTATTTGCCTCTGACAGACTGTGGTTATTAGTCTAAGCATCTTAAACGATAATCAATCATTTCTTTTCAGAGATGGACCTTGAGTGAGAAGGATTTAACCCTTTAACAACAAAATATTTCTCTGATTTGTTTATTTATGTTTTCAGACACTTAAAAGAACAAACTGCAGCCTTTAAGTGGCAGAAAACTGTTTTATCAGACAAAGTAAAGATGGTTTTATTGGACTGAAACAATTACAATACAATCCACTGCAACAATTATAAAACTTTGGTATGTGCCAATCGTTTGCACGTCAAAACATACCAAAAAATTAGTTTAAAAACACCAGAATTCTCCTTTAATGCTTTTTATTAAGCTTATAAGCTTAACTGAAGACGGCCAGGTTGTCAGAAAAATGTAGTGGAGTAAAATGTAAAGTACAATCACTTACATGAGATACAGTAACATTAAAAAAAGCGCTGACCTACTTTCCCCCACAAGCTGAGTTTATATGGTGAAGACGGGGAGCAAAGTGGGAACAAAACGCTTTGAAAAAGAGGTTTAAAAACTCCAAAAACTCACTGAGTGACGACTTGAATCAGACGAAAACGTTTCAACAGGATTAAAAACTCGACACTCGTGTTTTTGTGACTGAGCTGTTATAACTCGTTCTCTTTCTGACTGCGAGGCAGCGACTTGTTATACTTTCAACATTGTTTGGCAGCTAAACATGATAAGATCTGCCTCTTTAATGCTTCCCAGATGGAAGAAACAGTAATTTGCATTCGTTATCGGCGAGACAAGACGAGTTTGTGCCAAAAACGCTTCAGAAAACTCGATGCGTCTCCTTCTCTTCTCCCCCCTCCTCCTGTGTTTGCGGTGGTCTTAAGTGTCATCTGTCGACCTGAGATGCTCTCAGAGCAACTTGAACTTTTAAAACAGTTAATCGAGACTTTGCATTGACACATCCGGCGTTGATTTCTCAGGCAGGAAATCCATATTCATATTCCAGAAAGAAGAAGGTCACGCAACACAACGCCCAGAGACCAGTCACCCGTAGATGTCTTTGAGCAGGACTTTGCATCGCCTCATCAATTTTTAATTGATTTATTCATCTATTCATGAATTAGCTTAGCTTGTCTCCAAAGCACACACACATGAATATCTAAAGTACACACCAGGCCCCTCATGTGTAATTGCATTCCCTTGTTGTATCAGTAGTCAGCTGACTGTCAGTCATCATCATGGCTGCTAATGGTTCCAGGTTGTCGGCGTCTCGGAGAAGCTGACGAGGAACTTTGGCTCCTAATGAAGTCGCTCCCAAGAGAAGGATGTTGGAATTTGAATTAACAGCTAAGTTCCCGAGACAAAGTGTGGACGATAATGTCTTTAATCAGGCGTGTGGAGACAACACACTCGCTCTCAGCTCGTCACGTATGGAGGCAGGGTCAGGACCCCGCCAGGCGTCACTCAGGCGTTCATGCGTGATGCGTCGGAAAATCTTTCTAACACCGTTTATCTTTGTGAAATGGTTGCTTCTTTGCTTCCACCGGTTGTGTTTGAGAGCGAAGCTGCAGCTGAGATTTGTGTGTTTGCTGAACAGAGTTAATACTTGACTGCATCGATACCCAACACAACATGTAGGAAAAGGTGTGGAGGCAATACTGAGGATATTTTTCAAGTAAAATCTTATTATTTTGATAAACACAGATGAGTTTAAAGGTTTAAATCAAGATCTAGAGAGCAAATTAAAGTATTTGGCCATTTTCTTTATGTATTTAGACAACACATATTTCCATGAATGTGCCAGTTTTCCTGTGGATATTTGCCACATATTGAAAACAAGCTGCCTCCCACATGCAGGAAGTGACAGATTAGTGTCTGTTTGTATTGCAGACGCATTTTTTAACAAGGCAACATTAAAGTTTTTCTAGCTGAGTAACTTTCAACTGTTGTCTTTTGGAAAAATATTATAACCAACAAAGTGACAAGTGAGGAGAAAGAAATAATGACTGTAAGAAAACACTTAAATGACAACAATAGCAACAAAATTAGCATGCATGTGATTGCAAACATCATGCAGAATAACAGGAGGAGATAAAACAATTAGCTACGCAAAGCAACATGAAGCAACAAACAAGCACAACTGTTCATTTTGCATGAAATATCCAGCAGCATTAAGTTAAAATACACAGATTAGATCAAATATTAAGATAGATTATGATATTTACCGTAATGAAATGTTGATAGAAACATGTGGAGGTCAGTTAAAATGGTAATATCACACACATTTTATCAAAATAATAGTAAATACACCCTAACATATCCAAAACATTCAGAGCACAACAGATGTAGGAATTAATATAAAGATAATGATAATAACAATGATAATAATGATAATAATAAATGTAATTGAAGATTTTGCCTTTTTTTCAACAGTCTCATATTTTTAAAACATAAAAAGACTTGCAGCTTGAAAGGTTCTGACAAACATCACATCACAGTCAAAAACTACAGTTTAATGATGTGTTCAGGAGACATAAAGATGTACATTTTAGTCCATTAACTACAAATTTCATTTCTTTTACATCACTGCTGATTTTTTTTCAATCTCACCATCGTTCATTAGTTTTTATCGCTGCCAAAGAGAAACCAGTTTCAGCTCATTTCACAACTATATGAAACTCAACTAACAGTAACTTAAATGTGCTTCAGATACTTGAACCATCTCAGTGAGTATTTATAAGCTTTATTTTATTGTTGCAGTGTAATTGATTGTTGGTTGCTTCTTCAAGAAACGTCTGATATCTGAGATTTGAGTCGACAGCTTCTAAACGGCATTGTTTGTAAATTAGGACACGACTAAATTTACACTGTTTTTCACAGCATCTACATTTTCTTATTTTTTATCAGCTCATGAATCCAATTTGTTGCTTTGAGTGACTCAAACATCAGATGGCAGCGCGTCCATGAATGAATCACAGTTCTCAGATGGGTCAAAGCCAGCAGCACGAAAACGAGGTGACTAAAAGTGACTGATTGTTCGTAGTCATGATCTCTGTGTGTCGAGCTCAGTGGGAGTGTGTTTAGGTAATTTTTTCTGATCAATGGGGATCAATGGAAACAGATGGCTGCCTAAAAGATACGAAACAAATCAAAGTCTTCTTATAGAAAACGAGGTAAATGCATGGTTGTTAGAACATGAGCTCATTCATCACAGGAGCAAACTGAAGAGAGGAAATTAAAATATTAGAGTCAAAAATAACTATAATAATTAGTTTAATATGATTTCTTAAATGCATGTGTCACCTCCAGCACTGGCAGTTCCTGCTTGGTTTCTGTTTTGTGTCCTTCAGGATTTTATTTTCAGAAAAAAAACACAGTTCAGGGATGAAAACCTGTCTGAGACCGTGAAGCTCTGCACGTTGAACCTTTGCACTGCTGCATAAATGCATCTTAAATGTAAAAAAAAGAAAATACAGATCATGTCATGTCGACTCTAAACCTCCACCAGGAGAAATCTGTGCACCAAATCTCAGCAAAGTTTTCATTGTATGTTCTCGATGCTGGTAAACAGATCAGCCAGACAGGGAGTCACATAAAACCTGCAAATAAAAAAACTAGACAAGAAGGACAAAGAGACGACTGCTGATTACAAACAAACACTCCAGTTCCCAGTAAGAGCAGGACAGATGTTCCAGCCTCCCTCTTTAATTTCCTGCTCGTATGAAAGCTGCTGCTCTTGAATTAGGCTAATGCTTACAGGAGCATTGTACCAGCGGGGCCTCTGTGTTTGCTGCTTGCTGTTACATGGTGCGATCTGAATGATTTAGGACGCTTACATTTTGAAAAACAGCCGCAGCGCTCTGTCAGAAACAAAGAAAAAAAAAAAAACACGAGAGCGCAGAGAGCACTTCACACCCTCCACACGAACACAAGCCGCCACTCTGCCATTAATCTGTTTTTCATGCCGAATTAGGACGAATATCACACGAGGACACGGCAGCATGGAGAATATATGTAATCTACATTTTAAGGAGCTTGAAGGCTAATTATAATTGCAAATAGGCAGCTTGACTCCTGGCCCTTTTTTTTTTTCTCGGCACAGACCCAGTTTGAACTGATCATTAAAGGCTATCCACTCGAAATTCACAGCCCTCAGATCCTTTTGGTCTTCTGACGTTTGAACTCATATTGTTTATTATTTAGATTTCTGCACCACACGCCTGATTTTTACTATAAATTCATCAAAAATCTGTAGTTACTGTATTATATTTTTTATAAATATGGGGATGTGGAGCCTCTGAATGTGTTGTTGGCTGGTTTTATCTTTTTAATCCTTAAGTTGTTTGAGATATTGGGGAGATTCAGGATTTAAAAAGCCTCATTTAATACACCTGATGGTCTCCACCTAAGAAATTTGTGATAAACCTTTGCTTTAAGCCTCCTAAATGTCTTGCTGGAAAAGATACTCAGTATGTTTAAGGGCTAAATCCTCCTTATCCTTCTCTTTGCTGTTGGATTTAAGGCTGATATTCACTTGAAACAAACCACAGCAGTTAAAATAACATGTCATCCGAAAGCAGAAAGCAAACAAAGCTGCTCCTAGTTGCCACTTTGGTGATGAAGTAAATAAACGCTGTCAGAGAGGAGCTGGACGTAATGATTGTAGAAAGGAGACATTGGCACCACTTTTGACCGCTCTATCGTTAAAAGAAGTCACAGTTTTGTACTCAATTGTGCACAAAAAAAAACCCTGATGGAGATAATTATGAAGCTTGAACAACAAAAACAGAGGAGAGAACGAAAGAAACCCGACCTTTGTTCTCGCCTCTGCACATCCAACCCATCTCTGCTGTTTTAAAGAAATCCCAGCTTTTTGCAGTGATTGAGGTTGGTGTCCTTTTGGTTTGGGAGTGTCAGTAAATGGTCCATTTATGACCTTTTCCTCCATTTCCTGTCCACAACCTCAAAAATAAAATGGACACAAACCAAAGGAAGCTTTTTGGCTATTTTGCAGAACAGACTGCGAGCCAGACGCACAGATTAAAGTTGGAAACACGAGTTAAACCAAACGAGGTCACAACTCGTTTGGGATGTAACTCATGGTTCAGGTTCTTCTTCCCGTGGGGCATCTTTCAGTCTAATCGCCGGTTTATGTGATAGATTTTCTCCAAATGTTGATTCTCCTTCAAGTTTTCACCATTTTTTATGCATCCTAACCAGCACAGTTAAAACGCAAAACCCACATCCAAGTAAGAAGGGAGGACTTATGTTTTAGCATCGGTGCCTGATTTGGTTTGAATGCAGCTTAAATCTAACAAACACTGAAACATCATGATCCCTTCGTAAGTTTTTCTAAACCAAAAACATTAAAAATGGAAACAAAAACCGTAAAAATCTTTTCTAGCATGAGTAAATCTGAACGTACTGTTTTATCGTGTAATTGATTGTTTGATGCAGACGATCACGCTGTATTCATGTGTGATTTGTCGGTTAACGCTGTGATTAAATTGAGTTAACTTTTGATAACGATCGCGTGTCTGTCCACCTCCTTTGCAGATGTTTGCTTATGATCAACAATTTTTGTTGTTTGTCAACTGAGACACAAAGAAAATGAACAGATTCAACCTCTTTCCTGATGTTTAGAGGTTTTAGTTTGGACGTGAATCTTTTCAGAAAAGGACCTGAAAACGCCTGACTTGTTTTCAACACATCAACAGCATTTTTTCCTTCTAATTAAACCCTGCTGACAAAGTGTGGACGAACTCTGAGCTGTGCAGCTGTGGTGTGAAGCTTTGCCTCTTTAAGGCAGACAATCCAAAGAGAAAGAGTGAGAGAGAGAAAGAGAGAGAGGTGGTGAGGATGGTGTTTGGGGTAGAGAGAAAGAGAAAGAGAAAGAGAGAGATATAGAAAGAAGAAAGAGCCAATAAGAGGTGGCGAGTGCAGAGACACTCTGTTTGTGACACCTTGTGGTGGAGAGTGAGGGGGTGGCGGAGATGGAGAAAGAGAGGGGCACCGCTGGATAAAAAGAGAGAGAGAGAGAGAGAGAGAAAGACATCAAAGCAGAGAAAGAGACAGAGGAGGAGAAACGAGGATGAGAGATAGCAGCTCTGCAGCGAGAGCGAGCGCCCTGCCTGCCTCTGCAACCAGTGTTTACACCACTTTTGCTGAGAGCCGGTTATCTTCCCTCTGCATGAGTCATGGGAGTGATTTAGGTGAGTGGAGCAGCGCCGAGCGGCAGAGGAAAAGCCCACAGATCGCTTCGTGTGTCTGCGCTGCAGGCAGGTAAGCTCGCATTGCATCCCTCTATGGGGTTTAATCACTGTTTACCTCCTTTTTTTAATCTGCTTCTTTCTTTTTTATTTCCTTCTGTCTTCTGCAAAGAGGAGGGAAAGAACTTCTTTAGAGTTCAGTTTCTCTTCTGCAGCCCTTTGATTAGACTTCATTCTCTGAATTTTCTCTCCTCACGGTGAAGGCATAGTTTGTACAGTGTGGACTGTGGAAAGTGTGAAAGGCATGCTGCAGTTCGTCTCTGACAGCCTAAGCAGCGTTTAGTGTCTCTGTATCGACAGGCGGGCTCAGTGGGACTAATGGTTGGATGAGGATGAGAGGGAGATGAGTCAAATCTCTGCTTGAGGGACCAGGAAGGGTAACAGCATCAGCAGTGATCATCATCCAACCTATTCAAGAGCACAGAGAAGAAAAATATATACATATAATCCTGGCTGCTTGTCAGATTTCACACTGCAATCTTTGTGTTTATTTGCTTTGTTGTTGTTGTTGTTGTTTGTTTGTTGGTTTTTGGTTGTTGTAGCCCAAAATAAAAAATGTGTGCATCCAGATTTTGAAAACCACACTGGCACAAAGAAAGCTGGATCTTTCCCCCTGGGGCATCCCATCACGTCCATGCTGACTGGAGCGTGTCGTCCGTAGGGGGGGTTATTTATATAAATATATATATTTTTGGAAGATTTTTGAAGGCAGGTGATCGGAGATCTTGTGGCTCAGCCCTCCTGAATGACAGCTGAGCTCTATCGCAGCTTTCATCATGACTCTAGCTGGTAAACTGCAGCTCAGCTTGTGACACAAATCCCTCGTCCTGCCTTCATCTTACGGGTGGATTAGAGTGATTTACCGTTTGCTCCCAGTCAGCCCCGGTGTGTTTGCTGTGGGGTTTGACCTATAATGGCGCCTAATGGCATCATATGTTATTTCCAAGAGGACACTGTCAAATGGGACGCCGTCGCAGGCAGCATCTAGTTGTAATATGGCAGGTGTTATTAATGTTAGAACTCCTCGTGACCCTCCCCATCAAAACTACTACTGGCAGAGGTGCTCGACAAGAATTAATGGACCTCTTAAAATTAGAAATTACTTTTACTGCCGGCTGGATTTACTGTCAGCAAGGACCTCCATCACTTTCCTTAAGCAAAGGACAACTCCAGAGGATATTTTTATCTTTGTTGACCGGCCCACAAAACAGTCCACGACACGGGCTTTGATTGAACGTCAGATATCAGGGTCAGCTCCTTCATGTCAAATCTTCAACCCCCTTTCTGCACATCCCTGTTATCCTGAAGCTTAAAAGTTCTTCTCATTGATTTGGCGGCTTTCTCCTCTGTTGTGATTGATATAGATTTTTCGTGGAGAATCAATAAAGGTACATGGATTTTACCTGGACCGACCTCATTTACATGCTTCCTAGAAAGAGAAAAAGTGTCCCTGATGTGTTTTTCAGATTCATTTTATGGATGTTTTTCTTGCTCTGTGTGAGCCGCCTTGGACTTTTCAAAACCTTAACCACCTTCATTTATATTCAAGACATCATATTAAAGTTTCTGTACTGCAGCTGAGGTGAAATAGCTCACGCTCAAGGATCAATAAACAGGCAGAAACAGTGTGAGGGCGAAGCAATGCTGCTTGTAAACAAATTTAACAACTTGTGCCGAGGCAGGTAGGCTTACAAATCAGTGTGGTTTTGTTAATGTCAAAACTATCGAGCGAGCAAGAAACTAAATTAGAGAACTAAAGATTTCAGAGCACGCAGGGACTGTGTTTTTAGGTGCAAAACTAATTTTGAGCATGCAGGCTTGTTTTCATGGGCACTCACCTTAAAATCAGCTCTTAATGTTTTCTCCGTACGCCAAGAAACTTTGTTGGCTGAGTATAAAAAAGCCATATTTTTCAAGTGACACGCTGCTGATCCTCTTTAGGATGAAAAATCTGCATCGCAAAAAGGAGTCTGACCTTACACGATCTCAAAGTTTGTTTGGTGTTTCTTGATCCATCTCATGTGTTAAAGGGCACTTTCACACCTGCCTCCTTTGGTCCGGACTTTCGGACTTTTCAGTTTGTTGGTCTTGATAGTCTGTGGTCGGACCAAACGACTGATATTTGGTCAAACCAAAAGAGGTGGTCTCAGTCTGGATCAACCTCAACCATGGTTTGGTTTGTGTCCAGTGTGAGAGCAAAGGTTCGGGTCTTTGGACCTTCGTACCAATAACAGGAAGTTACAGCATGCTTCCCATGAAAACAGAAAACCAAGTAACCGTTACCGAAGCAAAAAATGAGCCGAAGAACTACATGGAGGGAAGAGGAAACCAAACTATTAACATTTGATCCAAAGATTTTATCAAGAGCCAACCAGAGAAAACTCACAAAACTACGATCAAACTACCAAATGAGGCATTTCAACCCTCTGACGTCACACGCCAATAAACCAATCAGTGTAAAGTGTAGAGGCACGAAACCCACGTACATGACGATATGACGTAATTTTGTCATGTAAAACTCTGTTAGTCTGTTTGCATCATTGCAGTGTGATACTGAAATTAACTGGACCAAATGTAAATAATGTAACAAAAACACAAACTTTGGTTCGGACCTTTCGTCCGGACTTTCAGGTGTGAGGGAGCCCTTAAACTTTCGTACTTTGTTGAAACTGTGATGAAAACGGTGACGTCACGGTGAACTGACACATCCCAGAGTGCACCTCTGCATCACTGCAGAGAGGTGAGATGTCATAACACAGGAGGTCAGTGGAAAAAAAGATTTTGAGGTGATTTTTATACATAAAAAATGCCAAAGTTGACTCAAAACATGAGACAAGAAAAGTCGACTCTTTAAGTGTTTAAGCTCTAAACTGCACAGCCATCATCCACCTCAAGCAGGCCTCTTTAAGCTGTTCTGTAAAATATTTTGCACGTCTATATTGAAGAAAAACGCTGCCAGTGAACAAATGTCAGTTAGAATTTATGTGTCCTTTGCAAATTAGTGGGAATATTCATATCTGAGGAGACAGGGTTGCACATTGCGTGCTAATCAACTATGTTGTTAGTAAACCTCCAGACAAATCCTGATTCAGGTCTGAGTCATTTTGATATCAACAAATTCACCTTCCATCTGGCAGTTCCTTTTAGTTAGCGATGTTTCCCATCAGTATTACAACACAAAAACAAGTATGAACCAACATTCAAAAGGTCCCTTTTGATTTAGAAATAGCCAAAAACGACCTCAGAAAAACAACTTCAGAACTCTAAAATATCATCCACCATGAAACAATAGTGTGTTTTCTTCTTTTTTTGGCCTTCATCGTCTGCCCCTTTTCCCTTCCACCGAATAAAGTGTGAAAAATGTGGAAGGTGGGAGGACTGCCTACTTTTAAACAAGCAAGCAAAGTCTACACGGCCATCTGCTCGCACCACAGTTTGTTATTTTTTTTAATTCAAGGCTGCAGGCTTGCAAGAACCAGACTCTCTCACTCCTGCAAAGTAGCATCTTGTGCAGAGAGTGAACAGAACACGTAGCATAACATGTTAAGTGCATCAAATCCAAGTTGAAAAACCAAAAGCGTGACTTTGGTGCAGTGAGCAGATGCTGCGTTTGGCAGATTAGTCTCAGATTGGCTGCAGGTTGCTTGATATCTACACTTCTTCTTGTTATTTCTACTTTTAAAATGAACATTTTTTAACCAGAAATTTCGATGCACTTAACAGAGTAATCTTTTCATTACAAAATAAGTGTATATTCATTAAGTTATGCATGAAAATATATGCTAATTATGTAAAAAATGAACTTTTTTTTAATTACTTATTGAACTCCCTGCTGAACTTGACCTCATGTTGTGTAATAAGAGAGAAATTTCCAAAGAAAAAAACACAGTGTTATTAAAACATTGTTCTCAATATGATATATTGTATTCGTACTTTATTAAAAGTCAAAGATTGACAGCAACAACAAAATCAAATCAAAATTCAAATTTTATTCATGCAGAAGTAGAACGCAGGCTAAAAAATGCGAAGGTGAGTAATAAAGAATAGTAATTAGATTAAGAGTAAACATTAGAATTAAACAAAGAAATGTGAAGGAAATTATTCAGAAAACTTGTAAATATAATGAAAGTATTAAGATGCAAAAGTACATGTGGTCCTGGTTTTTATGTGGGCGGTGCAGTTTTTCAATAGGTTATATAAAAATGTAAAACGCATCCTTGTATTAGTTGATAACACAATAACATATTGAGTTTTAAGTCTGAGCACAAATAAACAAACATGCATGTGTTTAAGTGACTGAACGCAACTTGAAATTGTAAATAACAAGAACTCTGCACTAAAGAGACGATCGATTTCTGTCCAAATGTGAACTTTCCTCAGAAAACACTCTGACTGAACATGCAGTCGTCTGCAGAAGTGGCTGAAGTGCACACATTTTATGTCGAATAAAAGTATCTATACTTCATGTATAAAAACTGTTGTAAAAGTCTTTTGTTTGTTTCACTCAAACACCTTTCACTGTTTTAATCATGTGACCTCTCATGTGACCTCTCATGTTCGTGATGTACATGTATGGAAACACCAAGAGTTCATCTGTTCTGTGTTAACATCCCTTTAATTTGGGCTGAAATCAGTCTTAATGTTGAAAAGACGGCACAAAAACATGAAAAACACACTTAAAACAAAAGCAACAAGCTTCACGTGTTTGTGTTCAAATGTAAAAGGTAAAAACCAGTTGTACTTAAATACATCCCACCTCTGGTCATCTGTTTAAAATGGACACATAGTTTATTAGCGAGTGTGTGGGTGGAAAAGCATCACAGTCTCTCGAGTATTAAAACAAAATGCATCTCTGTATATAGTTTTTTTTCTTTCTGTCTCTTTGTTTTACAGGCTGTCTCAGTTGATGATTAAAGATTCATGAACGCAGCGACAAACATCATCCAACCTGAACGCATCAGCAGGCAGGTAAGAGCTTATTTGAAAAAGAGCTTCAGTGTTCAGATTCTTTGTCTTTCTTATCAAAAATAGTCCCGATGACACATTTTAATTGTTGCCACAGATGTGACACTTTGTTTTCGGAACAAAAGTGGTGCCACTTATCGGTTCATCCAAATGTGACGCTTCTCAGCTTTAATGGTATGCAAATATATAAACAGCCTTTGTGTTGAAATGCTGATTTTTGCATCAGAATAACTGAAGACGAAGCAGCAGAGATTCGACTAATTAATTCCACTGATTGATAGAAACTCTACATGTGATCCTGATCAAACTGAAGCAATAATTCGACTGTATCATCATCATCATCTCCTATAAACATGGTTTTTAACTCTGTAAAGCTAAAAAGTTTCTTGGAAAAATTTGACAAACCATGTCGAGTCCATCGT
>JAPZDV010000023.1:24737880-24758030 GCA_029814665.1 Acanthurus lineatus
GTTTTGGTTCTAATGAGCTCAAAAATCACAAGAACATCATGAAGGAATTTCATTAAAAATTAGGCACAAACGTCCAGTTGGACTCAAGGATGAACTGTTGAAAATTCAGGGCCTAAAGGTCAAAGGTCAAGGTCAGTTTGACCTCACAAAACACGTTTTTGGCTGTGACTCAAAAACTTATTATGATGAAATTTCACACCACTGTCTAAAAGCATAAAGTGATGACTCTAACATCCAGATGATCCACGGTGGATGTAAACTGGAACCTGATTGGCTGGCTGAGTCGTAAAGCCGCGTTGCTGTGATTCTTGTTAATGTATTTCAGAGTGAGACTCTAATGTGTCTTCCTGTTAGTTGTGAACTTGTTTAGAAGTCTGCGGTTTCAAACTCTGCCCAGAGTTTGAGTGAACTTTGATGGTGAAGTGAAAAACGAGAGTCAGAGGAGAGCAACACATCTTCAGCGATGCGTCTGTTGTCTCTGGTAGATTAGCTTCTTCTTTTTTTTTTTCAACTTTATTTTCTCTTGTGTTTCAAAAGGCGTTTGATCTGCCTCCCTCTAACTTTTTGACAACTTAGAAGAGGAAAAGCCTACAGCAGTCCCACAAGGCTTAATTATCCCTCAGACTGATAACAACCTGGTAAGAAGGGAGGCCGAGAACAGAACAGGAGCTAAGAGGAGATAGAGATGGTCGGATTAATGAAGATTGCCTGATATTACCTGGCCTCTGATCAAAAGCCGGTGTTGGCAGGCGGAGCACATAATCCTCTCGATTTCTCTGCTCTTGTTGCCAAAAAACTGCTGTAGCTCAATGGGCCGAGCAAGACATCACCGACTGGCCTTTTTCCCAACGTGAACGCTCGTTCTACTGTAAATACTGACTGCAGTCTCACGGGAGCTTTTCCTCCGGAGCAGCTCAGGTCAGGGCGCCAACCTCTCGCTTTCTGAAGGCAGAACGCTTCTTTGCTGCATTATTACATTTAGTGTATTTTTTCTTTTCACATTTTTAATAACCAAGGCCACATTTTTCTCACATTTTGCTCAGTTTATAGTCGTATTCTCTGCAGATTGTCAGCCATTATGGACACATTTCACCGTTTTGATCACTCTTTTTTTTCATCTTGAAGTTCATCTGAAAAATCTCTTAACTGTTGTTAGAATATTAGCTGATGGAGAGATTAATTTTTTGCATTAAAGTACAATACAAAAGGAAAGCGCCCGTTAAGACAAACGATGACAGAAATGTAGATTTTTTTATTGACTTGTTTGATGTGATTTTGTCAAAGCTGAGTAGGTTTTTGAGAATCACGTTCATTTAAAAAGTTATTTCTTTAGTAAAACATCATGTTTATCATCATAGACCAAATAAATTATGATTTTTTTTAAAGTTGATCCTGGTTTTTATGTACAAGATGTGATTTAAACATTGATCATGAAATATCTGGTCATTTATATCCATAAATGCATGATTGCAGCAGCATCCAGGTTTCTGATCATCTCAGCATCCCAAACACTCATGTTCATGTATGTTCAGAAACCAGGCTGAGGTTTTTTTACATGCCACAGTCTAAGTATCCTGTTTTTTATCATATCTAGTTTCCCCAAAACCAGGATGAGTCCTTTTCCAGGTTTCTGACACCAGAATGTGACATTTACATGCACAGAAACATGATCAGGATCATAACTGGGATACTAAAGCTGACGTAAACACAATCAATGTTTTATTTATTTCACCAGAAACAAACAATACAAGGAAATATGTTGTTAAAAGCTGTTGGATCTGCAAAGATTTGATGTATATGAGAGATATCAGAGGGGAACAAACGCCTTGTAAACGCTGACGAGAGAAAAAATCGTTCTGCTGCAACGTCTGAATAAAAACAGTCCAGTGTTGTCAATCATAAGCCACTTTGCAGTCAGACGTGTCTTTCTGCCCTCCATTGAAAAACAAATCACAAACTATGATCACTATCAGGTCTTATTGACTGTTTGTTTCCTGCTGCCGTCAAAGGTGTAGCCAAGAACAGTCGGGTCAATAAAAGCAAATGTGTTTTGCAGCCCACTTGTAACGGCTGGAACATATAGATGGTTTTATTTGCTCTCAGCTTCCTGTAAAACATTCATTCTGCTTCTTAAAGGCCAAAACAACAGTCACCTTATCTGTTAAAACAGAGTGAGGAGGTTTAAAACTCTCTCTGATGTTGTCTGGTGCAGATTTTTGAATCAAGGAAACATCATTTTCTTTAAAAACCGGCTTTAAAAAGCAGCAACCGGGTCCTTTAACAGAGGTGTCATAATGCTAAGCTGCTTAACAGACGGAAAAAGCAGCCTTTGCTTTGCACTTGACAGCAATAATCTGCTCCCCAAAATAAATCTACTTACACATTTTGTGATATTGTCAAGTAGTAATAATCATGAGTTATTATATTGTCATAATTTATATTCCTGGTGTCTGCTGTCGGATGAGTTCAGGTCATTTCGGCGGTGCGATCCACCTCCGCGCTGAAGGTTAACTTTTAGAGACGATATCAAACGATGATATATGATAACATCAGAAATGAGAAGAGGTGAGCTGAGTGTGCGTGTCTAATGATTCAGACATCCACATTCACCTCTGTTGGCGAAAGTAATTATGACAAAGTCATGCGGGGCTGGAAGAGGACGAGTGGACGAGCAGAAAACAGGCCGTTTGTCCGACTGAGGAGGAAAAAATCAGCAGCTTTTCCGACAGTGATGCTCAGATTTAAGAGACTGTTGTGTTCAAAGACTCTGTGAGATTTGTTTTCACTCATGAAAATCAGTGATGTGTCGAGTCGGAGTGAAATGACTCCTGACTGCGATGCTGAAACAGGATGTGGGAAAAACACAGGGATCATTTAACAGCGTAAACTAATGGGATATGGTTAGATGGAGAAAAGCTGTTTTATTATGATGGTGGATAAGAAGGGATTGTTCAATAATCTGCAATGTTTTCATTGATTTTTATGTAGGTGAAAATGGCAAAAAAGTCTCAGTATCACTTTAAAACTACTTGCAAAATACCAAAACCTCAATAACACCATTACTCAGTGGTAGAAGAGACAAAATAAGTTAAGCTGGAACAGTTTTTTTGTTTTGATCAGGGCGAAACCTGAAAGGAGATCAGCTAGCAAACTGAGTTAAGTTTATTTTAAAATGATCACAATGTAAAAAAGGGAAAAAAATCCCTGTATTTAGATAAAAATAAAGTATAGCAGTATTTATAACTAAGCTAAAAATATCAAAAGTGCACGTACATTGTTATGATCCTCCATTATTATTAATGCTGCATTGTTGTGTATCAGCATGTCGGTGCTGCAGCTGTTAAAAGATAAACTGATATATACTTATGGATGATTTAATCAATAAAAAGTTAATCACATGTTTCTATATCAAGTCTTAAGCTGAAATAATAATCACTTTAATAAAACAGTCAAATGAAGTTGCAGCTGAAATAAAATGCACAAAATTTGCCTCTGAAAATAAATAAAGTATAAATATATATAGCAGCAGAAAATGCACATTATTAACTTGTATGATGCTAAAAGTTACCAAAGTAACATGAAAGTACCTAAAAAATTATACTTAAGTGCATTTCTTGAGTTATTACTTTTGTTGCACCACTTCAAATACTATTAACATAATATTATAAAACTATTACTACTGTATGAACACAACAACCAGTAAAACCAGTTTAATACCCGAATTAATCATCACAATTTCATTATTTTAATCTAATTTATAAATTGTTTATGCTGCTGGGAAAAAAAAATCTCCACAAACAATTTCAAATACAGTCAACACAAGTTTATATAAAGAAATATTAAGGAGACGTATTATGATACATAATGAGCAATAAGCAAATTAGCTTGCTAACGGTTCAGCAATCACTAAGTGTGTCATCAATTACAGAGCCAGAGGGACGATCAGATGGGACCTTATCAATCCTCCACTTAAATCAGCGACCTGTTGAACCGTGAAGAGCGCAGGAGTCAAACTCCTGACACATGCTCTGCGCTGCGTTTTACGACGGCGACTCAGATCAGGGATTATTGCACTAATTAGCGAGGATACGCTCCTCTTTGACACGAACTGAGGCCCCGTCAGTAATTGGATCAGATAAGCTTTTGACATTCACAGCTCGCTTTTTACCTTGTTTTGCAAATCCCAGAGAGGATTTCATCACAGCCTCCCCGCCTGCCCGCCTGCTAGTGAGCTCTCAAATTCAATTTTCTTCTTTTTTCCGTCTCTGCCCTGCAGTTGTGCAGTGCTGCAGCAGCGTCGGTGCTACTGTAGTCATAACACAGTGTCGTCATGCTGCTGCTTTCCATTGGAATACTGAGCAGCACGAACTCTCGGGTGTGATTTTTTCGTTGCCTGCTCTCTTTTATTTGTGATGTAGGTGCAATCTAAGTCCTTCTAGGCAAGTCCCGCCACTCAGCAGCCATCTTGGAAAAGCCCCCCAGGCATTTGAGATTGAGCTAACAAGACCGAGCTTCTATCTAAATGAATGAGGATAAAAACTAGAGCTTCACTTTTTTTTAATGGTCACCAGGACATAAAACTTGCAAGTGGAGAATCCTCAGTCTAATCTGATGGAAAAAGTTCAAAAAAGTTTGGTTTCTTTGCCCTTAAAAAAGATTTAAAATGCCTTTTATTCCCCCCCACAACACATAGGTTTCTCAGCATCAGCATCTTTTACAGTTCGATCCAACACAAGAAATGTTTCCCAGGTCGGCTGTTCAAGAGCCGACGACCAACTTCAGAGGGGACGGGGGGAGATTTGTTGTGATAGTTACAGTAATAAACACATGGTTAGCGCTATGAACCATCACAGTCACGCTGACATATAAAACAGTATTTTCTGTCACTTACAGACAGGAAACTAGCAACAATCTGCTGTATTAAAGGCTAATGATGTGTTTTTTATCCATCCATCAGACCTGACTTCCTCTTTTGCTCCTGTTATAAAAACAGCAATAAAAAGGGCAAAAGAGCACATTAATATACACATGTGATGCTCATTAAAATATAGTGTCATTCAGTTGGTTATACAGATTTTCTTTATGCTATTTAACCTCCATCTTTATACTGTTTAACACTCGTCCATCAGGTTTGTAAATGAGACATCAGAGCGTCTTCAGGTGTCATGAACCTTCCTCAGGGGTCACTTCCTGCTGATGAAAGTGATAAATGTTTGACATTAGCTGTCTTCCCTCCAGTGCACCTACAGTTTTGTTTTCTCTGAAGTCGTCTCTTTTGGCCTTCAGGATCCATAAAAGAAAATAAAAACCAGCATATAAGAGCTGTGTCCTTCTGAGGATTCAGGCTTTGAATTAGCTCTCCGTTCTGACTGTACGTTAGCTCATACATTCCTCCCCCCTGTGCGGTTTCATCGTGGCGATGATGACATCCCTCCCAGCAGCCTTTGAAAGTGGCTGAATGTATGCTGAGATTTCCCACCACTGCGTTGCATAACTAAACTGTACTAAAAAAAAAAACATAAAAGCAAAACAGCGTGACACAGATATTACAGCAGCAGACAGTTTACATCCGTCAGCTTAAGCAGTCATGCATAATATAAAGTAGATTATGCTCACATTGACAGGTACTGTAGGTTTGATAATTGCTTAGTGACTTTTTTTTTTTTCCTGCAAGCTTTGTTCAGCATCTCTTTGAGTTATTCTTGCTGTGTTTAAAATGTCCCAGCAGGCAGCTACATGCAGCACACGGCTCCTCCAGGCTTAACAAGCCGAGCTCGTCTCCTCTGAAGGCGGCGGGCTTGCCAGGCGTCCCCACCTTTGGAGGACCCGGTTTCATAGTTTCCTGACAGAACCTTTTGATCATCGCGGAAAGCAGCAGCATGCGACAAAAAGCCTGTGAATGTTATTTTCCACCAGCACAGACACCAAACAGAACGGCACATTTATTCTGAACCGTCCGTCATTGGCGCTTTGTAGCAACTTACAGCTTTAAAAATAATGTGATTTAATCGCACATTGTTGCGTAACATACTGTGATGACACTTGTTATTAGATTGCATCCCTGGTTTCCTTCCCTTGCTCTCTAGAAATTAAGATCAGGATGTTGAGGTGAAGTAAAGGTGGTGCTGGAAGCTGCAAACTGACCTACAACTGCAAAGGTTTGTGGGTGGGAAGAGAGACTCGGTGTGTTTTATTGATGCATCTGTTTATGGACAGTTACAGTCTCCTCACAGCTCCACACAAGTCTGATGTTTTCTCTTTTCCACCTTGACAAAGTGGAAAAAAAAGTTTTTGCAGTATTTCTCTGCAGCATTTTTTATCACAGTTCTGCTGTTTCCACTCAGGTTTTTCTGTTAGTTTAGTGAAATTTGTGAAATGCAGTAGGAGACTGAAGGTTTTCTCATTATGAAAGAACAAGCGTCAGAGTGAAAAAAGGCCGTTGTCAAGTGCATCATCAGTCAATAACAGTCTTCTAGACGAGAAAGGTGTCGGCTTCAGGCTGTGAAAACTGCCTTTATGAAATAATGTACAATATACATATGATGAGTCAGAAAATGAGACTTGATTTAACCTTTTACATGCACGGGTCGAATAAATGTGGTAGCAGGAGACATCGAGGGAAATGATCATCGTATTGACTTAAGGGACAAAATTGGAATTGATCCGGCGGGCTGAGGGAAGATTGTTGACACTTTAAGCTGGTGGTCAGAACGAACCCTCTGCAGAGTCGACCTCATTACTTTTCCATGCAGACATGCGATCATTTGACAGGGAACCAAAGTGACTTCAGATGGCGTTAAAATCCTGATGGATGAAGCTGAAACTGGTGTGAAGGTTCATCTCTCATAGATGTAAAAGCAAAAACAGTGAGAGTTGCTGCAAATGTTTTATTTTTGCACGTGCACGTCTCCATTTTAGAGACTTAAAGATAAACTGTAGCCATGTTTCATGCACATTTTCAAGTATCACATTAGAAAAAGTTAGTGGAAATTACAAAATTTTAGCAAACAAGTTTTTTAGGCACAGCACTGCTTAAAATACAGACCAAATGTGACGGAAATCCATCAAACAGGTGTCAAGAAATTTACCTGAAAAGCTGAAGAGTGAACCTGATGGTGAGGTGAAACATCAGTGTTGGAAAGTTGTTGGGATTCATCCACTTGGAGCCATAAAAGTCTTTACAAATGTTCTGTGAAATAGCTGTTTAGATATTTATCTCTTGAGCAAAGTGGCAGGTCAGCCAAGCAGACGACCGACTGATATTTCCAGCCCTGCAGTTACGCCCACGCTGTGACGACAACGTGCCGTAAATCGTAAAAAGATGTACAAGAATAGCCCTGAAAATACAAACCTGAGCTCCATAAATACACAGAGACAAAAAACAGGAGTCAACAGGAGAGAACAGGACGCTTTTTTACAGACGGTGACAAATCAGGGACAAGGAGCGCTGCTGGTTTGAGTAACCGTGCGGCGGCAAAAGATTAGTCATCAAATGACGATTATTTGCATCAAAGTGAGATATTAGAGAAACATGAGTGTGGGTTGTACAGTAGAGGAAGCGGAGCTGTGCAGAAAACAGGACGTCTTCCAGGAGTGAGTCAGCCTCCTGCTTGTCTGATTGATGAGTGTTCTGGGAAACATCATTTTGAACTCCCCGAGCTCTCTGGAGGATTTATTAGCATCCTATTATGTTCATCTTATAGTAGCAGCTTCTCTGCTACACTCTTGGCAGGCACCTGAGTAACGACGGTTTTGTTGCTCCGCACTTTCAGGCTACATTCACAACACGAGCTTTCAGGCTCGCCTCCAAATTTCTGCTTCTGCTCCTATGTGATTTTCTTTTTTTTTTTCTTTTTTTTTTGGATCCTCGTTCGTGTCTCTTATATCAATATGAGCTGACAGCAACGTCAGGAAGCATTCAGAGAGTAAAAACAGCCTCCGCACTTTCTCTCGCTGCCAGATTTACACCCAAGTTGGTGATAAATGAAATGATGAGCGTATGTCGAGTGAAAGATGAATGAGTAGCAGTGAATCCGGAGTGAACTCTAAGACGCAGATTACATGTTTTGGGTAAATTATGAGAAAAACTGTCTTCCTTCAACATGAAAGATGCCACTGTGAATTAGATAGAGGAGTTTAAAATGCAAGAGATCGTGTTGGTTTGTGCAAAATTCATCAAACTACCCAAAAACTGCACAGATGTTTATTGGAATTGTTTGTGAGATGGATGTTTGGACTCTCAAACTTTAATTATAGCTGCAATTGTTTTATCCTTCAATGCTGGCAAAGTAAACAGCAGACTCACACTGTCAGTGTTAAAAACACAGAAATATGTTTGTATGTAATTGGCTGACAGTGTGTTGCTGCTTGAAATGCCACTGTTACAAAATATGAACACAATTTTTAACGTTTATTGTAAGTAAAGTTCGTTTTACTAACTAATGAGTGTATGTGAGTCAATCCCAGATCTTTTGATGATGCTGTGCACTGGTTTACTTTTAAATATCCTTCATTTGTCACCATTAACATGGAGAGACATGCTTTATACTTACTCTGAGGCAAGTGGGCATAAATACGAAATTTTAAGATTGCATGCACATAATGACATTAGTTTAATGTATAAATGCTTCAAATAAGTGTAAACTTTTCACTAATTATAAAAAAGTTCATTTTGAAATGGTTAAAAATAATGATAAAGAGGAATTATTCTTTCTAAAAAACTGAAAAATCTGACAATCAAACACATCAGCTGAGTGACTAAACAAACCAACAAACAGTAATTTAGCGGAAAAAACACAAATTTACAATAAATTGTGACCCAAACTGTTTGTTTTCGACACCCATCACAGTTTACAGACCAACTTCCTGGTTTATATTGAACTCTCTTACTGTAGTTGTTCATGTTAACAGTTTTTGTGTGATGGTGGATTATTCAGGACATTTTTTGTGTTCATATTTGGCTTAATCTCAATATAAAATGCCACAGATAATCTTACTAAGCTGCTGACTTGTTTGCAGCCCGTCTGGTCATCTGATTTCTGGTGTTTCCTGCCTTTTTCTGACTTCCTGTAGTCGTGTTTCCATCAGTCAACTTTCTTCTAACCGTCACCACGATCCTTCACCAACAGAAACAAAGTGCTGTGAGCGTAAAAATGTGGCTGTGAGCATTTGTGATCTGTTTCCAGATCAGATCTCAGCAGTTACTTTGGTCTTTTTACCAACAGAAACGAGTCTCAAGTTTTAATGAACTTAAATCCTCCTTTTTTTCAAAGTTATATCAGCAAGTTTCTGTTGGTTTCACATGAAGGTAGCACATTTCATCCTGAGTACAAACATCATGAGCGTAAACGTTGATCCACATCTCACGTGTGGACGAGCTGCTTCAGTCTGAGCCGCCGTTCTGCTCGCATGTTTTTCTCAAATCATCTCTTTTTTTTTCTCTCACACTTACGAGGGGGAACGAAATCTGAATCAGGGCGCGTTCAGCTGCAGTGTGAATCTCTGCTTTCCTTAATTATCGTGTCTCTGAATCATCATCTCGTGAAAAAAAAAAACAAAAAAAATTGGGAAAATTTTTTGAAGCGGCTGATTGAGCTGCAGATCAGAGCTTTGTGCGCTCTGACACCTCCTCCTCCTCCTCCTCCTCCTCCTCTTCCTCCTCCACCTCCTCCTCCTCTTCCTCCTCTTCCTCCTCTTCCTCCTCTTCCTCCTCCTCTCTCTTTCCGTCGAGCTGTGGGATGATTTTCGTTCTTTTTTGTTTTTTTTAGAGTCACAGAGATTCTGGGCGTCTCGTTGCGTCTCGATGCCACCGAGCTCGCTCTGATGTTTCCATTACACCCGTCGCCATGGAGACCAGCATCTTCCCCCATATTCCCGTCGCATCTCTACAGTAAATCCCTCTGTTTTCCATATACGTCCCTCCCAAAGTGGTGGCCCTTTTTTTTAAAAAAAAAAAAAATTTTGCCCCCCCTCCTCGTTCCTGCAGAGAGAAAGTGATGGGCTTTGAGAATACTTAATGTCTTGTGTGTTTCCCTCTCAGGCGGTTTCATTTCCGATGTGAAATCCCCGGCTCTATCCAAACCCCCCCCCACACCCCCCGGCGGACGGATTGCATGTATTTTGCATTTATGCAGCGCACACAATGTCACGCGTCCAGAGTGACAAATAGCCGGCGTCTCACCTCGGGGCATCGTCGACTTCACACAGGAGAGCTGTTTGTTATTGAAAATGTGGCTCAGACTATCTTGACACTTCCCATTACCCCCCCTCACCCCCACCCCACCCCGCCCCCCCGGTGCTTTCTTGCTGATAGAATTTTATTATCGGCAAGTCCTGCCTGATATCATATCCCCTCGCCCTCTTGCCCCACAGCCAGTGAAACGCAATAACAGGAGAATTGATTATACGTGGACCACAGAGCAGCACTCAGAAAATGTGTTTACTGTAGCCTCCCCCCCCCGTCTAAATGCCAAGAATCAGCTCTCAGCAGACGCTCCTGTGCCCGATGAATGATTAATGAGTCAGAGTGCTTCCATTACTGGCCTCACAAACAAATTTCCACCCAGGTAGATCAGCGGCGTGTCAATCCTTTCGGCAGCGAGCAGGGAAACGGTGGAGCTTGTGTTCACAGAATAACGTCTGAAAGAAGGTTGCTGCTTTTTTTAAATCTGTGGCTCGTGTGAACTGAACTCTGAGTTTGTTCCAGTTTTATTCGGGTTGACAGAAAGATTCACAGGGAAATTTAAACAAAATGCTTCATGGATGATGGTTTTTAGCTGTTGTCGATCACGCTCTCGGCAAAAAGTTGCTCTGTTTGCTCTAATGTGACAATATTTCTGCTTTAAGTCTACCAGCGTCATCGTTTGCCAGTTCACAGGCTCATATTAGCTTCGAACCGCCATCTTTAAAGTCTGCAAACAATAAAACTGATGACCATGACAGTGTAGGTTGTTTTCACATAATTTCTAACATACTCAAATAATATTTTGTTTGTCTTACGATGATCATTATCGTTTTATTTTTGCATAAATTTAAGGGATATTAGACGTCTGGATAAAGTTTAAGACTGCATTTATGTGCATTTATGCTGCATTTATTCATTTAAACTCAATTTTGTTTATAATCAATGATTTTTATCAAAACTTCCTCCCACATAAAAAGTTTGCATGAAGTTTCTAGTTTAAGCTTTGAATTGTTTGTATTGATTTGCAGTCGTCCTCCCTGTTTTCACTGCGTTGCAGCTTTGAGTAACATCTCATTGCAAACATTTATTATTTACACTGTTTGTGAATACCTGAGGTCACACATTTATTTTTGACATGGAGGTCTTACTGGCTGTTTCCTTAAACTTTATAATTTAATCAACTGCAGTACACTTCCCCTCACAGGCTTAATTGATTAATATTTTATATTTATTCTCTAAAACTTCACAAAACTTCAGATACAGGTTATTTTTACAGTCAGAAGTCAAAAAAACTTCCTATAGATTCTTTAAGTCGTCCTTCTTGTATAACTTGTCAAGTAATCGAATGTAAACATTGATGTTTTAAAGGAAAGTGACGTTAAAACTACACAGCGTCTGATTCGACGGGTCAGTCTGAATCACACGGCTTCAGATAAAAAGAGAAGAGACCTGAAAGATCAGATTCACCGTTGCTGCTTTTTCAGCCTACGCTTCACTATGAGAAGAAGAAGTTTGTATCTTATAACAGAAAAAATAGAGCGAGGACTCTTCCTGCAGCGGTGAGACTGTTGTTACATTGATAAACCCTCGAGTCCCTGAACCTAAAGAGCCCACGATCAATCGTTTGAATGAGTCGAAGCGAAAGTAAAAGATTTATGTGTGTTTAGAAGACAGATACTGAGGTCTTTGGCTCTAAAACTCAGTATTATTTCTTTATTTCTATACTTTTCTATACTTCAACTCTGTTTTTTTGTGAAGTTGAAAGGACTAGACTGAGGACTTAATGACACATTTTCAGTTCTTCCTTTTATCCATCATCAGTTGCTTTTTCTTCTTTCTGTTTTTGCTTTTCCCTCTTGTCTTTTCTTTTCTTCTTCTTCAGCTTTAAAAAAAACCTAAAAATCTCTACAAATGTGAGTACAGCTTTCTCCTTCTTAATCCCTTCCTTCCTTCTTTATTGGGGGAATCACTGTTTTAAGTATTTTCAGTATTTTATGTCACTTAGAGCATATTTATGTGGTAATTATTCGACTCTCCATCATGCTTCTTTATCATCAGTGCTTTTTCTGCCATTTTGTCAATAAAACATGAAAAATAAAGAGGTACAGAACTTCCCCCTTTTGTGCAGATGAGTAAACAGTGCATTTTTGGTGGTATTTGACCTAATAACACTGCAAAACTTGTAACTTCCAATGCATTTCCAGCACCACCTTCACCTGCAGTGGCATAAAGAGTCACAAACACAGTTGAGTGATTCAAGGCCACAGAGGTTTGTTGCTGCTTTAAGTGAAGGATCTAAAAACTTCCTCCACTGCTGGCTGAGACACACATGTGGTGTGTTTCTTACATTTAAACCTTTTTACTGTCTGTGAAAACAAAAGCAAAGCTAAAACCTTTGTGTCAAGCAGCAGAGAGAATCAACTTGTTGTGTCTCAGGATCCGACATTTCTTTGTCGGCTTTGAAATCTTCTGATGTGCCTTTGAGCAAAGTGCTTGACTCTGGCTGGCGGTTATTTTGGACGGCGCCCTGCAAACGTCCAAAGTCGAGTGTTTCTGAAAGCCACATTTCCTGGATAAAATCAACACAAGCAGAAAACGTAATCAGAGTTATCTCAGGCTGTTAACGTTTCCAAGGTGACCAATGTTTTTTTTTTTTTTTTAATGTCCCTCCTCACCAAGAAAAACAACTCCTGTCCGTCACGTCTCACCCAAATCAGTCATTTTCCACCATTCAGCCCGGCTTTGACGTCACACAGCTGCACTAAAAAAGCTGACTGCGTTAGTCATCATGCCCCCGCCGCTGATCCTGAACGCTGCATTATAATCAGACGGGCTGTTTGAATCCCGCCGTGAATAGACGGAGTGACACATGGAGTCAGAAACTGTGACAATCACAGTGCAACATCAAGAAAAGGACTTTTTTTTTTAAGCTTTTGAGTAACTTTTAAATCGACCTCGAAGTGTTTCTGAGCCCATGTCATCACATCTTTTACACAGTCATGTGTTCACAAAGTGGTAAAGCTCACTCCATCTTTGTTTGTGAATGGCTGAGCCTTTGAAAGATGCTCCTTTCATACCCAAATCATGATCCTATCACCTCTGAAATGTTCTGAACAGGCATTTCATGAGCATTTAATGACTTTTTCAGTCTTTTATTGCTCGTGTACCAACTTTTTTTAAACATATTGTTGTTGTTAAACCCAGAATGAGCACATTTTTTCAGAAATAATAATGAAAAAGAGGATTAACATTCCATTTTATTCAAGTTTTACACAACTTTTTAGATTCAGCCTTGTGTTTTGAACACTTAGACCTGAATAACAAAGCACTTACAAACTATTTCAAAGCACATCAGATTGCAACAAACATATTTTGGCTCTAACTTTTTGCAGCCTCGTTTCTTTGGCAAATGAACAATCAAAGCAAATAAATCAAAGCGTTTCTGAAGGATGTTAAAGTGCTGATCAGTGAAATGGTTTTCAAGAGGTTGAAGATCCTCTTGTTTCTGTGTTAAAGTTCAGAAAGCAGCTGTTTGAATGTTTTTTGCAGTTTGTCAGCAGTGAAAAGAACAAGTTAAAGTTGCGGCAAATTATTATTTTATTATAAAAATTATATAATGATGTAAAAATAAATGTGTTTTGGCCCATGGCAGCGAAAAACAGATGCTGCTTCCAGTAACTTCACATCACTTTCCAGACAAGCTATGAATATTTCATGCTTATGATGAATTCATCAGTGCTGTTGTGCATGTATCAGTTTACTGACAAGAGGCTGAATCAAATCAACCGAACCACTGATTCAGAGTTTTAACAGGCTGAATATTTTACTTTTTCAGGCTTTTAAACTGTGTGATTTTGGGAGGTTAAAGTCTGAAGGGAAAAATTGTGAGATAAACATAATTAAATTCTCAATCCAAGTATATTTTGACTTATAAAAATATTATGAAAATTCAAAAAAATAGTGCAAAAGTCAAGAATCATAATTAAAAATTTAACATAAAAATATGTCACATACATCTATTTTGAAATAAAGATGGATATTTGAAACTTAAAGATAAAATCTGGCATTAAATTGACATGATTTTTATTTATTTATACATTTTCGTTCTTCAAAGATGCTTAAAATTATCATAGGACAGTTTTTAGAGTAACAAGACTTTGAAAAGATCAATTAATTGGCAGTGAAGCATGATGATGGAGACTTTTTGGTTTGAACTTTTTGAATACAACTGACTCGCTCTTTCAGGTTTATAATGAAGCTTTCATATGAGAACATGCAGATTACTGACGAATCCCTGTGATCTGTTGAAATAATTATTTCAATCGAGTTACCTGCAGTTATAAATGATTTAACAAAAAAATGAAATAAAACTCTAATGGAGCCAGATCATTAAAACAGGATTTGTCATTTGAACACTAAAACTCATTAAACTACTACTTACTGAACTCAGTGTGCTGAAAAAGGTTCATGCAATTAAAGCTGATTTTCAGAGATTTTTGAGAAGTTCAGTGGGAATAAACAGGATTATTTTATCCTGAAAACAGCATGTTAGCCTGAATAAAATGTGCCAAACATGAAGAAAAGACGCTGAAGTGAATAAATCCTCTAACACATTTGAGTTAAGACTGACTTTGCAGAGCTAAACACCCTAATATTTTCTTAAAAGGCCTCTGGATTGAAAACATCTCATCTCACTAATGTAAAAAACAGTAAATTTTAAAAAGTGTCACAGTCATTTTATGTCAGTGAAGTTGACAGACTCTGGATTTTCACTCTGGTTTGGTTGCATCGTTGCATCTCTTTACTCAGATGTTGAGGTTTGGTTTTCGGTAAAAAATGCTCCTCTTTGCTTTGTCTCTTTATCTTTTGTGGCTTCTTTCGCTTCATGTAATCTATCCACGTCTTCTGTTAATTCCTGTGCACCTGCTTCCCAGAAATGACACTTTGCTGTTTAGAATAGCAAATGGAAAAAAGCTCCAGGTTGAATCAGTGAGGAGTTATATAACTCGCCGACAAACGCTCCAAACTAAGCAGGAAAATGCTGCAGATTATTACTGTAAGTGCACATAAACCTGGAAGCAAAAGCAACAAGCTGCACTTACATTTTGCTCAACAAGTACAATACACTTTTAAGCTTTAAGGACTCTTTTTAACAGTTTGACTCCCCAAAATTTAGGATTTTAGCTTTAAACATGCACACCTGCTGCAGTTTTCTTGCCAATATGATGTAATTTTTCCACTTACTTATACAAATCAGAGCCCTGCAGCCGAGCGTCTGAGCCATGTGGGTTGTCAGGTTTTGTTTTGATGGCAGGTTTTCACTGATATCAAACGTTAGAACTGAAACTTGCATCACTGTCTCCCCGCTGTGATTCCTTGTCTTCCTCCGGCTACAAAAGAAATCACTGCTGTCACCGAAAAAAGACTCATGACTTCAATTAACTGTTTTCTTCTCATTCTTTGCTGCTGGTTTCTGCGGCCGTATATCAACAGCATTAATGAGAAAAACTCCTTTGTTCTCCCTTTAAAAGAAAATACCAATCTGTTCTCACCTAAAACTCCTTAACTGCATCCACGTACACTTTTCTTTGTCAAATTTCGACACATAATACAGTTTTCTTGCTGTTCTTGGCAGCCATTGACTCTGTTCATGGATTACACCAACAATTGTTCTGGTGACAAGTGACATCTTATTTCTATTGAGCCTATATTACGTCAGAACAAGAGTGTCGTTCATTAAATTTGATGTCCACTGTACTAAATTACATGGATCAGGCAAGTTTCAAGATATCTGTTTAGGATTTTTGGATCATTTTGGATATTAGTGGAAAAAAAAACACTTAAAGTGCAGAAGCTAAGGTTAAAAAATGGTTTAAAAGAAAAATAACAGTGATATCATCAGCAACAAGGCCCCTTATGTTATTTAAATTAAATATATATATATACTTTGGTTTATGACCAAATAAAAAAACATTGACCTTCCTACTCAGCCTCAGCTGTAGCCAACTTTGTGCTAAGTGCTAGTTAGCAAATGTTAGCATGCTAAACTAAGATGATGAACATTTTTTCTTCAAACATCGGCATATTACCATCGTCATTGTTACCACATTAACATCAGATATCAAGGAGAAAGTTGCTCAATTGTGTTTCAATCTCCAAAAATTCAACTTCTGAGGGATGAAAGTTCCTGGATATTCGGATACACCAGAGTCTAGCCAGCTGCACAGGCTAACTTCTGATTTAACCCTCCGCTAACTTTAATAGCCCCGTTTCTAGACTCTCAAAAAGTTATGAGACAGAATTAATTAAACTGTGGTAGTTAAACAAATCACTTTATTAGGCTGTTATGTTAAGTTTGTAATGTTAGATAAGGATTATTTTATCTTATCTTATCTTAGTTAGCTTACTGACATTAACAGTTAGCTTAATGCCCTCAATCTCCAAATCATTGAAACAGCTACAGACTCTTGTTGGTTGTAAGTATCTATATGGGATTTTTTTTTGGTTTGTTTGTTTTCCCTCTCTGTTTTTTTAATTTTCACAGGTGTAACAACATGCTTAATTGGAGGCCCAAAGTTGTGAGCGATGACTTTTGCATAGCTGTATTTCAAATTTGCTAAAACATCCTCTTGGCTCTTTCTTCCTTCGAATAATGTTCAAGCTCCTTTTCTTTTGTGCCTTTAAACCGATCTGGTCTTGGCTGAACAAATAGAGAAACATTTTACAAAAAATAGGTGTAGATGGTTTGTGATAAACTTGCAGAACCGTCAGTGTGATCCTCTCTGTGAAACATCGTTTTTTGGGAGAACTTTGCAACAAAAGGCAGAATGCTGCATTGACTTCAATCCTCGCTTTGCAGGGAGAGTCGCATCGGCTCTGCAGGCTGACAACCAAACATGCAGCGTGGGTGCATGAATATTTGGCACAGGGCTTGCAGCCGTGCCTGTTCCCATGCATTTTTAATCGGGTCTGCCCCCCCTGTCCAACAGCAGGAAGAGGGTAACTGCAGGAGCCTGAAGAAGGAAAAAAGAAAAGCTAGCTGGCCCCCTCCACCTTGATGAATAAGTAAACACATCGAACCAGGCAAAGATGAAGTCAGTAAAACTCCCAGCTGGAAGCAAAAAGATTTGCTTTCTTCTGGAAGAAATGCTGTTTACTCGCTGATGATTCGACAGCTCGCTCTCTCTGAACTCTATTAACATTTTTCCTCTGAGTCTGGATCCATGCAGCAACTTTAATTCTGGCCAGGAGATTGAATTTCAGTGCTTCAGTCGAGCTCTCAGACACACTTATTACAGCTCAAATCTGCCTCCGTCATGGTATCTGTTAACAATTTAGTTTTATTTAAATGTACATATGTAACAATTTCACATTACAATGTCTTAAAATGACTTTATGTTGTTAAATTTGTACTTACAATATCCTGAACACCTCCAATAATGTTCAAACTCAGAAGTTTTATTTAGGGTAACGTTGTTTTGCATTTAATTACTGAGGTAACACCTGTAAGAAAATGAAGAGGGAAGTCACATAATATGAACTAAACATAAATATCCTCATCCGTTTTATTAACACATGCTGTTTTATAACTTCTGCTAAAATGAGAGTCTGTTTCATCTTGATCTGATTTATTGAGAGTTCAACCAAATTATGGTCACTACATGGAGATTCAAGGTGAAAAATGGTTGATTAATCGCAGAGAGGTGTGATTGTTTTTTCACATGCAGCTCAGCTAAATCAAATATATTTTTAAAAGCTCATTCAATTAAAAAAAATAACAGAAAAACAATGAAACAAACAGAATCAAAATGCTCTCATTAGTGACACTTCATCAATAGCTGCCTGTTTCCTGCCACACACACACGCACATGCACACACATATACACACACGCACACCCATACTGTGACACCCACACACATATGCACATGTGGTGACACACACACACACATACACACACGCAGAGCTCAGCGGGGTCCATGTGGGTTTGAACACTGCTCGGATGTCAACGGGCAAATGAACAATAGTGTTTACCAAATGGCTTTTGTTATTCAACACACAGGCTTATTAAAATGGCATCTCATTAAAGGCCCTGAGTAGCCATTTTATAAGAGATTAATTGCATTTTTTGAAAGCGATTTCTGTTCATTATTATTCCACGTTGCATACGGATACGCCGTGACCGTAACAGTCTTACATATTCATATTACAGGAAGCTCACAAACGGTTCGGGAAACGAGCCAAAGGCGGAGCTCATGTTGGTGAGCAGACAGACGCTGAATTTCAAACACAAGCTTTTCTGCTTTGGATGTAAAACAGGCTCAGTGTGTTTCCTGCTAAATTAATGAAATGTCCAACAGTATATCTTCCACTGTCCGTTCATGCTGTTGACCTGATGTCCCCCTTTTTCCTCTTTGTGCAGACAAACTCTTTAGTAAATTCATGTGTGGAGGTTTAAATACCTTCTTGAACATGCAGCAGCTATTTAGTTTTTGCATCTTGAATATTTAAAGGTGATATGGACACATTTGTACCTAGCATATCGTCACTGATGCTAACGTAGCTATTCAAGGATTGAACCTGATATTTCTCTAATTTTGACGATCTACCCAGTAACAACTATTTAGTTCAGACTGAAAGGACTTTGACTGCTATTACTTGTTGTGTAGTTGGTTTAGATTTGCTAAATTGTACTTTTATATTTTATGATGAGACGTTTTAGCTAAGAAACTTGTGCGCTAACACTGAAGCTAACTCATGAGCCTCAGAGGTCGATGACAACAGTGACATCAACGTAGTTACGCTATCAGAGATCCTTCAGCCATATGAGATCTTGCTCAAATGTAAATATTATGATCATTTTGGAACCAACAATATTTCATGAATAATTATTTCACCTCTATAATTTCTTTTTTCAGGAAAATATAGACCTTCATTCTGAACTTTTCTGAAAAATTCCGTGGATGTATTATTTTTTAAATTATTTGTTGTCATGCAATTGTTGTCTGTAAGACTTTTAAGATTAAATGCAATACTGCATAAGAAATTCAACATCAATACAGCTTTTTTTGTTTGACCTGCTTTTTTTTCACTTGGTAAATTGGTTAAAATAAAACAGACATCTCTTCATTAGCGTGAGCGTGCTGGTTGTTTAACATCTCAGTTTGTTGTGTTAGCATGACAACATCAATAAAAAGTAATAAACACAAAGCAAAAACAAATTCCATTAGTTTTTCAGGTATTTTGATCTAATGAATAAATTAAAATTCAGGCCTGATGGTGCAGCTTGTTTTTACCAAAAAATTAGTTTTCTGATGAAGACAATAAATACTCAACCATTTGATTCTGCAATCTGCTGGTAATAACATTTTTGTTTTGGGTGTTACAGAAGTTTAAAAAAAGAAAAAAAAATCAAGATTAATCAAAAAGGAAAAACATATTATGAATAAAAACATCCAACTAAAACAAAACAAATCACTTCAATTCAAATTTTCTAACCTTCAGAGCCAAAAGTTGAGCTTCTGCTTCAAATTAAAAGCAAAATCATGAACAAAAGCAGCTTTTATGATGAACTGTTCTTTGGCCTCAGTGACACAATTCATTTGATTATAATTTCCATTTGGAAAAAAACCTTGAAGTGGTGAAAAATCAGCATTAAACACAGAAGAAAAACAGTCAAAACAGAAACAGATATGAAGACCAGAATTACCTCCAGCATTTCTTAACATTCGGGACTTTCTTACATTAATGTGTGAAATTTAGATTCAAAAAATTGTGACAATGTGTAAAACTAAAATATATACAGTGTGTAACATTGTGCTAATCAAAGACAAATACATTTAATGTTTTACTTCATCAACTTTATTGATTTTGTAAATATCTGCTTATTCTGAACTCGATGCAGCGGCACGTTTCAAACAAGTTGGATAGGGAGCAACAAAAGACTGAAAGAATTGTATATAAAAAAGT
>JAPZDV010000023.1:24775132-24795317 GCA_029814665.1 Acanthurus lineatus
ATAGATGCTCGCTGCCATTTTTTTCTTATGTCATGTCAGAAATAAGTTTGGTTTCATGACTTTCCATCATATACAGTTGCCAGGATAGCATTTTTTTCCTGTAGTTTATTTCTTTATTTTTGTAAAACGCTATCTTTTCTCACTCATCTATTATTTGACATGTCTGCTAAAAATATAACCAAAAAGATGATCTGCAAGAGGAGTCTGAAGTTGTTGCAGGCATAAATATTGCATATTAATCCCTCCGATTTTAACTTAACCCCAATTAGGTCACTGTGCTGTTTAATTTAACTTTAAAGGAAAAACACTGTTGAGTTTGTGCAGCAGCTAAAGTTGAACTGTACCCAAGAGAAACAAAACTTAAAAAAAAACCTGAACTATAAGTTTTGTTTCGGTCTTGAATGATATGACAGTGTTTCTGGAGAGACCTTTGTTTCACTGATAAATACAGAAATAAAAGTTAATAAAGAAAGCAGCTTAAACTAAACACACACCTATACTGGCAGTGAAAGCCAACACTTATTAAATCAAACTGTTTTTGAGCAGTGTAACATTGTGATTGCATGTATTTGTACTTAAAAACATTAAGATTACTGCACCATCGGATTGTGTGAGTCATGTGATTACTTTTTCCTCCTCTCAGATCAACAAGGAGAACGGCATGATGGAGGCATCACGTATTATGAATCTTTACCAGTTCATCCAGCTGTACCGTGACATCACCAGCCAGGCTGCTGAGGTGTTGTCTGCAGAGGGCGCCACTGAGGGCCCATCTGCCCAGCTCCCCTCCACTGACTCCTGTCAGGCCAGTATGTGGATGGGCAGGTGGGTGCACATGAAATGGCCCCTCAGACAGCCAAAAACCTCCATTAATATAACAGTACTTTCTTCCAAAAACCATTTTTACAGTAAGGTAGAGTTTAAATTGGACACAGTTTGTTGTTACATCATTTGAAAGCCCAGATATAAAAACGTAATGTCCGTCAGGTTCTGGCTGAGCTCAGTTAGTCCTCTCTGGGACTGAAAGATGCGGTCTGAGCTGCCCTCTACTGGAGAGGATCACTTTTAAATTTCAGAAATTAAGCCACACTTGACGACATCTTTTTCAAGGCATTTTATAACAAAATAAAGAAATGATGTTTTTCTCCTCAGAAAATAAACTAAAAATTCATCTCATTCTGTTTGTTTGCCCATGCAGAGTGAAGCAGCTGACTGATGAGGAGGAGTGCTGTATCTGCATGGACGGAAAGTCCGACCTTATTCTGCCCTGTGCACACAGCTTCTGTCAGAAGTGCATTGATAAATGGTAAGATGATGGACCAAGACAGACTTTATTTTAATTATTCTTTCAGTGAGTAAAGCTTTGCCCACTTATGATATGAACAAACTTATACACTATTACACACTCTCTTCTGTTTCTGCAGGAGTGGGCAGAGCCGAAACTGTCCAATATGTCGACTGCAGGTGACTGCTGCCAATGAATCGTGGGTAATTTCTGATTTCCCCACAGAGGACGACATAGCTGGCTACATCCTCAACCTGGCTGATGAGGCTGGCCACCCACACAGGCCTTAACACGCAGCACACTGAGCCAAATCGACTACAAGGAGAAGCAATCTGTACCAAGTAGACTTTACATGTTGCAACACAAAAATGTCACTTTCACTGAGGAGGATTTTTTTTTTCCTTAAACACTTAAATATGCAGAAGAAACCAGCAGGCTTCCTGCTTCTTAAGTTCATAGTGTCAGGGTCAGAAAATGAAACTTCTTGTTTTAAGTCCTAAGCATTTTTCCTGAAACATCAAACATCTGCTTTAAGTGCAAATGTACGACACAGAGTTTCCGGTCAAACTTAAATTTTTTTTCACCTGTAAAGCATTTCTGCAGTCTGTGCGAAGTAACCCTGCATGTTTCTATCCCTCATGACATGTCTTGTCAGCCATGTAATGTGAACTGACGTTCTGACCCAGTGAAGAACCTGAAATACTGACCGCCTACTGGGTGTACAGGACTAAATAGTTTTAAATGATTTTAATGACATGGCTTGGTGCAGTGTCTGGAAGTA
Organism: Acanthurus lineatus; assembly: GCA_029814665.1. Lineage (NCBI taxonomy): Eukaryota > Metazoa > Chordata > Actinopteri > Acanthuriformes > Acanthuridae > Acanthurus > Acanthurus lineatus. The sequence continues at coordinate 24,777,199 of JAPZDV010000023.1, forward strand.
ACCACTATCTGTCCTCTAAGCTGTTTTCATCTTTTTATTTTTATCTAATTTTACTAAGTTATTTTAATCTGATTGCTGTAGAGGTATGTACTGTAGTTTCCACTCTCAAAAGAACCAGTCTTTGCTTTGCTCTACTTTGTCATGCGCATGATTAAAGAAAACTGCTTTATCGAGAAAAGCAGCTTTTCAGTTACAAATGAACTCTTGTGGGATTCAAGTATATTTCAAAAACACAAAATAATTTTGTTCATGCAAACATGACTGTCCTGGTTTTCAGATCACAGGCTGCACTATTAGTCAAAGAGGACATGTTTTTGATTTAAAATGACTTGATCCATGCTGAAGTATTTCATAAAATGTGAAAATGTATTTGAGCTTTGTATTCATTGGAGTGATAAACTTTCTATCCTTCTGAAACTAATGCATCATTTAAAGGTGTAATTATATGGAATGTTAATTTAGTATTTTGATTTGTGGCATTCAGAAAGGTGACCATTTGTGAATACTATCCCATTTAGATGATTTAACTGAATTTGCCATATGTAAGACACAGTTATTCAAAACTAACCTTATTCAGTGTAACCCTTTTATTTACAAACTAGTTCTCCCCTGAATATACATATATATATTTTGTGTACATTTGATATATAATAATCTCAAATATATTCTGACAAAGAGCAGTTTTTGATTGTTGATGCTGACCAATGGCACTTTGAAAAAGACCCAGATGGTTTTATCTGTTGTTAAATATATATATATATATATTTGATGCTGTACTCGGACAGCAGTTGATACCAGGTGCAACAAAAAATGTGCAGAAGTAGGAAACTTTAACAGGATCAGTGACAGAGTCTGAACTAGTGGCCAAATTGCTGCTTGGTTCTTTCAAAATTCTTTTAAAAAACATTGAAATATCGTATTATTTAATGTTTTTAAGAACGAGAAAATGTTCAGTTGAGATTAGGAAGATCCAACAAGTACACAAACAAAATATGTGTAAATTACCAAGATGGAACGAGGTGGGTTAAAAATAAATTGATCCTTACTGTATTACCCTTAATAAAGAGATACTCGCTTTTTTGCACTTTAAGACTTAAAGTTATGTTGGGTTGAGAAAAGGCTAAAATCAATTAACAATATCTTTACTCTTTTGAATGTATTTAAAACACGTTGTACTACTGATCATATAAAAAGCCATTTATCCATCCATCCATCCACCAACATGAAAAACCAGTAACCAACAAAAACATATTTGTTGTCATTAAGCATAACATCTAACCTACATACTATACTTTCTCCAGTTAATGTCTTCATTTCATATATCAGTTGAGAACAGCACGGTTTAGTTGCTAACACCCTTAACACTAACACCCCTACTCCTTTCGAAAACAATGTTTCTCAATAAAGTTCTGTTTAAATGACTCTATGATAATGTTTTTTTCAATACATTCCTGATTTGAATATTGTCAAAATACCTTTAAAAATGACACTGATTTAGTTACATCAAGCACGCTTTACACAGTATTTTTCCTAGAGTGGTGACAGGTGACTCTGCCTACTCTGATTGGCCAACCAGGATACTTTTACCTGACACATAACCGATCATCTCTCCTCATATAAAGTTTAGCTAAGTTGTTGCAGTACATGTCATGACCATCAGTGGCAGCTCTGAGCAGCTCTGTCGTTTATGGACAAGGAAAAGAATTAGGAATGCCGAGAGCACCTGAGATGCTTTGCACCTTCCTTGGAGACTAGGCTGCTATGGAGGACTAAAAGAGCCAAAATCATAAATTAATGAATAAATGGTTCCACAAGTTAAAATAAAATGGCAAAAGTCAAATTATTTATTGAATTTTCAATATAATTTTCTATCTTATTTATTTATGTGCTCAATTTTAAATTTGCTTATTTATTTTAAGTATTATTTTCCACTTTGTATATAATTTCCACTATTTATTTCCCATTTTATTTTTCATTTTACACATTAATCTATTTTTAAATGTATCTATAATTAGTATAAATAAATAATAATCATAATTATAAATAAAATAATAAAACAGAACATTTATTGATCTATTTATTTATTTCTGATTTTGGCAGTTCTAGTCTTCCATTCTCCAAACTCCTGCCACTGGGCTCTTGAGATATTCACATTCTCTCCTGTGAGTACGTAATTTACCTAACTTTATGAACATTTTATATATATGTGAAAATGCTGAGCAGCATCAAAAGACTGAGCTCTAATCCAGCAGTCAGTTTTAGATTAAACTATGATTAGCGCATACAGTCAAGTACCTGTGAAAGATTAACATCGTCATGGCGGGAGCATCTATCCTGGGCCATGGTTGTTTACTATTAATTATTAGTTATTAATTATTAATCAATATTATTGAGAAGTTCTGCTTTCTTTCAGACAAATTTCACAAGAAGTATAACGTCATGGACATACACAAGTTAAAAAGTGATGCAAAAACACGACTGACTGTTCCACAGCCTTTATTTAGGTATGAAAAACATAAGAAATGACAAATGAGAAAAATAATTATCGGTTAGTCTTTAACAATTGTGATTATAGCAGAGGAGTGAGATACTGATGTCACCACAAAGCTCTAACAAAACTAGTGCTCTGTCAAACTTGAGCCTGTCTTTAAATATTTGTTTCACTGCTCACTTTATTTCAATTTACTTCCATTCACTTCTGACAAAAAGCATGCAGTTCAACAGAATTAACTGTGAAAAGGCAAATACCATCTGTGCCAAAATTACAGTCACAAAAAATCATTGTAAGTACAAAAATTATATTTTAAATCTAAATTTGTCAATTGCAAGCCAGGCTTTTCATTAATGCCCCTTCATATGTTCAAATCTACATTTACACTTCACAGCCTTGGAAAAATAAACCTCTATCCAAATATAACGAGGCACACAGTGTCTTGAAAAGTTAATAGATACAGTATTTAAAACTGTCTAGAAAAAAAACTATTCTTTGTCAAACTACAAAGAGGAGGGCCTTGCCAGATGTCTGCACCAATACAAATGTAGATAACAAATCCCTAACCCTGGATCAAGAAGTTTTACAGTAACATGTAAAAGAAAAAGAAAAAAAAAACGTAAAAAAATGCATGTGCATTTTTAGCAAAAAAAACCTAAAAAAAATGCATGTGCTGTCTAGCCTGTGTCTCTTAATCCCTGAGGACATATTCAGGCCAACTTTTGCTTCTCTGGTCAATCACTCGGCTATGGTAGAGCCAATATCTGCTTTCACTGCGTCCACAAGAAAACTGAGCTCATTGCACAATGTCTCGTGGCGATAGGACATGCGGATTTGTGCCACATTTGTCCGCCGAATGTCATTTCCCTCTGGTCCATCCTGTAGGTAATTTGAACCAATGAAGTGTTTCTTCTCCTGTGGGTAAAGAGTAAATTAGAAAAAGATGTACAGCAGACATAGCAAAGATGTGTAAATCTTTTAAGTATGGGGCAAGATTATTTCAAGTCGGGGTTTGGTGACCTCATGATGGAACATGGCTGATGGTATCAATTGTGTGGTTGAAATGTTGGCCTCTCCCATGGGGAACTGTCTGACTATTTGGTCTGCTAAAAGTCTGACTGAATAATATTCATAATAAAGGGCGCTTTCTCATTAGGTACGGACTTTCGGGCTTTTCATTTGATCCGAACCAAAATAGCAGGTGTGAAACCTCCCCCAGTCCAAGGGCCAGACCAAACGGCTGAAATTTGGTCCGACAAAAAGAGGTGGTCTCAGTCAAACTGAACAATGGTCTGACTCGTGTCCAGTGTGAAAGCAAAGGTTTGGACCTTCTGACCTTCTGACCTTCATACCAATAACAGGTAGGCTGCAGCAGGCTACCCAGAAAAACAGAAAACCAACATAACTGCTATCAACAAATGAAAAAAAAAAATGAGCCAAGGAACTATAGGGAAGAGGAGACTTAATGCCCTATTAAAAAAATTAATCCAAAGACTTGGCCAGATAGAAAAAACTAATAAATCCACACAAAACAAGGCATTTTTGATGTCAGACGCCCAACAACAAACCAATCACTGTTACGAAACAACTTAACCCACGTACTTGATGACGATATGACGTAGGTTTATCATGTAAAGGTTGTAGTCTGTTTGCATAATTGCAGTGTGAAATTGAAACCGACCGCACCAAATGTATACAACGTAACAAAAACACGAACCTTGATACGGACTTTCAAATACGAAAGCGCCCTATGACTGGCAGTAATATGAGCTCTGGCACAAGGTTTCATTTGGACCTTTCCATAAACTGTTAAGTTAATTAGTAAGACCCAGTTCAAGGGATGTTGATAGAACTTTCTGGACTTTTTAGATTACAGAGGCTGGGATTGTAGCTAGGCCAAGTTGGAGTTGGACTGTCCAGCAGTCTGCAAGGACTTACAAAGGTAGTCTTTTGAGCTAATTGTGATGAAAATCAGAGGTGCGACGGTAGTGTAACAGTTTCCTCTTGCATCACTCTTTAAACCCAGTTATGCGAGTAATTAAGTAAAAAAGCTGGACTTTACCTGATGTGAGAGTCCACTCTGCAACACACTATTTCTGGCTATCTCACACAAATCACAGGTGCTCAGCTTCCACAGCTGAGCTGCAATGGCATACTCCTCCATCAAGGCCTCCTATAAGGATTCAAAGGCACATTTAAGATACAGTTATTACCAAGAATATTTTAGGAACGGGTTAATTGCAAAATATTTTTAATTTTTAAAGGGAAATTATACATACGTACGCTAATTCATATGAAAATAATTTCTAATGTCTGCCTTACTGTTTAAGCTCATATGCTAATGGAGTTTTAGAGAAAAATTTGGCAGATATACTAAAATTTTCAGATTCTGAAATGGATGAAAATGAAATAAATGTCTCTGTGTTTTTGAGTTCTGGTTAGAAAAAAAATTTAAAAAATATTGTTAGTTAAAGCCCTGCCTATGAAATAATTAGTGTTTCATTATACTGTGATGTGCTGTGGGTCCTCATATTGTGATACCCTGGTACTTCTGCACCACATTTTTTGCAAACTTGTATATAAGATATTATCCTAACTAATTTAATTTGATAATGTGCCCAAATGTTTCTGAACCACTGAGTAAACTTTGACCTCTACTGTGAGTTCTCATAATGAGGAAAATAACTTTGCATCCTTGTTGCTGTGGTTTTGACCTTGGTGTAGTGGAACTGCATGGGGTCGTCGGTGGACAGTGAAACACGCAGGCCTTTCTGCAGAAACTCTCGTAGTGGATTCTTGGAGTACTCAAGGAACAGGCTGTTGTTGCTTAGTGGGGACATGGCGATCGGGACCTGGGCCAGGTAGTACAGGTACTGCAACACTGGACTCTGAGAACCAAGAGAAAGTGTAGAAACAAAAGTAGTGTTGAGTATTGTTGGTAACTGAAGAAACTTACTATCTGAGGTTAAGATATAATATGCAAATCTTTCATAGGATTATTTCAAAAGAATAATTAGCATTAGATAGCAAAGATTTAACTTATATCCACATCATAAATGCTCACAAGTCACAAGTGCTGATCCTTTGCAGTTTATAGATTTTTCGGTTTTTGTCATCATGGTTAAGGTTCGTGAAGAGATAGGGATGATAGTTGTCATTGGTACAAAAATATAATCCATTAGCATTTTAAAAAACCTCAAGTATCAAATCCTAATGTGAGTACAGGACTGCACCTTCTTGAGATTGAGTCCATGGGAGATGTTGTCAGCCGTAAGGAAGGCAGAAACCAGATGGGTGATGGAGCCGGCCTCGCCACAATGTGGACGAAACTGGAAGGTGTTTAATCCTCGCTCCCTATGGAGGGACAAAACATGATACCCAAATTAAATATGGAGAATTAAAAAAAGTTAATTTCTTTAAAGCTGCTCTGCTGGAATATTACAGCATAAGCAGACTTTTATGACTTCCATTCATGCTCCTAAAACCATTATTACTAATGTTTTCTTTTACCTGGCATGACCGATGTGTTATTGGGTTTGGTAATCTATATTATACATTTATACAAATAATCTTGTTGCATGTTTATGCTGAACATACTTGCGCAGGTTGTTGAGCACCATGATGTTGGCATACATGTAGAACAGGTAGTAGGTGTATGGAGGGTTGTCATCTGTGGTCCACGCCTCAGGCTTTGGGCTTTTGTAAGAAAACAGGTGATCACTGTGTTTGGATTCGTCATCTACGCTGTCAAACCCCGTCACCTTTAAGACAGCAAAGACAGTGTCAGAACAAACAAATATTACACAACCATTCATTTTCTTTATCTGTGCAAAATGTGGTGGATTAACTTTTTCTTTGTTTGTCTAATAATATTGTTCAGATGAAGTGTCACTTTATGTCACTGAATATGTAAATAAATACATGTGGATGTACATAAATACATTCATTTTGAAAGTTTTCCTGTTAATTTCCTGTTTTATAGATTCTGTCCTTTGTAAAAAAAAAGTACTTACATATTTCAAGAATACATGTATGGCTTTGTGCTTCTGTGGGTTGACAGTTGCCTCAAAAAGAGGAAGGAAAATATTCTCAAGCATCTTAGCGTAGTGTGGTATTAATTTCTTTGACCTAAAGATGTCACTGCAAGACAAAAGGATTCAAATTAGCTCATCTTCCCATACAAACAACACAACACATGTCAACATTTCTTTGCTTTTTTAGAGATGAAATTATCCATAAACTAATTGTGAACTGTCAGTTTGCAAATTCAGAGCCAAAGCTTCGAAAACACTGACGCTGGAATTTATCTACTTTAAACTTTTTAGCCTATGATTTGAAAAATGTACAGACATGGTGGTTTTACTTGGAAATATAAATTATTATTACACCATCTTAATATCATCGTTTGTTAATTAAAAGAGGAACAACATGACAGATGTAAAGATGTGTCATTGGTTTATTAGTAACATCAATAATATGGCCACAGAAATTTTGCAAGATTTGTCATTGTGGCTTTTTTCAAATGTCTCTTTGCAAGAACATTTAAAACAGACTTTTTTTAGTGCTGACAGAGCTGTGCTGCAATTAATGTGCCTTCCTGTCAGTTTTTTTTTCCTGCTTTTACTGAGCACTTACTAAATCCTGGGAACTTGGATCATCCATCTCATGTTGGGTGAATGGACCTTATGCTGGATGAACCATGTTGCTAGGCTCTCCCACTCGCTGGCAGAACGGCCATAAATCGACAGACGGGGCTCAGCATGCTGGTACTTACTATCCTCCAGCTCTTTTGCCACTTCCTGAAACAGATGTCAAACCACAGGAAGTTGATGATGTTTGTGAGTAGTTGATAAAGCAGAAGTTATCGCTGGTAAAGACTTGCAGTGTTACTTCTGTTTGCTTAAAGAAACCTCACATATAGGCAGAAAGCAGCATATAGTCAAGGAACATTTCAATATTCCTCCAATAAAAGATATCTGCATCGTGTTCCCAAAACCGTTACACACGAGATTCATGTGTTTGAAGTCAAAAAAATTCTAGTTTAAATAAAATGCAAAACAGCTAAAATGAAGTTAAAGAGCAGAGTGGATGAGTAAAAACACTGGTAAACAGGACCTTTGTGCGTATATTAGTGCTTTAACTCATACTACACCTTGATGAGCCGTGCAAAGTATTCTCCTTTGATGTGGTTGTCTGTTTTCAGGTAAATCTCTCGCAGTTCGCTAGCTCCCACAGGGTTGTATTTGGAGTTAAACTTGTCAAACCGATGAAAAGTTTGTCTTCCCTACAAGAGTAAAATGTGAAAGGAGAGTGAATCTTATGTACTGATGAACACATTTTTTAAAACTGCACTATAAAAATACCTTGCATGGAACATAGAAAATGATTGCATAATACTATTTGTATTGTACGAACCCCCATAATTACATCTTTTTAGATAAAATATGCAAGCTAAACCTAATATAAGCCTCTACAGTCTTGCTGAAATGCTGTAGGAGTCATTTTAGTTTTAAAATGTTCACATTGATGAATTTGTTCTTACAGCGTGCACATCCAGAGAGTCTACAGTGAGGTCGTATGGGTCCATGTGGAGTTTGTTGAAGACTTCCTTGAGCTTGATCTTCTGACCACCCCTCTCCAACACCACACGATCTGCCTCTGTCTGGTATGTGGTCTTTATAAATTTCAGCAGATGCTTCTGGTTCATGCAAGCAGCAGCGTGTATATGTGTATCCACCTGTGTTTGATATAAAGCAGTCACAATGTGCATTACTGCGTTGGACAAGATACAGAAGATCCATTAACTTTGTTTATTTAGACTGAGGGTGCTTATACTTTAAGTTATGATTGCAATGTTCTACATTAAAGAAAACAAATTACCAACCTTTCTGACATTGTAGAAATCTCTGTGTGGAACACCTTTCAGCTCTTTTAGCTCTGCCATTTCATTCAGCATTTCATGAAGGTAGAACTTAGAAGCCAAGAAGTTTAACCGTCTGTGACAGTAAGTTTTTCTGTGAAGCAACACAACGTAACATCAGCAAACCATTTTCATGTTGGAAATTTAGATATATCAACCAGGCAATCCAGAAGTCTCAGTTGGTTTTTCGATTTTTCAAGGGGTTGTTATTGATAAAAGGTAACCAAAATGCCTCTGGCTCCAATCGGATAACAGTTTGATCTCAGTCTGTTGACTAAGTCTGGTATATTATAACCAATCAGACTAGTAAAAATGTGTAACTTGATTTTTCAAATCTCTGTGAGTATTTGTATCTAATCCAACTTATTAGGTAAAGCAGTTGTGATTGGCTCGACACAGGCTGGGTGATCTCTGTCTGAAAGTGTGAATGACCAATAAGTTTGGCAGATTGCTGTGTTTCTTTTTTTCCCAATACATTTTATTAGACAAAAAATAGAATGAGCAATACAATAAAAAAAGAGTCAAATTTTCAGGTTTTCAAATAAGAACAAACAGAACAAAACCAGACAAAACAAACCAATCTCAAACATCTTGAACACCCTTCCCACCCATCCCATGGTCCTCACACGTCTTAACAAGCCACATGATTGCTGCGGTTCTTAAGCGAAAGACAGTGAAACTAGTTTTCGGCACCCCTCTGTTGTTCTACTTTTTCCACAGTTCAGGGATGCAAAGCTGTGGCAAAACTATCCTGTGACATATCAGTTAAAAACACTCTGACGAATTGGAGGTGTATTCAAAATCTTGTACTCACGTTGGGCCATCAGCTATCATTGCGAGGACATGACTCAGGTCTATGGCAAAGGTCTCGAGGTCGGGGTAAGGAAGGCTGTGAGGCTTCTGCTGTTTTAGGGCCTCAGCATTATCGTAAACATGAACTATGCCATCTTTCATCTGCAGCTCGTAGTTCAGGTCCTCAGGAATACCCTCCATAGTGTATGGATCCTCCCCTTCATGAGGAAATGGCCAGATGTCTACAGAGGACAGAATTTAATATACAAAATGGCAAATAGTAATAATCATAGTCATTTATACAATAGAGAGTGCTGAAAAATATGAGTTTTATATACACAAATATATATGTGCTGTATATCTAGTATATATCTAGTAACATGCCAAATCAATATTTCATCCATTTCATTACAGGATCACAAGCACTTTTTTTGTTTGTTTTTCTTGTTTTTTTTTGTTTTGGTTTTGTCCTTTGTTTTCCCTTTTTCAGTTAATTGAAGTGCCACCTGTTCTCCATGTTTTAGTCCCTATGTATTTGTCACAGCTGTCGTTTTAATTTTTTTGTTAATTTGAGAAAATTGTGGCCTGGCTGCTTCCCAAAGCAGTATTAAAAAGGGAGGTATTTTCTAGGCAGTTTTTATTTTTTTGTAATTCTGATTTTAACAGATGTATAAAATGTCTATCAAGTTTTACTTCAGGAAACACTGCACTCCAAAATAGCTCCTCACAATTCACAACTGCGTTTGTCCTTCAAAAAAATAAACACAGTGGTATGAAGCCTTAAACTTTTTGCAGTGAGGGATGAAGGTCCTTACCTGGCAAAACCTCATCCTCCTCCCTCCACTTCTCATTTTCGGCACTCCGAAGGAACCGGGCGACGGTCCTGGGAAAGTTGTGGTAGGCCAGTCTGGAGTATTTCTCTCTGATAAACAGCGCCCCCAAGAGACTTTTGGCAGCCTGCTCATAATCTTCAACTGTGATCTGGAGAGGTCATAGGGAAGTATTAGTTTTATGTTTTTTACTACCAAAAACTGCTTTTGTTATGTCCTTAAATGCTGTTTAAGAATTGCAATAATTAATGTAGACTACGTTACACAGTCTAAGTTGGTGTTGCCTCACATCAGCTTAAACGAAACATCCGGAGGCAACAATCGAGTTCTGCAACTAGCAGAAGATTATTTTACTTGTTTGATTTTTATATTTCAATTTATCTTACAGTTGTCTTTTTAGAGGGACAACCCCTTTACATTTGTATAAATACATGGTCTTACTCATTTTTCATGCATGGCCACTTCTTTGAAAGACTGTACCCATTTTTGGGTGCAGTGACGTGAGAAACTATGTGTTTATATTAAGCATAGTTTCTGTATTTACCCCTGCACAGTAATCTCCACTGATGGTTACTCTCTGGAAGTCTGGAAAGCATTCTGGGAGACTCGGTTCAGGTGTGGGCGAAGGTACCACGGACAGGCCATAGTCACTAAGAACAGGTATTTGCAAAGAAAGGGACTGCGAACGCTTCAGCATAAAATTCTTCTTCCTAGTGACAGGTGAGAAAAGACAAACATTAAAACTCCTGACAGACTGAAACCTCACATTTGCTTGAGGTTGACTGAAAAGAAAACAGGAGTTTTTTTATTTAGATCACAGAAATATTTTAATATTTTACTTCTTAGCGGACTCCTGGGATTTCTGCTCAGCCAGCTCTTTCTGCAGTGCCCGCTCCCTGTCCTCATGCAAACCAATGGGACAGTCCACCGGGACATTGAACAGTGCCAGAACATCCTTAGTGTCTTCTTCTTTCAGGGCAGAGGCGTACACCTTCTCTGCCATCAAACGTACCTTCTCATCCACCTCACTCAGTGAAATTCTTGGGAAAAGTTGTGGTAATTCTGTAAGAGTTGAGAAAGATTTTAGATTTAGTTTCAATTTTTTTTTCTTGCAAAGAGAGATATGCTTTAAAATGACAATTATGAGTCTTTTCTTTACAGTCACATGGCAATTCTTTTACTTGTCTGCTTCAAAAAGTTTAATGTTAAGTACCTTTCTTCTACTGTTGCCAGGCAAACAATGAGTTGCGAAAATTACCTGGTTGCTCAACTGTTATATTGTGGAAAAGTTGTGATTATGAGTGATTAAATACAGCTGTCACTAACATGAGTTACTAAAGTATGTTGTTGTTTGTGTAGACTATTTAAACTTACAATTTTTATGTTAACAACATGGCTTTAGAACCTGAGAAATTTGCTGACATGTGTTTAATCTCATAAATGGGATGAAATATGGCAGCACTTAGAGAAAAAAATAACATTTGTGGTGGCAGTAAATACAGATAACATCAAAAATAAACATAAGGCCCATGAATTAGTTTCACTAAGAGGGTAGGATGAGATGATCTCAACACGTTTTGCAATGCCTCATCTTGACTTGCACCAGTAAACATGTCTTGCATGACTGGCTTGTGTTTCAGTTCTGGCCATGTTTTCCTGCCAACGTGTCAGGCAAGTTACAGTGAACACAGTTAATCACCGCGCCGGCTGTCTAAGACTGGCAGCGTGACCTCTCAACCTCCGGGGGACTATGTCACCCTTTCTGGGATTACACAGCACTTGGAATGGCATGCAACACATAGAAAACAGAAAACATGTTGCACTGGTTATTTGTCTGCTGTGTTTTATTTTCTGTTGAATATTGTGCAAAGATTTTTGAGTCAGTGTAGTTGCTTTAAATCCTCCTGCATGCAGTGAAGTGCTTTTTATGATTGTCAATTATCTGCATTAATGATTAGCATAATAGGGGGCATGATTTACAGAAGCTTGGCTAACAAATGACACTGTAATTTGTTTTTTTATTGTGTTTGGTAATTTTTAATGTTAGTCAAAATGATTTTTTCTTAAAGTTGACATGGATAACATTTATACCTAGCATATTTGCACTCATGCTAGCAAAGCTAGTCAGGGATTGAGCCTGACTTCTCTAATTTTGACAATCTACCCAGTAAAAACGCTTAAGTTTAGACTGTAAGGACTTTGACTGCTGTTACTTTTTGCTTAGTTGGTTTAGATTTGCTGAATCATACTTTTATACTTAATGTTTAGACGTTTTAGCTAAGAAACCAATGTGCTGACGTTAACGCCAGCTCCTTAGCCTCGGAAGTCGATGACGACACATATCAACGCAGTTTTGCTGTTGGCTCAGAGATCCTTCGGTCACATCAGATCTTGTCTGTAAAACTCGCTTAAATGTAAATATTATGATAATTTTGGACCCGTCCAAATTTTCTAAATAACTATTTCACCTCTATAATCTTTTTTTCAGGAAAATATAGACTTTCACTCTGCACCTTTCTAAAACTTCTGTGGATGTGTAATTTAAAAAAAAAAATTGTTTTCATGCAATTGTTGTCTATATGACCTTTAAAACTCAGTCTATGAGTTGGTGTTTTTTCAGCAACCCTTATTCAGATCACTTTGGGAACATTACACTAAATAAATACTCATCAAGACTCTGCAGAAACTTTTGTGATCATTGTCATGATTATGATTTTTCTGGGTTTTTACTTTAAAAGGAAAAGGAATGTCTGACTGTTGTGGTTAGAACTGCAGTTGTTCACATACCATGAGTTTAGTTCCCCAGACATTTTGGTTGAATAACAGTAATGTTTACTTGTATTGACTTGATCCTCTTACAAACTGTACCCACAGCTCAAACTTGGGTCCTATTTTTAAATGTGAGACCCTGTGAATTTATGTTTTGATCAGACTAGATACTATCAAACATTTCATCAGTAGTGGAAATATTTGGCCATTCTTATCATCATGTCATCGCTGTTAATAATAACATTAATTTTAGAACCAGGGTCGACACTTGGCCAGCTCCCAGGACAATCCCTATGGAGTAATGTGAATCAACAAGCACAAGGCCTGATATGCAGCGCCTTTGTATCAAGTAGCAAACGTCTCTGCTGCAGTCTCGAAATGCTAAGAGGTTTTCACATGAAACTCCATCCATCTGCACATAGGAGAAGTTCAAGCCATCCTGGCTCCCTTGCAGATATCACCATTAACATTTGCCTTCATGCTGGCACCATTTTCTGCCTGTTACTTGGCCGGCACATTTCTGGAGAGCCTCTCAGCACGTGTACACTCTTCGTACTGGAGCAGCTGGACAGTGTCTAGGATGACCTTGACCTATATCCCCTCTATTATAGAAACTGACCCACATAAAGCAGTGTGGCTGTGTTGGGGAGATCTTTTAACATGAGTCATGCTATGGTCCGGGTAGTATTTGATCCCGATTGGCGGCGGGCTGTCTGTTTATTCCTGAGAATGGACACCTACTGAATAGTTTCAGATGAGCTATCCGTTCACCTTTCTATTTGGCAAGCTAAATTACTATGAAGTATTAAGAATTATTAGAAACCCCTATCTAAAATAAGCAACAATAGCAACAAGGATGGGGCCTTTATTTATAATTTATTGGACAATTTAACAAGCGTACATTTAATAATAAGTGACTTCAACATTTCTTTTAACCTATTTTGAGAACTTTGACAACTTTGACATTTGGGATTTAGCTGAAGAAAGAAAAAATGAAAATGAAAATGGAATCAAACAGAAGATGATGTCACAGAATGGCATCTTTAATACACAAGCTACAAGAATTACATTGTTATACTAAGTTACTGATACTTTGGTTCACATGAGCCCATCTCAAATCTAATTTGCTATTCAGCTCGCTAACGAATGGCCTATCAACGGTCCCTGAAAATTTCCATATTCATTTGGGGACAGTTACATGGCTCGATAGTTAGCTTCTCTACTTGTTTAACATACTTTTAAATTATACTCACTGTTTCTCATCTGCACTCAATGTTATTGCCTTTGACAGTCGCTAGCATAACCTTTGCTTTGCCTTTGGCTTATAGCTGAGCCAAAGGATTATATCTGCTGAAAGGACTCGAAGTATCTCCCGCTGCCAAGTCATAGCATCATAAGCTCATAAGTCATAAGGTTTATCCTATTCACTGGAATAGGTCATGTCTCCATTGCATTAGAACTGCATTAGATGGAAATGAGTGTTCTAGGAATTTGTCAAACCATCAGGTGCTGCCAGAGAGACTGAGTTATATTTATATCTTGTTAAAAATGTTAGGTTGTAAGTGAAAAAATGCATGAAAATGTATGTCTGGGTTTTTTTTCTTTGGTAGGTGACCACTGTATAAACTGGATAATGCCCTTTAAGGTGTCCGTTATCAGGAATTAATGGACTTTATAGAGATAACTGTCCTCTGCTCTTCATTGGACAGTTCTGGCCTTTATTTTGTCCATTAATTTCTGATGATGGACACTTTGTCGGGCGTTATATCTAACAAAATATTCAATATTACGCTGATCTATTTATTGGAAATAAGAACTTTAATGTTGTTTTACATACCTCACAATTCATACCTTTTCATGGATATAATAAATGCTTCAGTAATATCGGTACTCTCTCTTAATAGTATATTTACTCCTTTTGTTTCAGCTGTCACTTTAGCTAAAGCCAGTATGTTAAAATCGGGACATAAGTTGTCTTTGAAACTGCCACAGACTTTAGACATTGAATGTATCTGTGTATCTGTGACTGGTAATTGTTATCATATTGCATCTCAGTGTCACCACAGTAGTGAAGCTCTATCTGTCTCTTACCTTCTGCTGTGATTTTGGCCATGTTTGACTCTTTCAGTCTCTGCTTGTTGAGTCAAGTATTGCAGCTTTCATGTGTCTGCTTCTGGTTCTTCTAGACTCCCTAGCTCTTAGCTTGTGGCTCCACTATTTTCGTGTTGTCTGCCACTTGTTGTCGTGTCTCAGAGCACTTTTTTTTTTTTTTAAAGTGTTGCTGAAACCTCGACCACTGTCAAGGCTGTCCTCACGTCTGGTGTCTGTATCTTTCTTGAAAGTACGATGCGTCTCTTCTGGATCTTTACTCCAACTGCCTGACTCAGGCTTTGCTCTGCTGTTTATATAGACCAGTGTCCTGTATGTATAATGCTGCTGCAAGTTGTTGCTGTCTTTAGTGTCCCTCTCTATCTCTATTTTAGGGTGTTGAGAGCGTCATGGCAACAGGGGCTGCTAATCCAAGCTGGTATGTCACAACTGGCTGCCAACATGTGAGTGGCTTTCTATGAGATGGGGCAATAAGGAGGGAATATAATAATGTGGCTTTTTGTTAACACTGAGGGCCTGGGAAAGTACAAATGAAAAACCCTGCAGTAGCTTTTTCCAGAGCACTTTTGAGAGAAAATTTTGTTTCTAAGACCCCTGCTGCTCCATCCATGTATTCTGGGAACACAACGGGTACAAGCCAACACATCGGTCAGCTGCTAAGTTTTTTTTTCTCCTCATGTTACATCGGTTTACTGTGTCCAAACAAATCTGTGATATGCTAACATCAGCCTGCCTAGTTACCTAGTTACAGCATGATTCATGTCAAATGATACGACTTTTTTTTTTTTTTTTGCTTGCTTAAGGTTGTTGACAAACAAAGTTTTGGCAAGCGTTATCTGCAACAGTTTGTACGATAGCGAAATTGCTGATGAGGTTTGTGATTTGATGAGCAGACTTGAAGCTGTAGGTGATTGGCTGTTGATATTCAAGTCGGAAACTACACAGATTTTCACATTATACATAAAGGAGCAGAGGGAGAGCTGCATATAAGCTAGAATAAGGCTGGAAAAGTTTTTTTTTTTGATTGAAAAGTTGTAAATATGCAGTTTTGATGAACACAAATAGGAGAGAAACTTTAATTAAGAATAACATGTCACATAATGAAGCAGAACTGCAGCATCTCTCTGATAAAAATAGTAAAGAGCCAACTATCACAAGCAAAACTGATGTAGTGAAAGGCGAGACACCCGGGCCTTTGTTTGGCTTTTACAGTCTGTTACAAATGAGCCGCGATCTGGTTGGACTGAACACCCAGCAAGCGTGTCCGAGCTTACTGTTTACTGTTTAACCACAGTAAGAACACGACCGCTGTTTTGCATAGATAGCAGGAGTCTTGCCCTCTCTAAATAACTGAAATGTACCTTGGTGCCCTGCACTGCACAACAAGATCTGCCCAAACTACCCCATCTGCAAAACTGCTTAAATGCATTGCAACATTTTTTTAACTCAATGTGCTAAATTATTTGTTCATAGTTTATTTTTGACCAGGTTTTTGTAACAGTGCTGTCAAACTTTTTACTTTAAGGGTTTTTTTTTTTTTAACTGGGTTAGTGTATTTCCATTACAGACTATAGTACTCAATCATTGTAGCTCTTCATAGAAAAACTCTGTGAAGACCGTTGTTTGTTTTTCTTTATGAATGTGGACACTAATTTCATAATGCATAGAAATATTTACTCTCCTTTCCCAAAGCAGGGTGTAGACTGCTGCTTGTGAAGGGGTGTTTCACTTCTCCTCATTTTGATCTGTATTGATTCAAGAGAAATAAAGTTTTTATTAACAACATAGTAATCTACAGTTCATTAGAGGCGGATTCAAAGAAAGTTGGAGGGTTTTGAATCTAAAGAGCCTAAGTGGGCTGAGATAGAAGATACAGAAATAGGCCCAACCTACACTTTACTTTGTATTTTGCCACAGAGCCCTCCTTTTTATCTCTTTTTCTTAAAAGCAAAATCACAGTAGTAAAATTTGACAAACTTTAAAGCTAAACAACCGCTCCATTAAGTTTACTGTGCCTGTGTTCAAGACTCACCTGTTACCTGTACACCTATGAGATCCTCAGATTGTATTTAGAGAGACACTAAAGTTAGAGTGCTGAGAAAAATCCCAGTATCTTATTTTAGTTTCTCATGTCTGAAAGGACTAGAGATAATTTTAAAAAAGTAAGACTTCTTAGCTTGGTCATGTTTGGCTGATGCATAATATATGAAATATATAGTTAAACTGAGTGTGATATAGTGTTAGCACAGTTCAGGCCTCCCTGCATCACACATGAGTCTCATTGGGACAAAATTAACACAACAGTAGCAGAAGTTCATTTTTACACTGGACTGACGACCCAGTAATTAACACAAGTTGTTTATTCTGATATTCAGTCTCACATTTGGATTTAAACTTGAGCCTTGAGTTTTTGGAATCAGTCCTATATAACACAAGATTTTCACTCTTTGAATATGTGTATATCTGTATATGTAAAGAATAATTAACTGAGACTTTTTGCTTTTTTTCTGCACCTTAATTAAAAAAATGTCTCAATGTTGACCAAATATACATTCATATAAAAAAATTTGAGGCTCAAACTTAAATTTATTTTAAATTTGAATAAACAAGTCAAGCCTGTGAGGTTGATTCCCAATTAGACCTCAGCCTTTTTTTTTAAACATTTTTCACCAATAATCTTGTAATGCTGCAAGTTTTACTCTTATCTAGTGCCCATAATTCTCCCCATTGTTTTACACTGTAGTTTTAAAAAACTCGAATATCAGGAAAATGATCTGGCCCGGCAAGAGAAAAGGTTATCATGCGGATCAGGACACAACTAGTTCTTCATTCTGTAAAGGCATGACAGTGTTGTTTTTTTAGACTCTTCTGCAAAAAGTGATGAACAAACACACATTTCGGCTGTCATATGAAATAGAAGCCTTGCATTTACGTTTATTCAGGGTGACTTAAGTGGGACTGATGTTTGTTGTCCAGTTAAGTTTACAACTTCAAGGCGCATGACACTTATGAAAGTCGATGGAAGAAACCCAGGTAGGCAGCTGGTTGAGAAAATGTTGCATTGAACTCTGTGTTGGTTTTGGAATTTCCTGTTTTCTGTTCTCAAAATAATGTACACAGTGCAAACCATTGTAACACTGAGTCATAGTCTTTAGCAAGTCTTAGCTGAAATGCAATGTCAGTGCACCAACAACATCAACATGAGCAG
>JAPZDV010000023.1:24798552-24815478 GCA_029814665.1 Acanthurus lineatus
CACAATATAAAATGTGACTCTAACGACGAATTATTTGTTTTAAAACCTAAATTATTGCTGATTGGTTTTGTTGGACTGGAAGCGTATGTCTTTTTTGACTTGTTAATGTGCGAAAGTTTAGAATAAGTGTTATAAGATGAAGATTTTTGGTTAAAAACAAGTAAAACAATTCATAAAAGTGTGTTTTTTTTCCCCAAAGTAATTCAAACTTGAATATTTCCCTCTAGTGAAGCCATAAACTGCCTGCAGAATTTGGTCTGGAAATTGTGTGACATTTCCCTTTTCACACACCTAGAACACAACTGAAGATTATACACATCAGATGTGTTCTTACATGCTGGAAATAATCCTTTGAGTATGGCAAGGAGGGGTTCCTGGCAAGAACGTGACATGTTTTCTTAACAGTACACTGACATCTTTGAATGGGACGTATTTGGATACCTGGATGTATCTGAACGTAGCAGAAATATTAACAAAAAAACAGAGTGGAAAGCATTACACAGGCCCCTCAGAGAAAAAAGTCTGATGATATGCTTGATTTTGAAAACTGCCATTATGTGCCCTCCTGGATTAATAAAATGACTAAAAAATTTTCATGTTATAGATCAATATGTGCATTTGCTTCCATTCATACCTGTGGGTAATGTGGGGAAAAATCTCTAATCTGATCTGAACCTGATCTTGCTTTTCTTTGTTCTGTTTGGACAAAGGGAGAAACACACCTGAACAAACATGAGAAGAATCTATTGTACAAACTTTGCAGAAGAGCTGAGGCTAAAGAAAAAAAACCTCAGTGAGTTGCGTTAACCACAAGACGACTTAAATGCCTTATTTGTTGGCCTACGAAATGAAACAACAATCAAAAATATATTCAAAAGCTTTTAATCAGTATGTCTAGATACATTTTAGGTTTCAAGTAAATAATATAGAACTGAAAAATGTATCTACTACATTACAAAACTGGTCATCTTTACTTCAGAATATTTAATCTGTACTGACCGACACTATAAAAGACAGCTGAGATATTTCTGTGAACAGATCCCACAAAACATAGCTGGGAATGATAAGAATGCAAAAATATTTAAAATAGTAAGATGTAAATAGAGATAGGAGAGCACAGAGTTTAAAACTCAGGAGCGAAGCATCATTTCAGCAGTATACTTACTGTTTGCAGAGCGTCAACACATGTGGAGACAGCAGAGACCCTTATTAGGCGTCACAGCCGAGACGACAAGCTTTGTCTCAGAGCAGCTCCTTCATGCAGAAGCACAGACACTTTAATCTCGTACAACCAGTCTGAGCAGATGTAACGGGCGCACAGTTCAAATGATGAAGCTCATGGTGAACTGAGCAGGTTGGAGGAAGTGATCGGCATCAGTGTTGCTGAGCGCAATAGAGGAAGTAACTGCAGGAAGCTTGTTTTCATACCGGTTTTCTGTCACTTTTTCTTGACCATGTAAAGTAACCATTGGCCACACCTCCTCTCCATGTTCACTGGGCTGGCAAAATTCAACAATGCAGGAAATACAGTTTTACAAAGATAAATATAAGAACCTGTGGATTACTTGCTGTTAAATAGGAAAGTATGTTATATTCGACTTTAAGGTGGTTTCCCTAACTATTTGAAGGAGAAGATAGATTTTACAATCCACAAAAGGCTCTTTAAGGTGCAGTGACGCAGACTCACCTGGATGAGGGTGTGTGATGTCAACATACCTGATGCCCAGTGATGCCTGTCGACATCTCTACTGATAAACAACATGTGACTAATACATTTGCGGAAGCCACTTTGCTTTATTTTTCAGTTATCTTTACCGTTTACTATCTAGTAGTCTAATCTGTATGTAAAAAGATGTTTATAAAGGAGAGAGAGGTTCTGAGAATAACTTGCTAGCAGTTTAGCTTAGCAAACTTCCTGTCAGTGTGATAAATGATTTGAAAATAATATCACATAGAAAAGTAATTTATATCATATTGTAACAAAGGCACAGTTAAAAATGAGTTCAATCAAGCTAAAGTGACTGATTATAAGTTATGTTTACACTCGATTCCACAATGTTATTTATTGTCTTCAAATGAGCTTCCAAAAAGGGCAAATATAAGAATAAAAATAATGCTTGCATTTATTAATATTTGTGTTTTTGCACCGAGGTTTGATTAGTTTAAAACTTGCTTTTTGCAAATTGTTCACTTGTTTCTGCAGACTGTATTTACACACTCAGGACATTTTGAAGTTGAACAGTCAGTGCTCTCTGGTGGACAAACTATATAATGAAGATAGTAACAGGCTGAACTATCAGGAACCCAGTTTGGCATCTCGGCACTGATATTTACTCTTACTTAACGGCTGACATGTTCACTGATACACATCTGCAGGAAGATAACGTTGACTGATGGCCCATTTATGAGTCTATGTCTTATCACAAGTGGAATATGTCAGGAATTTTTGAGGGTTGCAATGTCTCCAAAGTGACAGAAAGAACTTGAGGCTGGATTGTTACTTCATTAAATAGTTCCTTGTAAATTATGTGTATCCAATTAGTTCTGTAAAGAGCCAGATTAGTGTTGATTTAGTTACTGTGCAGGATGTTATCAGAAAAGGAACAGCAAAGTCGCATTTTTTGCAACACAAAGCAACATTTTATTATAAATAGAATCAAAATTGGCAACAAATGTTGATTTTTATTTTAAAAAATATGAAAAAAATGATTTGAGTTGATTTTTAAAACTCCTCTGCAAACAAATATTTGTGAGGTTGGACGTAAGCCATTAATTGAATAGAATAATCTGCTCATTCCAAGTGGAGGAGGTTTCGATGTTTTAATGAAAATAACCAGATTTATAGCTAAAGATTTGCAAAATCTGGACAGTGTGACCTCTCCGCTCACTATCAGCGGAGGTCAAATTCCATGGCGACTAATATTTCAGTTTATTTCCCATTTAAGTGTTACTGACTTGAAGAGGAGCACACTGTTTTTTTTTCTCTCTATTCATCAAAACTTGGACTGTCTTTTGCAACAGATAATAATTTTGTTGAAATGGCATGCTTACACAATTTTAGGAACATTTTAACCCAAGACAAATTAGTTTTAAGTACATGCATTTCTTTGAGAGAGTGCGACTGATAAACTGCATATTTTTAGAATGGAATGTACTCTATTAATCCACAGAGGCCGGACTTATAAACACACTTACAATCATGAAATCACAAAGCACAGGCAAAATATTTGACAAGAGGTCACCAAATGAAGTCAACTGCCTCAAGATCTTTTTGTTTTTGCATTCATTCATTTATTTGTAAAACAAGGAACTCTGCAGTTTGCTGAAAAACTATTACAATTCCTGCAACAAGACATAACAAGACATAAAAATACCGTGTGCAGTAATTTTCATCTGAATTATGAGTAAAGTAGGATTTATTACATTCAAAATAAAAAGCAGACAGAGGCTTTAAAAACAACACATTTAGCATAACCCACAATAAGTGCTTAGTTGAAGCTGCATTGATTTTGTTACATGTTGCCTAATGTAAAGCTAGATGGCAGCACAGTGCTTTTTAACTCAACACTCCTTCATATTACAAAGAGGCTCTCCATCACTTTCATAGCTTCCAAAATCTGGCACAAAAAATAAAAAAACACTTTGTTACTCGACTATGAATGTTTTGCAAGATTTTTTAAGACTTTTGCAATCCAAACAAATGGTTTTAAAATATTTTTAATATATACATACACACATACGAGCGTAAACAACTAATAATCTCAACAAGAATGTTTAGGCAATTGGTGTAACACATAACTAAAAGACTTAAGATAAGAGAAGAATACAGGACAAGTTAATTATTTACATAGTTTAGATGCATACTTCACTGAAGTTAAAATTTAAAAAAAGGAGACATGTTTAATATGTATTTTGGCTGTATAAAAATATAGTTGTATTGTACGCTTAAATATATAACATAGCTTTATATGTACTTATATACAAGCTGATAATTACATATTTTATTAATTATGCAAAGGCTGATTGCATTTTGTATAATTGCACCAAACAAGCAGTTCACTACATTCAGTTTAATTGTGAAAAGGATCCTGCTTGTCTCAGTTTGGGGTCCAGTAATGTGAGTTTTCCTCAGAGAAAAATCCCCCCCCCACCACCACCTCAACATTGCAGCCTCAGTTCCTCCTCAGTTCATGAGTATGTCTGAAAGAATCTTCAGGGGATTGTTTCTTTCTCGGCTTCCAAGCCTACTTGGAAGCTTCAGAAGAGATGAGACATTCTTGTCAGTGCACATGGATCTGACTTGAATTCATCCGTAAATGACTTACTTGTTCAGACACTCAAACTTTCATGCACAACAGTATCAGTTATCGGAATCACGATTTTCATCCAGAGTGACCTGGGAAAAAATCTTCCTGACTGTACTGATGTTGCAGATGTAGCAGCCATTTTCTAAATCTTTTTTTTTTCTGCATACCTAGTTGTAAATAACCCCAACAAGGATTCTCCTTGGCCTCTTTTTGAATCCCGTCTTAGGCTATTGTGCTTTCGTGTCCGCAGAGTCGCTGACCAACTTCAGTGCTCCGTCTTTGTCTTCCTGTCAGCAGGAAAAGGGGAGTCGGGAGCGAGCGGCGTCGCCGTCCGTAGCCTTTTGAGCTCATCTTATTCTCAGGGGCCTTGTCCTCTTTTCTCTTGTGTTCACTTTCCAGGTACAGTTGGTGGAGCAGGTCGTGGTATGCACATGTTACCAGGGCGCAGCCGGTTGATTTGGGTGATGCTGACCTCCTAGACCTGATATTAAGCCCAGAACTGGAAAAATAAAAGACATATTTATGCTCCATTTTCAGATGACTTTATGAGGTTATGAAATCTGACCTGGCAACAGATAATATGTTAAAAGGGTTTACATCCAACTTGTCATCAAGATTTATCTGAACAACAAAGTTAATAGCCCAATAAAGGGTAGATGGGTCAGTCTTTAGTTACTCATTTACCAAAAAATATCAATTTTTTTCTCACTTGGTTGACTTATAATTATGAATTCCAAACAGCATCTGTAGCGCCTTTTTACTTCAACATTAACACTCTTCAAAATGTTTCAGTTTTAAAGACTTGAACCGTGATCAATGCAGTGCTTTGGGATGTTTTGGTTGCCTAATGGTCAAGAGGTGCAACACATAACTGGGCTGCTGCTGGTTTGATTCTCCCAGGATCCTTTGTTGCATTTTAAACCCTTTCCTCTACCATAATTTTCTCTGATTTCTACATGTTCAGCCATCAAATGAGAGCAGTATTGCAGATATTTCCTTTTCCTGTTACCTTGATGGCGAGACGATGTCTGCATTCCCGTCCTGCGGAGGTTCAACATCAACATCAGAGTGTTGCTCACTGATTGTCATTGAGCTGGTGCACAGGTCTCTTTTCATACGGCTGTGCAGCCATGCTCTAAACCTGCCACAATAAAAGAGGCTTTAATAGCAGAAATTGACACTTATTCACAGATACAGACACAAAGCCATAATGTCAGTACGACACAGCATCGCACATCCAAAATAAAAGAAGATTTCTGAGGTTTAAAGAGGTTTAA
Organism: Acanthurus lineatus; assembly: GCA_029814665.1. Taxonomy (NCBI): domain Eukaryota; kingdom Metazoa; phylum Chordata; class Actinopteri; order Acanthuriformes; family Acanthuridae; genus Acanthurus; species Acanthurus lineatus. The sequence goes on from JAPZDV010000023.1 coordinate 24,804,137, forward strand.
TGAATTTTCTTTAACCAGTTAACAATCATGATTATCATCATCATCTTTACTTATTTACAGAAAATATAATTAGATTCTTGACTTGCAAAAATTGCCCGATCAATAAAACTGCCAGGCCAACACATCCTCCATTGTTAGCTTATCAAAGATCTATCAGTATCAGAACATAATGAGTTTCATTGAGTGACAAGAAATTGCTGCAAACAAGTTCCTAAGACATGTTTAAGATAGTTTAGAGATGGTATCTCTGTCACATAGTTTGTACTCTGGAAAACAAAACACATGTACTTCTATAGTAATCAGCTTGGGAAACCTAATCAAAGATGGTTTTTGAGTGTTTAGGCATTGGCTAATATAGTTATCCCATGATATTCATCAGTATTGACCTTAAAAATCTAGTATCTGTTGAGCTTTAGCAAAACTGAAATCTGCTAACTTTACTGGAAAGTTTTTCTTCAATTTTTCTCGTTCACTAACAGACAAAACTTGATCAAAATATTAATCATGTTGTTAAAAGGCGATCACCAAATTTAAAAGCTAAAAGACAGAGGGATGAGGCTTTTTCTTTCAAATGAACACAATGTTCTCAGTGCTTGTTGATCAGGCAACTCACCTTTTTTTCAGACTGGTGTTGAGCTCCCCTGTGGCTCCTTTTACCAGTGGCAGGACAGTGGTGAAAACACAGCAGCAGATGACAGTGTGCAGGGCTAATCTCATCTTGGCTTTGGAGCTGTCAGTGGTTATAATAAAGGAATTATTAATAGAAGGTCAGCTGTTGATTGCTGCAATCCACTAGTGATTAATTCCTTTCAGACAGCATTGATTAGGTAATTGAATGGTCTTTTTAGTTGCACAACAGGGTTGTTACGAATCCCAGTTTGTTGATTGTCATTTACAAATCAGTATTAATATATTTGTGAGGTAATTAGTAAAGATACATGCAGTCATCAGTTCACCCAAAAATACTGATTTTAAAAATTGGAATTAAATGTACTGAACCACTAGTCCTCCAAACTCTTATCCCAAATTCAAAATCTTAAATCTACATCCTTTAATATCCAGAGAAATCTTTTAAAAACACTCTTAATTTAAACTCTAAAAAATAAAATCACTTACCTCAGGCTCTGACTTGTAATGTGATATGGAGAATTTATGATGCACATCCAACAATGTTGTGTACTGGTGAGCAATGTGTTGTTTCTGAAGCTGTAAAGAGTTTACCATTAGTTGAAGTCTGAAGTTTACACTGCTAACATGAGAGGCTTTATAGAGAGAGGGAGGGAGCTGTACCTGAATGCCAGACCCAGTGGGAGGGACTGTGGGACAGTTCATGTCAACCCCATCCACCCCACATGTAGATAGTCAAACCAAAAACATGCAGATAGAGATTGCAATAGAGTCAACAACTCAAAAAAATGGCGTGACTTGCGCTTATTAGTTTGTGAAAATCTTGATTCTGATTCAGCACACCACCTTTACTTTGAGAGAGTGTTGAAAGAATTGGTTTTGTCAATAACCCAAAAACATGTTTCCTTCTCTCTAACATCTATTTTTGGCTATGCAAATTGCAGACCTGTGTGCAATAAGTCTGTTTACATATTTTTTTTGGTCTTTTGTTTATATTTATGTCAAAGGTGGTTGCTTTGGAAAATGATATGGATGTGTTTTGCTAGCTTTGCGTGCTGTAAGGCAGTTAAGTTGGGTGTAAATGTTAAAGTTGCATTAATTCTTAACAACATGTGTGTTTTGAATGGCTCTGTTTCAGTCCGAGTTAGCCATCTGTGATTTTTAGATTGCTACAAAAGGCTAAGTACCCATATATTCAAATTAGGACTGTGTTGTTACAGCAACTGCATGCACGGTGTAAATTAAAGGAGGGAACATGTGCTTAATACTGAACTCATGAACCTCCAGATGACCAGTTAAATCATTGTGAGTGCTACTTAACACCCACTGGAAGTTACAGCTAAGCATTTTAAACAAGGGCAGTGTATTCTGTATGTGTGAAGATTAACATTCACTAAGGCCTTCCTCATAAACTACACTAATTTTCACAGAGATTTGGGCAATAAAGAGCAATCAATAGTCCAAAGGGATCCATATTTTAGAGACTTACTGGATATTAATATTGAATTTTATATTTAGTTTGAGCATTACCCTCATAAACTGACTTTGCAGTTTGTCCGAGATACTCTCAAACTGTTAATGGTTTAAAAAATATGTTTTTTTTTAAAAAACTATTAATTTAGTTACAAGAGGGTTGTAGTAATGTTGCACTCTTTGCTTGATTTTTCAAGTAAAAAGTTCTTCCAAATGAGAAGAACAAAGCTTTTTTACATGGTTGTTAAGCCAGCCATATATTTTTTATTTGAAAAAAGTTGTTAAACACCCAGAAATAATGACAAAGTACCACTTAATACTGTCAAAAACTGAGCTGCTTTGTTAAAAGAATGGGTTTGGATGTCCATCTGAAGTCTGCATCGTAATTGCTAAGAACAGTGGTGAAAATAAACACAATCAAACTCTTTTGACTGTGCATTTGACCCTTTTCCTATTATGATGTTTTAATAACTGTGATGAAATCTTTATGCAGTTTAAGACTTGCTCAAAAGTTAATGGAAGCCTATTTGGTGTGTTTAATCTCTCCAATAAAATCGCTGAGGTAGGCTTTGCCAGTTGTTGAAATAGTAATTCCCAGCTGGCTGTAGTGGAGGACTGAGGTGATTTGTTTTGATACGTTTACTTAATATAGCCTCTTAAAGGTGCTCCAGTAAGAATTTTTGGGGCAGACCACAGATTTCAGAAAATTATTATTATTATTATTATTATTATTATTATTATTATTATTATTATTATGGCTGTCAAAAGAAGACGTTAATTTCGATCAGTAAATTACAGAAAAAATAATGAATTAAAAAAGTGAAAGCAGATAAATCGCGCTTCACATGCCCTTTGACCCTTTGAAGAACATAATGGCGGCAAATGAAAGTGAAGAAGAAGAAGATGCTACTTGGTCCCTTGAATGGAAAATTAACATTTTAAAAACGTTCAGATGGAACTGTGGATAGAAGCACTGTTTAGTAAATATCTGTAACGAAGAATTTTTCTACCATCGGAGTACTTTAAGCCTGAAATATCACCTTAACCCAAAGCATTTAGCAGCTAGCTCGGAGCTAGCACAGCTCTCCTTGCTAGCGCTAGCAGCTAGCAGCTAGCCTCGTCAACCGACACTCGACCAGGCATTCAGACTGAGTAAGTACCTGTGATCGATTAACTAACTCCCGCTACTGTTAACCGATAGTAGAGGACAGGGGGTTTAACAGTGAACTTAAACAATGAATATAATGCTCTGAAATAAAAGAGCAGTTTGACTTTAAAGTTTATTAAGTCTATTTTTAATTGATTTTATCCGTCTTATCGAATTTAAATCATTTTAATGCTACTTACAGCAAATTTGATACATGCGATTAATTCTGATTAACCAGTTATATTGTATGGAATTAATTAGATAAATTTTTTAGTCACTTAAGCCACAGTATTATCTATATTTTTTTAGTTATTAGTGGCACAATAAAAGCACCTTTTAAAAACTGTTAGGGAAGAAAAAATTACTTTTTACTTACTCAATTAGAAAAAAATAGGTCTCAATTAACTAAAGGTTATCCGTAAACTATAAAAAGCTGAATTTAAAAAAAAAAAAAAGTAAGATAAATTTAGAAATGCTTTCTTTTGTCTCAGCTGTTGCAGTCTTTTACAAAAGTCTTTGCACTCAAAGCCACTACACCATTGCTTGGTTGTGTCTGTGTACTTTTAATTCTTGCAGAATTTTGGTGAAGTGTCTGTGACTCCAAACTGTACTTATGTGAAGTACTTTAGTACATTTATGTCCTGTAAACTTATCGTAAACCTGCTGTGTGTTTAGCTCTGTTATCTAAACAAACTGCTGTAGTCAGTTCAGCTTGCAGTGTCTTCTTGGTATAATTTATTCCTCATATCTGTTGAGGTACTGAATACAGCTAGTTAAAAGTATTGTTTGTTTTGCGCACTTTGCTGAAAAAAAACATTTGCCTCCAACTTGTGTTGACCTGCATGCAGCTGATGCAATCCCAAGCCACATGCAACCACTTTCACCGGGTACAGTCATCATCCCCAACACTTCCTTGAGCTATAATTCCAAAGAAATGGTGCCAGTGTCAGCTCTGTTTTGATATGACTTTATAAACGCACTGGCACATAAAGGTTTGATGGGTCAATAGAAGCTCATGAGTCATGCATTTGGATGCCTTGAATAGATACACACAGTGCCGTCATGGCAACAACACGGCGTGCTTCACAGACCGAGAATGGTGATTCAATTATCCATGTTTTAACATGATCTCCTCCAGTTTTTAAATCGGTCGCTCTGCATCTGTTTGTCAAGACATGCTTCGTAAAAACAGACTTTCATAGTTCAAATTCATGATCAACATATATCTGATCTGTTTAAGTAGGCCAAGATCTTTTTTCCCTGCTTGAGTTTTTGCTGCAGGAATAGCTTTTGCATTATATGTGTAAGAAATCAAGACAATATGGGAGTTGGCCAGAGATGGATTAAGCTGTGATTGATTTCCACAGACGCACAAGACTCAAGAGAACACAATGTGAGCTCCACATTGGCAGACGCCCATCATGTGATATTATTAGATATTTAGTGTCTATTTATAGTCCCACGTTTTATTTTATGCTTTTTATTGCTTTTATTACTATTACCATGGTAATCATTTTTGGGTCTTTCAGAGTATACTCACTGTTTCAGTGCTGAGTGATAAGCACTTGTCTAACTGTGAGGATTTTAAATTCCTCTTCCTCTCCAACCAGTGTTTTTTTTTATGTGTGTGTGTGGAAAAATACAAGTATGTTATTTACCATTTACGCAAGGAGGGTATCAGTTTTCCATAGTGTAACACAATGTTAAAATATTCTTGACAGATAAGGTTAACAGTTACTGGGTCAATGGTTAATCCTCAGGTTTTCTCAAGATCTCATCTAAATATTGCTGTTCTTACCCAATAAGAGTCTGACTTATTAATGTGCATTTCAGATTTACACCATGTGTGTGACCTGTGTGTGTTCTGAGAAGGCCTGCCATGGGAATTCAAGCACATAAACTCGGAGAGCGGTGTCCTAACAGCTGCCCTAAGAGACCAGTCCATCAGAGCTGAATGATGGACTAGTCTCATTCAGATGTTCTGGCTGAATGAGGCAGTGTTAAACTCTCAATCAAAATAAAATGTAAATCTTGTGTTAAGTGATGGATAAGTGGAGAGTCGAGTTTTCATCCAGTATTGTTGTGCCTGAGTTCAGCATTCCATCCGTGACCCTGCAGAGCATGTTTGCTTTTTGCAAAGTTAAGGATGGTAATAAATACCATTTTTGAGTCTTTATCACTTATTACAACTGACTAATTATTCAGTAATTTCAGTTTATCATGTATATATGTTAGTGGCACAATAAAAGCACCTCTTAAAAATGTTGGGGAAGAAAAAATTACATTTTTTCTTTGCTCAATTCTAAAAAAATAGGTTCCAATTAACTAAAAGGCTTCAGTTGAAATCTTTAGTCATGAGACAAAGATGACAAACAGCAGGCGTTTGCTGTCTACAATGGCAGGCTGATCAATTTCATAGGAAGAATGTCCTGTGTGTTGAACTATGTTGTGACCACAGTGTGTTGTTTAGTGTTTTTGAATGAATATAAACCCCTCATGTATGGAATTTGAAGCATTTCTGTTAAAGTTTTGAACTTAGGGCTTTTTTTTGAAACTTCTCAGAAACGTTGGACTATTTTGGTGGGCTGTTTTTTAACTGAGGGCCTGATGCAACTTGCTGTCTGCAGTCTGTGTGGTGTCAGCGGTGATGGGAACCTTGTAATTGACTAATGCAATAAAAACAGAGCTCTTGATTTGACAGGCTATCTACAGACCATTAGCACAAAACAATAAATCAGTGACTCTTGTGGAAGATGTGGATTATGAAAGATGTCTCCTCCTGTTGGTTAATCATTTTAAAAGACCTGGAGCTGTACTCTTTGTTGTGTCGTTGCTTTTAGAAACATGGTTTTACTCTTACTAGAAAGTTTCTTGTATGTAAATTGTCGTAAAACTGGGATGTTGTCCTTCGTTTTGTGTTGTGTTGAAACTTTTTAACTGCTTTTCTTGGCCAGGACTCTCTTGAAAAAAGAGATGTTTAATCTCATTGGGACTTATCCTGGTTAAATAAAGGTTAAATGAAAATAAAAAATAAAACAATGATAGATTAGTGTAGAATCCGGTGTGTTTCCAGGTGTTTACTCCTCCAGAAACTCAGTTATTCCCACAGCTTTATTGTATGTGCATTCATCAGCAGCAGCTCTCCTCCAGCATCTGCTCCTCAGCTCCACCATCCAACCTGTACAACATTTAAAGCCCTGCAACATGCATAACAGCCTACAAAATCAAATGTTAATTTAAAAAACAAATGTTCATGTTAGGAAAAACCTACTTGGTAAACAGCGTAACTGAGACCTTCCCCTCTTTCTTACTGTGTTATCAACATAAACCAAGAGGCTGTAATTTGATTTCAAATTAATCTTAATCAATCAGTTTATGCATCATGATGCATCTATAATCATTTTTATCATTGACTCATAACCCTCTAAGTTTAAATTAAATTATGTGGCGTCTTGAGATTTCCAAATCACAGCTGTGTAGTCCGTTTGTATTTGAGGAGTCTTAAAATAAATCGATCTGTTACTCAAACTGATTGTAGTGAATCATATTTCACTGCCTCACTAATACCTGACATGTGACACGCTTGGCTAACACAGCCTATTGTGATTTTTATCTTGGATGTAGTGCTGTTTTTCGTTTTGAATGCCCCATAAATCAAACCCTCAGGCATATGTACAGGAAGTCACACAAATAAATACTCTCACAGGATACTACTGCAAATTTTACGATGGCAAGACAGCCCGCATGGCTCTTGTGCTTTGTGCTTCAGCATGACTTCATCATGCTATGCTAAAGATTAAATGGATCTCAAACCATCTGTCTTTTTTTTTTTTTTTTTTTTAGAGCAATTACTGAATTAGATTGGTATTTGACTGTGCTACTTTAAAGCTGCTAGATTTCTATCTAAAGATAAATCTTTTTTATCATCCTTCATCACAGACTGAGCTGTGTAGAGAACTCCAGCTGCCAGATGCCAAACTATGAACTTCAAATCCAAACTGCCACATAAACAGCACAGTGTTCGCTCTTTGCAGAAAAATTTGGACTCAAAGGTTAATTTCTCTTACCTCACATGACTCTTTTGTCTCTTATCTAATTGTTTTTAGGTATTGAACCTCTGATTGGCTGTGAATATCCATAAAATGAAATTGACTGTGCAGTTTAGAAAGTGATGCTGCATGAAAGCTGACACTGTTACTCTTTTCTCTTTTTTTTTTTTTTTAAACACACAGATTATTCAGACTACAATAGTTTGCCAGTAGCTCTATTTTAGCACAGTTTTCCATTATTAAGCAGTTAAAGATGTGGGTGAGTAGCATGTCAGAGTATCAGTGGGGATTGTGGGCAAGATTTTGTTCCAAAACAAACCAGAAAGTGTCTTTTAAAGGCCAGAAATCTCAACACTGTCAAATCACAGATGTAAATCTTTCTGACAATTTTGTAACAGGATTTGATGTGTCCCACTTAGGAACACTGTCAGTATTTCCCGAAAGAGTGAGGCCTTAGTGTTTCGTTGGTGCTGCTCCTCCGTGTTTCGTGAATTACACGGATATCAACAAAGATGACAAATAGTTATGATTTCACGGGTTTATACTGTACCCACAGTTTCATACCTTTTGACTTAATCACACACCAGATGTTCACATAGCTTCAGAATTTCTTAAAGTAGTAAAACATTTCTCAGAAGTCAGAGTGAGTTTTTACTATTATTGTTGCTTTTAACAAGTCTCTTAGCAGCAAATGTTTCATTTGTCTTTATTTTTATGAGGTTACCCTGAAATGAACTTAATTACCCAGCTGATGAAATGTTAACAAGCCTAAGAATCTGCAGTCATGTTAGCAGGACTGTGAGGCTTTACAGTAATTAGGTACAATTGTGCTTTGAGTGAAACGCTAACCTCAGTATACTCCTCTGATCACAATGACAAAACTGCATTGTTAGTGTTTATTATGGTTACCATGTTCGTCATCTTATTTTTGTGTTAGATTGCTGACTTTTGCCATTTGGCACTGAAATCAAACAACATCTGAGGATAATGTGAATGTCATTAGTTTTACATGTATTAGGTAACAAAACCAAATCTCTGACAAATTGAACTGACTTAACTTGATGATGGAACTGATTATATGTTCGGGAGAGTCAAGCAATTCTTTGGAAAAACATCATCTGGGGAGCATGAATACCAGGGCAGAATTTTACAGTAAAAGTCACCAAGATTTTCTATAGAAATATTTCAACCTCTTGGAAGTTTAAAAGGAAAACAGAGTGATAACGAAAGTGATAGTGAAAGTTAAAATAATGTACATTTTTCAGCCTGGACCAATGTTTTTTAATGACCAAAATTGTTATTAAGTTAGTCACACCAGTGTAGACGCACTGAAACTAGGGGTGCTCTGATCACTGATCAATGAAATCAGTATCGGCGAGACCAATCACAGGGCATCCATTTGAAATTAAAGCTTGCTTTTTAGCTTTTAGTTTACCATTTATCATTCAAATACTTATTTAAGTTATTCTTAACACTGTATATTAAGCATTATTAAATTAAGAGCTTAGAAAGTATCGTGAATTAATAACTCTTTCTCAATGTAAAGGGACTATTTTTTAACAGACCGGTGCAGTCCTCACTCTTCATGTATCTCTTCCTGCAAAGTTTATTAGAACAATGAGAGCAAAACAGTATCATCAGCTTGTTTTTGTTTTAGTTTTTTTCTGTAGTTTAACTATAAAAACAAATTCACTGAAGCTGTCGGCATGTGTCGTTTTACGAGCCTATTTTTAACTGGAACCGACAATGTTGTTTTTTGTTTTATTGTTTATTGTGGATCCCCATTCATCTTCACCGTGGTGAGAAATATTCCTGGGGTCCTAGCAAACAAGCATTACATTTAAAACATAATCAAAAATATAGCATTTTCTGGAAAAAAAAAAAACACATTCAAACATCATAAACATAAACATTAGTAGTGAAACACAAACATAATGCAAAAAAAACAAAAACCAAAAAAATGTTAAATATGAAAGAATTCAAATCAGTATGTTATGACTGTAGTCGTAATTTTCATTAGTTTTTGTTTTGTTGTTTTGTTCTATGTTCCTTTGCCTTGTGTATGTAGATTGGTGTGTGTGATAGCTGAGGAAGGATTGGTGGATCGGTTTCGGGCCTGGCAGGTGATTGGCTTCTTCCGGGAGGTCACCTGCTATTTAAATGGCCAAGATGGCGGTTGGCGTTGGGCAGCAGGCGTTTCCGCATCTCCCTCATCTCCCAACCAGCCACACTGTATCTTGTCTTTGCAAATAATTATTTGTCTTAGTAGGGGTGGACTGCCAGTTGTGTTAATTCCTTTTTTCTCCTGTTTCGTGTAGTTAGGGAGGTAAGAGTCCTGTCTTTTGGTTCTTTTGTTTTGTGGTTAGGTTATCTATCACCTCCCCGGAGAGATTTGTTTCGTTTGTTGTTTTGGCCTTGGTTCACCCTGAAGTCCTTAGTTATAAAACACGTTTTAATTCATTGTCACTTCTGTAAATAAACACTTGATATATACATCTCTGTCTATGGCTGCTTGGGACTTGAGGAAGATGGGGGCTCATTTCGTGTTAAGCCTGTGTACCCCTAGGCCTGGCGTAACAATGATAAACATTGAATGGGGTCAAATTGACTCCAAGGATAATAGAAGGGTTAAGTAGGTAAGAATCTTTCCTCTTCATCGTATCGTGGCAACCTGCAATGTTCAATGACACTAATTTGAACATAGTTATAAGATAATGTTAATAAACATGTGCAACTGCCTCACCCTAACCCTGCCTGCTCTGTGGAAGCTAAGCTTTGATTGGTTTCTGTGACAGGGCCCTGGGATAAATTCAATGGTACTTGTAATCTGAATTATGTAAAACTCAAAGCACATTAGGTTAGACAAATAGAATACAAATAAAACAGAGCAACACACAGTGAACAAGTGGTTCACCAGTGTCAGCAGCACTAGAAGATTCCATTTATGGCTCACTTATTAGACCAAATCTTCTCGCCTCACCCCCAGCTTCTCATTGTATATTTAGGTAAAATTAAGTCGTACGTCTGCAGTTTGGGTTGAAAGTAAAATAGTGGCTTTCCTGACACATCTCAAGTTGTGAATAATAATAACAGTATTTTTTGACTTTTGTATAACACAGCAAGATATTCTTTGGTCCATCTTTTCCAGAATAAATCCAATATGTACTGTGACTGTTTCCATTTTCTTCTTGCATACTGATTATTGTAATCAAATGGGCCTGGACGAAAAATTGGTTACATTTTAATGTGAGAAGATGGTTGGGTGTCAGTGGTTCAAGGTCATTAGGGTCCTCTAAGACTTTGGTAATGGGACAGTCAGTCAGAATTGTTTAAGCCTCACGTAAAACAGTGGCCAAGGTTTCATCCGTTAAGGTTTGTTGATGTAGAACAGACATCAGCACCTTTCTAACCAGTCTGATCATGCTTTCACAAGCACCACCATAATGTGTAGCTGTTGGGTTTAAACTCCACTTGATGTCTTCATGTAGCAAAGCCTTCTCAATTGTCCCAACTCTGCAATTGCTCTTTCAGCTCCCTCTCTGCTCCTGTGAAACTTGTGCTATTATCTTAGCCAAAATGAGACACTGGTCCTCTGCAGCACATGAAATGACAAACAGCACTGATATAGGAATCCATGTCCAGAGAATGTGCCACTTCTAAATGAACTGCTCTGCTTGCCGTATATGGCGTTATATTTGTGTCTTTATCCTGAGAGCGCAGTGGCAGATTTTGAGCACAGAAAAATATATTTTGCAAGCACATCAATATGTTTGAGCGAACATAAATGTATTTTGGGCTCAATCAATGTGTTTGCATGTTTGCTATTATCCATATTAACGTGCAATAATAACTGCATTCATTCAGTTTTACTAAATGTCCTCTCACAAACTGATTCTTGGTGCGCCGGCAGACCGCTTTGCTCCCTCGCTCCCTCTCTCCGTCTCTCTCAACTGCTGCACTCTGTGCACACTCAGGTTTGCTCTCCACGCTCACTCAGGTTGGCACACTGCGTTACAAATGTGTCAAAAAGGCAACCAATCAGAGGA
>JAPZDV010000023.1:24834868-24850721 GCA_029814665.1 Acanthurus lineatus
TTTACTGTAAAAAGTGTCATGCAGTGATCATGACATGGGCAGCAGACTCAAACTAGCTTTGTCATAGTCTGTTTTTGGCATAACTCATAAATATTATGTGTTTTTACCAGGTTTGAAGGGCATAGCAATAGTTGGTTTGTCTATCTTGGGACCAGATTCATGTAAATAATTCAGAGTGCAGCAGTTTTCTGTCCATTGTGGTTTAGTTTGGATGCCAGTTAGCTCTTTAGACAACTGATTTGAAAAGCTTCTATTGTGTAGTTTATTATGCTGCTAATGTTTACATATTCACATAAATATTAGTTGCTTTGCTGTAAATAAGTTGCTGGTAAACTCATAATTACCAGCCTCTCAGGTTCAAGTATTTGACTTTTTTCAAGCTCCACTTCCTCAACAAACTGAGACTGATGATAAATCTTTGATGCAACCTCCAGATGTTTCTCCCTGCTGCCCCGTATGTTGACTGACCGTGCCTGCAGCCTGCGGACGGCCTCCTCGTCCTGCCTCGCACGTCGCTCGTCCTCCAGAGCGTCCTCCAGTTGACCGTACATCTCCTCCAGCTCTCGAACCCGCTGCAGGTACTGCTCCAGCTCGGTGGACTTCTGGGCCACCTGTTCCTCCATCTGTTGTCGTACCTGTTGGATCAGGAAACGTAGAGAAATGCCTCATCTGGAATTCAGAGTAAACAGTTCAGTGGGAGTGTTGATATTAATAAGTAATCCTGTGTCTATTTTTAAAGACAGTCTCATTCATGAGCTTTCTATTACAGTGACTTTGGTGTTTCAGCTCAGCTATGTTGTCATTTTATTTGCTCTAAAAGCACTTTATATATATTATGCTGTTACTTGTAAGTGCAATTATTTTGCGTTTGAAATGACAAGCTTAAATATTGTGTGCTTTTTGTGCTTTAATAAACTATAATAATAACTCTTTAGCACTTCATAGTACACATATTGCAGACAAAAGTAGTGATAGAAGTAAAATTTCACTGTTATCTTGGATTAAATTTTCTGCTGATATGATATGAATTAGCACAAATGATTTCAACAACTTTAAGAATTCATTTATTGTTTATTTCACCTTCAACTGAATAAATTTGCTCATTTGACCAACCAGTACTGCAAAACCTGATCGTATACTCTTGCCTAATTTGAAATAGCCATGTTTTTTTATTTCCTGATGTTTTGTGGACTAAACAATCATATGAATAATTAGCTAATCATTTGCCAATGAAAGATTACTTAAGATGTATGAAGAAAGATTTAAGCATGGTGTGTTAATGTTTTAAAATGTGGCTTTATTATAGTGAGGTTATACGCCCATTAAAGTAGGATTTTGGGGGCAAATGAGGCAAAGCTTGGTTGAATTTTAGTGTTTTCATTGATTTCTAATAATAAAACCAAACTGAAGAAGCCTCGAACGATCATGTGCTGCTGCATCTCACCTCCAATTACGATCAAACATCAAAGCCTGTCAGCATAAACTGAGCTGCATAAAAACCTCTAAGCACCTAGCTTAGATGTGTAGCGAGGACGTAAGTGTGACTAAAAATTACTCATATGCTGTTTCAGTTTCAGTTTGGCTTTAAATGGCCATCACCCTGAGCGGCAGGGTCCTTCAAAGCCTGAGAATATGTTTTACATCTCACTTAACCTGACAGCTGCTGAGTTAAAATACTGTAATCAACTCAGTCAGCCTAGAGTTTTCCAAAAAGAGGAAGATGCATCTCATACACTCTTGCTTCACCACTTATTCTGACGTAATGTCTATGTGGAAAACAGCAAGGACTAACGTACCATTTTCTCTCTCTCCAGGTCCATCCTGTAGCGATCCTGCAGTTCAGTTTGGGTCTGAAGACGCCTTCGTTCTTCCTCTGCCGCGTTAGCTGCTGCCTCCTCCAGAGCCTTTCCCAAAAGAGAAACAAACAGCAGACAAGAAAAAGGTCAGATTTTCACTGGAGATGAAAGCATTGTCATAATTTTATATTCACAGGTTTTCACCTTTAAATTCAGATGAAAAATATGTGAAACAGAAATAAAGACAGCAAAAATCTATCTAATTTCTTTACATTTTAAAAGTTAGTAACATAATCAGCTTTATAGATGATTTTCTTCATCTAGAAAAATCCCTGATGACAGATTATACTACTAATATTTACTTCTGTACAACTTAATCTAATCTGAGTTAATTGAACTGGTGCTTGTGGACGAGCAGTGACCTCGTGCTGCCTCGTGTCACCCAACTGTGAACTGTGACAGTCCACTTCTTATAGCAGCACAGTGTGATCGCTGCAGATGACCCTGTGTGTGAGTGTGTGTGTGTGTGTGAGGCCATACATTCATTGTGCATTCATGCAAGCCATCTATGTGTGAGACAGGACTTTCACCTCAATGGCAGATTGTTGTGCATTCATGGCAGAGCAGTGTTGCCTCGAACAAAGACAAACTGTTGTTCTCTGCTGTGCTGTTTGTTACACAACGACGCTGTGAACCACTTTGACTGACTGTTGCTGCATCTCTGTTTTTTTTTCACAATGCTGCGGGTGACTGCAACATGCCGGCTGCTGTAACTGTAACTCATTAACTGTGACCACTGAGGGGGAGATCATGAACAACTTTAATTAAAAAATATATATTTTTAAAAGTTGCTGTAAATTGTCATTCATAACAGACGTCTGACAGTGACTGGGGGGGTTTTCTGTAACGAAACAGAAAGTCATCAAGCTGGTTATTTGTCATCAATATGTCACAGATTAGTCCAGTAAAGTTAAATTTTGGTGCACTTTGTTAAAACCATGAAATAATGCAAGTCCAGGTCCCAGATGCATAAATGATGCCCACAATGCAAACACTATTTTCCCTGTTATTTATAAAAGCACAAGTCAGACCAGGTCTCCACATGGTAGATGTGAGCTGTGTTATAAACTGAAGAATAAAAAATAAGAGGCTGAATCTAAATATTTAAAAAAAATGTTTTGTTCTTTCAGTTTGTGAGAACTTTTACTTTCTAATTTTCATTTCCTTTGTTTTTTTTTTTTCATTTTTTTCTTAGTTGTGAAGCACTTTGTAAACATTTTTCTGTCACAAAACTGTAAACTAAATCACTGAATATCTGATGATCAAAACATTTTTGCCAGTGACGGTTTTAAAAGACACGTGATGAATTCAGATACAAACAGCAGCAGCTCTGTGTGATGATATCTGCTCTGCTGGAGAGCTTTGTCAACATAAAAAAAGTTGAGTTTCTTCTTCTTCTTTGCCTTTCTATTTATTGGCTGGACTAAAGAACTACAGCAGACAGAAGTATAATTAAAGTGAGTCATTAAGGGCATCGTCTACATGTATTTTTGACTGATTGTGGGAGCAGAAATGAGTCTTGCATGCCCAGTTTCACAAACCAATTCACATTTATCAAACAGGGCCTTGTGTTTGCTAAAAAAGACATCTGGCTCCAGGACGTCTGTCTATACTTGACTAACCAAGATGCTTAAAATAAACCCAGAAGCCACTTTATTGGGAAATATGGTACAACCTTTAAAAAAGGTCAAAATTTGATTCGCACTGTCAGAGATGTTCATGTAGCTGTTTCTTTATTATTAAAAGTTGTTTTTCAAAATAAAGCTGAGCTGAAAATAAAGCAACATTTCAGTCAGGAAGATTGTCTCCTTACATGCTTTCTACAGTCACAAACACAGTTTTCCTCTCTCTCTAAACTCCACCAGCTCATTTTTTGTCTCCATCCAATCACAGCGTGGCATGGTCACCTTTAGCCAATCACACATAGCCGTCAAACTTTTAAAAAATCTTCTCTCTCTGTGCTGTCATTCAACACCGTGAGAACTTTTTTTGACCCACTTCCATCCTTCATCACATCAGCTAAGGAAGCCTGGTCATCCTCAACCAAACCATTCAATCAGAAGTTTTCTCATCCCAACATCAGGCCCTTTTCCTCATTATTATCACCGTCTAAAGCTCCGGTGGGAAGTTTCTTTCATATTGAAATCATCAAATTTGTAGGAAACCTTCCTATGGGGTTCTACTTCCTGTCAGGGTCTAAACACCAAACTCTTTTCTTTCTATAAACAGACCGAGTCCTCAAAAGTCAAACTGTCTCTTTCCATTATCTGAATAAACTTCATTATGATAAGGAGATGTTTCTTTTAGATGTTTTGCCCACACAGTTTAGTAGTAGGAAGTAAAAACAACCACCACCAAACACCACTACGATCCACAAACTCGGCAATAAATATGGCGGGCTGACTCCTTTCTGACGGTGTAAACAAAGACTGAACGGTATTCTGTTGTTTTAAACCATTCAAATAGTATGAATGTACCTAATAAAATGGCCAGGAAGTGTTAATACCACATTTGTCAATCAACCAAACAAAAAAAAACACCCTGATAATAAAGAATGTTTTCATAGTTCAACTTGTTTCACTTTAAAAACAATCTGTAGCAGATCTCTGTGAATAAAAGGTGTGTTTGATGCTTCGGTCGACAGTGTGACTCCACTTTTTTGTCAAGCTGACATCCCCGTTCACCTCATATCTACCAGGAAGCAGCCATTAGTCATCAGCATTTGGAGAATCCACATAATCATTGAATTTCAACACAACCAGTCAGTCAGCGGTGTCAGCATTGGGGGGGGGTGTGAGTCAGGTTAGAGCAGATTTACAGGAAAAACATGCTTAATGGAGACTATTGTCGCCCCTCGGCTCCTCCCTGCTTCAATACGCATTCCTCCGACAGACTATTCATCACTCTGAGGCCGCAGGGTGGAGCTGATCTATTATTGGTATTCATGAGCCGGCAGCCGGTTTCAGAGGAGACCCACCAGGGTTTTGAGGTGACCTACTTTAATTGTTGTGTAAAATGCAGCTGTAACAAAGTAAGTGTGTGTGTGTGTCAAACAGAAAATAACTCTACGTAAACTGCATGTTGCTCTAAGTTCGTGTTATTTGTGAAGTGATGTAATCTGAGGAATGTCGTTGGATCATCTGTGAGACTTAAAGCTGCTGCCGGGATGACGTCACAGTAATGATTAGACTGATCTGACTTTGAGGAAATAAATTTCCTTCCTCATTGCATGATGTGATCCCATGATGCTTTGCAGGAGTTTCGTGACTCAGTTGTGTCTCTTTAAGATACAATGTGAAAGTTATCTCACTGCGAGGTAAACAATAGTAGTGGTCATGTCCGGTTTTCAGCTCGTCATCATTGATCCTCCTGACCTTCTCACTTCTCTGTTGAGCTTTTTTTTAAAGGGATAGTTCACTCAAAATTTATCTCACACAGTTTCTACTCACCATCATGTCGACATGGGCTCTGGTGACATTTTCTAATCCACATAGTCCCTCTTGACTTTCACCGAGGGAAAGAATTCCACAACTTTCCAGTACAATGGGAGCCTACGGTGACCACAGACTCAGATGAAGAAAAAAAAACATTAAAATCCCTCCGAACTTCTTGGTGGTGTCATCGAGTGTCCGAAAAAATGGACCGTCCAATTTGGCCCAGAACTGCGATGTTGACACCGTGTTTTTATCCACTTTAGCCTCCTAAACAAAAGCCACGTTCATTTTAACGCACACATAGTTAAAAAATTTCCGCTGCATTAACAGCAGCTGCAGCTGTGTTGCATTCACGGTGATGTTGCATTCATGTCTTGCGAGAGTTTTTGAACTATGTGTGATCTAACATGAACGCCGCACCTGTCTAGGAGGCTACGGTGGATATTTTGTTTAAAAACACAGTGTTAGGGTCACAGTTTTGAGTCAAACTGGACAGTCGATTCTTACGGACACTTAGATGACACCACATGAGCAGTATGGAGGCTTGTTAAGTTTTTCTTCTGTGTGTGTTTTTTAAATTTTTTAATCTATTTATTTTTTCCATTTGAGTCTGTGGTCATCGTAGGCTTCTCTTTTATTGGCCTGGTGTGAAATTCTTTCCCACGGTGAAACTCCAGAAGGTCTACGTGGATTTGAAAATGTGACCAGAGCCTCCGTCGACATAGCTCTGAGTAGGAATTGAGTGAAATTTTTAAATTTTGGGCGAACTATCCCTTTAAATCCAAAAAGGATCAAACACTCTGGACGTTTCCTGTCCAGAAAAGATTTACAGCGTGTGGTCTTCTCCTCACCTTCCTCATGTTCTCCAGTTCCTGCTGTTTCGCCTCATTGGCCGTCTGCAGCTCCCTCATCCTCAGCTCCAGCTCTTCCTGTTCGGCCTGCTGCTTCCGTCGCAGCTCCCGTCGCTTCTGTCGAGCCTCGCGGTGCGGCGCCGGCCGGCCCTGACGAAGCAGGCTAACGCAGGTCTGAATGGCTGAAACGTACGTGAGATTTAAGTCAAAACTGTCTGTAAACATTTGTACACAACGGTGAAAGAGCCAGAGAGCTATGAAGCTTTAGAAACTATTATTATGTGAAAAACTGTAGGAAAACCAAAATTAAATTAAAATTTTTATATTAAATTTGTCATTTTTTAAGTCATTTTCCAAGCAAAAGTGATAAATGCTGTATTTTTTAGCTTTTCATATTAGTGTTTGCTCCTTGTCCTTCTCTTTTTTTTCTGTCATTCATGACTAAATATCTTTGGGTGTTGCAGCTCCACTTAAGTTTCTAAGAGAAATCAAGAAAATTTCAATTTTCATCTTTACTTGTTGGTCAGGTAATTCTAAAGATATAATTTCCAGCTTTGCTAAAGTCTGTAGAGTTTTAAAACTGACAAAATAAGACAATTATTTTGTACTTTAACTACTTTTTTTTCATTAAATTTAATGGTTTATTTTAACTTTTAACAGCTCACATAGATTATCGTGTAAGTAAAAGACAAAAATATTCACGATCACTGAAGCAGCACCGGAAAAAGGAAAAAGCAGAACGTCTGTTACTTTAAGATATGAATGACGTTGCGTCACTGCTCACCCTGGATCCACTCCTG
The DNA here is from genome assembly GCA_029814665.1 of Acanthurus lineatus. NCBI lineage: Eukaryota > Metazoa > Chordata > Actinopteri > Acanthuriformes > Acanthuridae > Acanthurus > Acanthurus lineatus. Next base: position 24,841,810 of record JAPZDV010000023.1, read on the forward strand.
CTTCTTCTTCTTGTCCGACGCACTGATTTCAAAGCTTTTTAGTGTCGACTTGATGAGGAAGAGACACTTCTTTCCCTCTTTGTCTGGAAGAGGCTGCAGCAAAAACAAAACAAGGATATGACACCAAAATATTCATGTGTGTAAAAATCACCTCAAGGTCCGCTTTAATGTTACCCTTTTTTAAGCTTTCAGCTGTACTTTATAAGCTGATAATACAATGACAAAGTACTGAATAACTTTAATTTTTAATTCTTTTATCCTTCTGATATTTCTTTTTTATCTGTTGAATTTCTTATCATGACTTAACATGTAAATCAACCCCCTAATCTGATCCGTCAGTAGCCGAATCTGTGCTGTATGCTGTTAGCTAGCCTCACTGTCTTGGTATAAACATGGCTGACTTGGACTTGTGGACGAGTTTTGGTAAAAACTGCATCTTCTTGCCTCCACGCAGCAGTTTCCATCCAGTATGATGTCTCCTTTCTGTTCGGCCAGGTCCTCGCCGACGTAGTAAGAGATGGAGTTTGGTTTTAGCATGAACCAGCGCTCCGTCCAGTTCTTCCTTTTGTGACCTTTCTTCATCATGTAGCCCTGCAGAGAGAAGGGAGACCATGGATCTATGTGATTTTAGACTTCTGACTTTGTTTCTAAGATGATCATTTACAGACTGAATTCTCTGTCTTTTGCTTGCCATTAAACCTTTGTGAATTAAAAATAAATAACAAAAACAATGTCCTCTGCATTTACATTCTGGTTTTCTTTAACATTTTTCTTTTTTTTTGGTTTCTATATGACCCCAATAACACCATCACTAATGCTTTCATAGGAAAATATACAGTCCTGCCCCCCCATGACCACAAACTTTCACTTCTCATTTCGCTATTTGTGCTTTTTTAAGTCTGATTTCTTCTTTTAACAATCCATCTCTCTGTTTGTTTCTCTTTAGGTTTAATGCTTAAACAACTCAGCTTTCTTTTTCATAATTTCAGTCGCTGTAGTTTGAAATATTTTTAAAAAGCTGACTACTTTTTAAAGCTTAAAACTGACTCAACTGAAGAAGCTTATGTCACTTCATATGCAACATTTATAAATAAGTCAGACCTGTCACCCAACGCTTCAAGATGGAAATCTCTCAAAACTGGTCTAAAACATTCAGTTTAATTTTAATTTTAGTAAGTTATCACTGTACTGACGTGTAAGATTTAGTGATAAAAAAGCTGCCCTTATTTAAAGTCTATTTTTACAGAGAACTGTATGAAAGGACTGATAGAGGATTGTCACATGATCCAACATTCACCTGAAGCTTAATAATTAGCTAAACCAATGAGTTTGTGTTGGCATGAAATGCTTCAAACATGGACGTTTTTACAAAGACGCTACAAGTTTTGTGTTCAGACCAACAGCACATATGATCCAAACAATTTGCAAAGTTTCAAAGGAAACAACAAAGACTAGTTTCACCCATTCAGCGTTCAACTCAAGAAAACTTAGAAAACAGGCCTTATTATCTCCCCAGCATTTGCAAACCCATTGACCCACACATCTTAACATGTTTACCACTTTCATTCACTGATTTCACCATCACCAGGAAGCTAAAAAGTGAGCCAGTTGAAGGTTTTGTTGCCACAGTATTACAAAAATCAAAGCCAGTGGCTGGAAAAATTGAACCTATGTTTGTCTTCTGACCTGTTTCAATAATCAGTTTGTTTTAATCTGTAAATCTGCCTCTGTTGTCGTTAACTGCATACGTGCTGCACCAAACAGAAAGCTCAAGATGCGTGGTTACTTAAATGTACAATATGCAGGATTTTCCTAAAAAACAATGTATAGACTCATAAAAAAGTAATCTCTCTCAATCATCTTTAATGACACAGTAGAAGTGGGTGGTGGTGTGTTTTTCCGCAGAGACGCTGCCCTCTGCATGTATTTCTATTTTTCTTGTTGTTTTGCTATGTTCGTGATGTTTTTGGGTGGCAACCTTTGGTTAGATAGGTGGAGCCCCCACAGCCAATGATGGTAGCACACAGGACTTTATAAATAAGTTGTGACCAGCCACATAGCAGAAGATTCAGTAGTTAAGGCAAACACTGCAACGAAGAAATGTAAATTTAGTGAGGCAACATGCGGAGCAGACCCAAGTCTTTTGAAAACCAGAGTGAATCTGGAGTTTGTCTGTTTGACAGATAAGCACTATATACAATACAATACACCGTATTAGCCTGCTAATGTATCAGCATTTCTATTGCAACAAATGTAACGTTTCTACGTAACTTACGTAGCGCACCATGTGGCATACCAAAGTTCTATTTTCAAACAATGCTACTAATTTCACATTTTTACGAAATAACCGTAGTGATCTGTCGTGCTGACTAGCTTTGAATCATTACTGTCTTACACACTCCGGATAATATGAACTACCGCATCAGGGCTGAAAGTTGATTGTCTGAGACTAAATTTACACTCTGTAGTTTCTCCGTAGGAAGCTGCAGGTGGGTGTATGTGTCAGGGGGCAGGAGGTGTGTGATTGGCTGTCATTGGGCTGAGGATTTTTGAATCACGTGTTTACGAACTTTCCAGGAAAATCCTGCATATTTTGCCTTTAAAGGACTGAGCTTTGGCGAATGCTCATCAGGGAGGCTTTGTCATCTGTGCATGCAGGTGATCTGCTCACCTGTTTGAGCACGTCCAGGATGAGCTCCAGGTAGACCTCGTTGATGCCCATGGAGAGCGTCTGGCGGTCCATCCCCTTGCTGAAGTGACCGGAGCCCACCAGGGTGATGAGCTCCCAGACGTTCAGACTCTGCTGCTTCGCGTTCAGCTGCATCTTGTAGTCCTCAAATCGTTCCTCCACCCAGCTGCCCCCCATCGCCTCCGTTAGTTTACGCAGGAAGTACTCAATCTGTGTGTGGAAACAGAGGGCATGATGGGAAAAACTACGGAATTTTTTTCCACTTTTTCATTGAAATTTACAATTCTTTGTTTCCAATAAAAGTAACTTTTGCTGTCCTTTATTTCCCCACCCATTCATCTCTACATGCGCTCAATTGAGCATACGAATTTACATTTCTTTTGCTAACAATCTTCCTGTGATTCAGCTGATGTTTGTTAAACCCAACAATAAATCTCCCAGCGTTTGTCAAAGAACAGGAAGCTGGAAACTTCCTTTTCTGCTCTTGAGCAACAGATGCTTTCAGATGGCCTGTAATGCAGCCGTGAAACAGCTCGTGTTCAACAGTGCGACTAGAAATCCAGCTCCGAGTCCGTTTGTGAATCGTGACTAAAGATGGGAAGTAAGCACTGACAAAACAAATGCTGGTTACTCTGATTCTACGGAAAAATTTACATTAATAACTTCCCCTATTCTGACATAACACCAACGACTGAAGAAGAAGTGTTTTTTCAGTGTGTAAACATCTAAACTTGGAGATTAATCAGCTGCAATAAAGCAGGTTTACATTAATACCCAGTGATGGTGGATCAGTTGGGACCCTCAACTATGGACCTAAAATAAGCCGTCAACCTCCTGCTTTATATTCAAGATCAGAACATTTGATATTTTTCAAGTTTGGTAGAGAGAACATGAAACATTTCAGAGCCGTGAACAAACCACAACCTTCACAGACAGCAGCATGAAAAACGAGGCTTTATCTCATCTGAAGATGTGAATACTTGATCAGATTCTCAGGATGTTTCACTCGGTTTTGATCAGATATTTTTTGATCCAAAGCAGCAAATTTTCTTATCTTTTATTCTGAAAAGTTCCTCATTTAAACACTGATGCATTGAGCTCTTTGGCAGAAAATACTTTGGGTGGTTTCACATGTCCATCTATATATATTTTAAAATTTTAAACTGTGATTGACCCCAGCTTTGGTTATTTTTTTAAGTATTGCTGAAGCTTTGTTGAGAGAGCGGCCAGAAGTGTTTTCAGCTGATAAATTCAGTGACTTACAGGTTTACTATCTTTATGTAAAAGGTGGAACTTTTTGAATGAAATTTGGTGAGAAAAGTGTCACCACTGGGTTTAATAGATGCAGAGAAGTTGTCCAAGTTGGTCACAAAAACAGAAAAATAGCCCTTCTTAAACATTCACCTCTTCAGTGACCATGACCAGCGGGTATCTGTCCTCGGACAGGAAGTTGAAGATGCACCAGATCTTGAAGGCGTCATCGTTGGAGATGAAGAGCTGGTTCTGATCCAGGTTCTTCCTGGAGCACAGCGTCCAGCACATTTTGTTGAAGTCCTGTCGGTCGAAGTTATCCGTCACCTGGTGGCAGAGCAGAAAAACAGCCGTGGTGAATCTTAATGTTCGACACAGAGAGGAACAGTTTGTTTTGTTTGAAGGCCATGCAGAGATAAAACTCCCTGAATCTGCAAACATTCCTCCTTCTGACATTCCCAAAGTAAAACATGTTGATCAGCACATAAGCAGAAAAGTTCAAAAAGTTCAGTTTGAGATCATTTTAGGCCATTTTGCCTTTTAATTTTAGAGTATATAGCCAAGAGAAGACAGGTTGGACATGGGGCCAAGTGCCTCTTAGGACTGAGGGTGTGGATGTGATGTTGGGGTTAAACCAGCTGATTAATTCACATGAGTCCCATTTATGTTTTTAAGAGAATTTTTCTCCATTGTTATTTATCTCTACGACAGTCAGGTTTATCTTGAGACCTTTTTGAGGGTCCTGACCTCTGGTTTGGGAACCACTGCTTGAGGTGGAGGATGGCTGTTATTTTTTAAATCTTTACACAATATTTACATTTATAACTAACAAATTATGGATAGAAACAAATAATGAGGAAAAACTTGTGAGTTGCCAGGTTGTGAAAAATCCCCCTGACTGATTAGACTGTACAGACACTATATCTCTGGAAAAGGCCAGTGGAGGATTTGAACCAAAAGTCTATGTAACAATAACTTAAAGATGTTAAAGATATGTTTAACTTTTTTAACTAAAGAGAACGATTAACACTGGTCACAGTATTTTCTAGTTTACTGCTTGTAAATCTTATAAACACTGTGTGGAGAGTGGTGTTTTAAATTGCTGCCAAAGCAGGATTTTCAGTGTTAAAGAGGCCAGTTTGTTAAGTGTTTGTACATGAACAGGAGGGAAGAAAGATAAGAAAAGGAAAGTCTCAATAACAACAATATGCTGGAAACAGCTCGACATGCTCAAGTGAATATGTTGTTTTCATGTTGACAACATTTTTTTTCCTCCCAGAGAAATAAACACAAATCCTGCTGATGCAAAACCATCAAAACAAATGAGAAGAGGAAATGTTTCGGAAAATAATGGAAATCTCCAGGATTCAAATTCCAGAGTTAAATGTGAGGAAAACTCTTGAAAAGGCACAATCGGAGCCGTGGAGGCGAATGTTCTCCTCAGGCCGCTGAACAGGAGCGTCTCCATGGAGACTCCTGGCAGTCGTGTGGATGAGAAGCACATCTCGTCCTGCTGGCAGTCAAACAAACCACCAGAAAACCCCCTCCCCTCTCCAAAAAAAACAACCCGAAACACTCGCTCTAATTAAAAAACCCCATCTGAACCCTGAAACTGAATCCTGAAACTAAACTCAACAAAGCTGAACTCGCATATGACTTTTCAGAACTACCAGCTCAACAGCGAGTAAGAAAAGCAGTGTGGTCGCATTGAGGTTTGAGCAGCAGCTATTTCATAACCTCCTGTGTACTTTTACTCGCGTTCACGTTGTTTTAATACAGTAACAGTAACGCAGCTGCAGACGTGTATGAGGAGCTATAAGGAGAATCAGAGCTTATATGAATACGAGGCCAAAGAGGAAACATGACCAGTTTACAAAACAGCGTATAACAGGTGTGATGTACAGCATCTAAACAACTTTCAGTTACAGTTCGTTTGAACTGAAGCGTTGTTTCATCAGCACACTAAAAAAACACCGAAAGCAGACGATAAATATAACAACCCCAGGGTTTCCCACACTACATGAACATCAAGGCACTCAAGGCCTTTTTCGATGAACGTGACTCTTTTTTTAGTTCATTTTAAATACGCAAAAAAGAAATTTCATGTATTTATTAAAATGAAAGAGACCCAAATTAAATTGAACTTGCTTTATAACTTAAAAACATTGATAATTAGATTCAACACAAGTCACCAAGACCAAGCAGCAACCTCCTGAGCTCAGAAAATAGGTCAGAAACTGCAGTTCCCCACATGACCACTCGAGGCAGACTCAATCCCCATAGAGCCCCATGTTAAAATGCCAAACATTACAGGAGAAATAAACATGTTTATAGCATTTAGCATGTTTCTTTTAGCCAATTTATGTTTAAAAAGCTCAAAATTAAAAGCCTGGTTACTTTGATTGGCTAGCTGACGTCCTCAACAATCTTAGACTCTAACACAACAAAAGAAAACTAAACAATTTACCCTAAAATTCTCTGAAGAACATTCAATTATTTTCTTTCTCTGTGCTGAGAGAAACATTTAGCCTGAGAGGATGACTGCTGCAGTTTGAGTGAACTTTTCTAAAGCTACACAGGATCTGATGTAACTCTCTGTTATGCTAATGTGAAGCGAGTGCCTCTGTCGAAACTTGGATGTTAAACTGATTCTGAACCAAAAGTCTCTGACACAACTCATCTCATGTAGACTCAAAATTTCACTGATAGAAGTTTTAATGCTTCAATTTTTCTTTTTTTTTTTTGATTAGGGTACACAGATTCACCATTAGCTAGTTGCTTATTAGCATGCTAATATTTATAGCTTATTATTTAGCTAATTAAGATCATAATTCATCTACAACAACCTCCTTACTTACTATCAGTACCAACTAACTAGGAGCCTGCTGTGGGAAAACTATTAGTTTACAGCCTTGTAGCTGTAGAATATGATCATGCAGAATAAGTTATATAATAAGTGCTTTATAATGATTAATAAGGAGCTAATATGCTACTAACATGCACATGTGTACCCTAATATAAAGTGTTACCTCTTTTTTCATTGAGCTTCAGTTTTTTACGACAGTTACGATTTTTTTAATAAGCTTTGAAAGCAGCATGTCTGTTTCTCTCCTCTGAGGATGATGATGATGATGAAGTCTGTGTTCGATCGTCTGTATCATCCTGCAGGTTTCAGACTCTGAAGGTTTTTTGAATGATTCAGCACAGACGGATAGCAGAGAGAAACGCTGGCAGGATGACAGACGTGAACTTGTAAAAGTCAGGATTGTTATGAAAGAGCAGCTCTTGTCCTGACGTCGTTGTTTCACGCTGGTCTTGTTTCTCTTTGTCCTCGTGGCTCGCTGGGTTTTTCTCTCTCTCTCTCTGCCTTTTTGTCCTCTCTCACTCCTTCTCTCTCCCTTTACATTCAAACAAGGAAAGCCTTGTCAGCGCTGCCTCCCCATCGTCTCCACTGCCACATGTTCATTAGGAGTCAGGATCCAAACTCCAGCTTTATCTCAGCATCACAAACCTGCAGAGGCGTTTACAGCTCGCACAGAAACCCCAAAACCAGAGTGAGACAGGTGATCTCAGGTTAAACAGCAACACTTTTAAAATGATTGTTACCAGATAAACAGGATCATCAACGACTCACTTAAAGGATTTGTCACATGGGAAATATTCACCATCAGTGGTGATCGTTTGTTTAGCAGAATAAGATGTGATGTGTTATGAAAGTTATTTTTAAAAGGAGAAATGAGAAGTTTTTTTTTTTAAAGGCTCCAAAGCCTAAAAATAGCAGAATGACCTGCAGGTGTTTGTTGGTTGTTTAGCTTCAATGATTTCATGACTTCTGACTTAGAAAAAGGTCAATTCACCAAATTATAAAGACTTAACATCATTGACTTGTAAAACCAGGCAACCCCTAACCCATAAAATAACCTTAGAAATGCAATGAATATGAAAGATAAAATAGGGCTGTTTTTTCTGAGCTATTTCGGAGATAAACAACAAACTTTCCTCTTAACTCTCAATGGTATCAGGCAGTTCGCTTTGCTTTCAACAAACACACAGATTCTCGAGACAAAAGTCACTAAAGTAAGAAACACATTCGACTTAAGAGGTGTTGCAATAAAAAAATAAAATAGGCCTTGTTTGGCCACACTACCTGGATCTTGTTTTTGTAAAAGTGTAAAGAAATTGGTTTAATTTACATAGAAATATTATTAAAACAGCTTTAAAAGTAATGTTGAAATGCTGTTTACATGCATTCTGCAGAGTTCAGACACTTGAATTACCTTAACTTGGACACACCATAAAGAACAAGTTTTAGTCCTGTGGTTAATAACTGTATGACCAAGTGTGTTTGATAATTTGGGTGAAATGACCCTTTAACAAACCAGCATTAAACTCACATTAGAAATGGAGGTCAGAAATTTGGAGTTGAAGCCGAAATATCAGAGCAGCTGCCAAATAGACGCAACAAAAACATCAGGAGTGTGATAATTAAATGGAGCAGGTCTGCAGCTGCTCATTGTGATAGTCTGTCTGAACAGAAACACACACACACACACACACACACACACACACACACACAGAGGATCATTTGTTTCAGTGTGACGCTCCATTAAACCACAAAGTGCTGAGTCCTGAACTTCAGCATCACTTCTGTCTGAATCAACAATCTGAGAGTTTCACATTCCTGAGTTTCATACGAGGGAAAAGCTCAGCGACTGCACTTTGTTTTGTTACTGACAGGTGAAAGGAGTAAGTGAGGAGGAGGATGACACACACACACACACACACACACATCATCCAGCATGACTTCCTGTGTGTACACACACACACACAGGAGTTTTATATGTTTTTATTTCTAAGGATTTCAGTTTTTCTGGACGAGCAACTTCTTGCATGTGTAAAATAGGATTCCTGTTGTCCTGCAGGTTTAGTCTCTTGACACACACACACACACACTCATGCATTAATACATGTA
>JAPZDV010000023.1:24878234-24923261 GCA_029814665.1 Acanthurus lineatus
ACTCAGAAATTAAAAAATACTCAGAATTTGTGTACTTTTCTTCGTTCTCAGGGGCAAAGTCGTTACTCTGTTAGTCTCTTTAATCACTGCCTCTCAAACGATTCTGATTATTTTATTGATAACTCACACTAACACTAAGGTTTGCAGTTTATAAACCAAACGACAAAGTTCCCCAAGCAGCCAACTTTGATTCAAACAGAACTTTATTGACACATTCTGTTTCCACTGTGACTCTAATAGTAAGAGTCCATGATGCGTCTCATGCTCATGAATCTCATGCCGCTCATGCCCATGTTCATGAAGTTCCTGTACTCTCCAGGCCTCATGTACATCATCCTCCCTCTGAAGTGGGGCTGCTCGTACATCAGCCAGTGTCCGTCCATCACGTGACACGACATGCAGTTGGACATGCGATAACGATCCATGATGTTGTCACAGTCGTCCATCAGCTCGTGCATCTGGCCTCCAAAGTTCTCCCTCTCATAAATCCTCATCCTGTAGGACCCACGGTACTGGAACACATCAGTGATCAATAATCAATAGTTACTGTTATTTACATCATTTTAACAGAAGGGTACACTATGAGTCAAGGTTAGCGTGGCCAGGCTTTGTTTGCAAAGATGGAACAACCTCAACTAGAAAAAAAGAGTATCAGACAGATATCAGCTGTCTCTGTTTAGTCATCAGCAGCTTCTGTGTGTGTTCTCATTAAAAGTTCTGTTTAGGACAAAACTGACTTCTGCAAAAAATCGACCAACTGAGTGCAATAAGCAAAGACAACCAGATGAATTTAATGGAAAGCCATGAAGAATTAAGTAATATAACAGCAAAAAGCAAAAGTTTTGCTGCACATAAAACAAAAGGAATGCTTGCAGAAAATTTTCTCCTCCACTTTTTTTCCTGTTCATACTCGGTTTTAAATTTGAATCTATGAACATAACTCCCTCCAGAAAAGAGGCCTGTAGTATGAGAACAGTTAAAAACCAACAACCACTATTCTACTAAACAGTTAACGCAATTAGTCAACCCAGGGTTTCCCAATTTAGATAAGGCACAATTACATCCAAGGGGCCGTTGCTTGAAGCATGTGACCAATCACAAACACAGATAAGTCAGATTTTACAAACCAGGAGAAAACGATAATATTAGTTATAAGTTTTATTATTCATGCAGAAGTTAAGAACGTAACTCAGGCTAAAATCGATTAAATCTGATAGATGCAGGAAGGACAGCTGACAGAAAAGTCACTGACTAAATGAATGAAAGACTTTTATTATCACTTTAAAGGTGAGGAGGTATCCATGTGACGGCTGCCGGATCACAGGGGAACTCTCACCTATCCACAGGCTCACCAGAACATTGTGTGGTCTGACAGTAATTATGGAGTACAGTTTACCTCGTCTCCATCCCCACTGAGATGATTCTTTAAAACACATATGGCTTTTTATTATATTCACTAAGTGTGATGGTCTGATTGGTCTGATTGGTAAGATGTAGCTCATATGGATGAACGAGGTCTCAGTGCTTTGCTGTGATTGGTGGTGTGGTTACCATGGGGATCATGCGGCAGGACCTGATGCAGTCATTCATTCCCATCATGCTCATGTAGTCGGAGTACTCGCCCCTCCTCAGGAAGTACTGGTTTCCCATGAAGTTGGTGCGGTCGTAGACCATGAAGCATCCTCTCTCCACCCTGCAGGAGTGACACCTGCTCAGGTAGGACGACATGTCGGCACAGTCGCTGCTGCACTCATAGGAACGACCCTGAAAGTTCCTGTCCTCGTAGAAGATGATCTGACCCACAGAAACACATTTCATTCACTTAGTGTATCAGCAACCATGTTGTTGTGTTTGCTGTCTTGAACTAACACAGATCCTGCGGAGTGTTTCCCTGCACGATCACTCCCAACAAAGGAAGAGTTTTACTTAAGTGACTGCTGAGCAGCTCTTCCAAAAGACAACACGACACTATTCGAGACCCCAGTGCATGATGGGAAACATCTAGATCTCCTCTAATCTAACAGCTGATTGGTTTAAATACTGAAAAATAGACGTGAATTTTTCAGAAGCTCTATTAAGTTTTATTCTGTTGACAAAATAATAATCAGGCCTTAATACTACTACAACTACTACAACTACTACAACTATTACAGCTATTACAACTATTACAACTTTTACAACTACCAGAACCTTCAGATGTTATTACAGCATCTAACTATTGTCTTGTTTTCATTATTCATGTTGTGAAGGTCTCATGAATGTAAATGGAGCTTAGTCTTTCTTGCAGTTTTGGATCATAAAATATTTTTAAACAGAAAGAAGAAATTTTAAAATTGATTTTCTTTGGCTATTGTTGCTGTTATCAAACAAATTGTGAAAATGTGTTATTGAACCTCAGAGCTTTCAAAGTCATGTGATCTCTGCTCTTGCCCCGCTGTGTGTGTGATGCATAAAGCTAGAAGAGATGCATGCTGGGACTTACCCTGCTCATCATGTTCATGTCAGTGGCGGACATGTTGTTGTGTGGCTGACGTACTGCTCTGTGCTGACGGAGATGGACTGCCTTCACACCTGTGTGAGCTCACAGCTTTTATACACCTGAGCGGCACTCACTTCTTTGTGTGTCAGAGTGCCGAGTCAGCGCACACACAAAGCCTCTTTGAAAGGGTTAACAATGACTGTGTGAGGCCTTCAGCTGGTGCTTTCATCAACACCAGCACTATGTTGACCTGCTTATCTGTGAGCAGTAAAAAAACACACCTGTCTGCACCTTCAAACTCTCCATGTTACAAATGAGTTGCATGTTGAAATGAGTTTCTCGAGGCACAGCAGAAGTTTGTCAGCTGCGCTCTCCATCCTGTGGGTTGTCGTGTGCTCATGCTTCCTTGGTAAGTCGGACAAACTGGGTTTTTATTGTCAAGGTAATGTTTTAAGTTTAAGACTTTTATGTAAAAAATATGAATCTGCTGTGTTTTTATGACATAATATCTGTCAAAATGAGACTCTCCAACATTTCATTGTTTCTTTACCAAACTGTTCAAACAGTCCTGAAGAAGCAGCAGAGGAAAGTTTTGTCCCTTTAATTTGAAGTTTCACTGCATCTTGGATGAAGATCGGGTGGCGTTTAAAAGGAGGTTTATTTTCCATGAAGTTTTGTTTTTTTGGCTCACAGCAAACTCTGTGTGACCCTGTTGTGGCTCTTTGACCCAGAATGACTGTTGGCCTCGTCACTGAAGTTCACTTGCTGTTGTTCTAAGACTTGGTCAGGTGTTACACCTGGACTGTGATGAAATGTGTGTCGACTCTTTCTTCAGGGCAAATTGTAATTACTTTGGTAATCCATTGAGTTTTCACCTGGCGCCACCATCAGGTCAGCATCTTGCAATACTTGGTTTAAGTTGCTAAAGCAAAGATGAAAATAGGAAATATCACACCTGCTAAACATTAGCATGTTGGTACAGCTGGAAAGATTTACTAATGAATTGATTGACAGGAAACAGTTAGGAAGTCATTTTATTAATGACTGGTGATTGAAGTGATTTTCAAGCTAAATGTCCAAAAATGGTTGCACATTTTTTAAACTAATTCAAGACATTTTACAACATGATTAAGTGATTCATTGATGATGAAGATAATCTGATCGTTAGTGTTAGCCTGCTAACATTAGCATTAAGCTCCTTCTCAGTCAGGCAGTTCTAGTTAAACAGAGCTACATTTATCTGACCTTTTAAAAAAAATGACCTGAAACAAAAACTGAATGACTTTGACTGACATGAACAGAAACACGCAGAGTAAAGAGCTGTGCACCCTGAAACTTTGACTGGAAGCTTTTATTAAAAATCATTTTGGGTTCAAATAATTATTTGGCCACGTAGAAACAAAAAGAAGTAAGTTAAAAAAAAGTTGCAGTCACATGGTTAAAACATTCACTGTTTGATATCTTTACAATGGTTTGATTACATTCAAAAACACATTCAACTGATCAAAAAACTCCAAATTAGTTCTAACCAGTTTGAAAAAAGGCTTAAATAGAAACCTTTGGTTGTCTCAATAGACGATTTTTTTGTTCAAATGTTTTAGCTGTTTCCAAACTTTTTAAAGCTTCTACTGAGTTTTAAAGGATCAAACTAATTTTTGAACATTTCATAGTTAATCATACATTTAACATCCTGAGTGTTAATGTTTTGTCATCTGATGGTGCATTCAAGAACGCTCAGCCTTTCAATGCGTGTGAAAAATTTGTCTGTGTTCCCCTTTAAACAATAAAATAAAATTCTCTTTGGTTTCATTTAATCCTGGCAAACTAAATTAGAATGAGAATCTTTGATTTTGGTCTTTTGTTCTTCTGATTGTTTTAGGTCATGGAATAAAAATCAAGTCACATGACCATCGACAGACAGTGTTCTCACTTCTGATTGGCTGAAAAAGTAAACAGGTCTACTATGACCTTAGCAATTCCGCTTTAAAAGAGTTGTTTTTTATTTGGCTCACTGAGAATATGACCTTTGACCCTGGCACACACAGGTGCTGTAGACGGTGACCTTTGACCCTAGAACACACAGGTTCTGTAGACGTGACCTTTGACCCTAGAACACACAGGTGCTGTAGACGGTGACCTTGTGGCTGATCTCCTGCAGCAGCTCCTTCACAGCCGCCTCCAGCTCCACCAGCTGCTCCGCCTTCACCTCCAGAGTTCGCTGGTTGTCTTCGTAAGACTTCTCCAGATCTGAAACACAGTTTCGTCAAAAGACGGTCAGCTGTCACATGTAAATCTAAAAGATCAGCAGTGGAATGCAGACTGCCGTGAGCTCATGTCCACACAGCGTCCTGTGATGTGATGTTTTCTGTTCTCATTAGGACAGTGATGGTAGACGTGAGGGTCGTGATGTCACTGTGATGTCACCTTTGAGCAGCTGCAGTTTGTCGCTGGCCTTCAGCAGCAGCTCCTTGGCTTCCTGCTGCAGTGACTCCGCCCTCCTCTTTGCATCGGTCACTCCCCCTGCCTTCTGACCAATCAGCTGCTCCACTGTGGAGTATTTATTTTTCAGTTCTGAGTCCAGGTCCTGCACACACACACAAGATCATTAACACTCCCACTGATTTAGGGACATTTGCATGTGTTAGTTTCAAACTCCACCAGAGCTGATAACCTTGAATAAAAGAGCAGAAATGATCTGCAGATGTGTGAGTGTCCATCTCTGACTCACCTGCTGTGTCTGTGTCAACTACCTGACAGGTGAACTCACCTTCTTGACCTCTTCTGCTATCTTTCCGATGCTTGCTGCATCCTGATTGGTCTGTTCAGTGCTCAGAGTGACATTAAGGGCTTTGTCTCTCAGCAGCGTCACATCCTGCTCTAGCTGCTGCAGCCTCCGGGTGGCGTTATTTAGCTTCAACTCTGTGTCTGCTGTCTCTACCTCCACCTGTTTGCAACATGGACAGATGGCACATTGGCTTTGTGTTCCTGAGGTAAATATTTTTAAGGTTGACGTGATGGAAACTTTGGAAACATTGGAACAGAACTGACAGAGGAAAGCAGGTTGTTGGTGTTCTGGATGTCGGCAGCGGCCTGCTGGATGGCGCTGCTGGCGGCGGTCTGAGCTCTCTGAGCTTCCTGAAGAGCTTGCTTCACCCTCTCTGCAGAGTCCTTCACGTCTGCTGCCTCCTCACTGACAAGCACAAATGGTGACTTTTAATCATCCTTTTACAAATGTGTATTTTATTTTTAGACATATTATAGACAAAATATTAGAATAAATATTTTTTAGAAAGATTTAAATGTGTGGAGAAAAAAAAATACCCTTTGAGTTCCACCTGAAAAGCAGACAAACAGAAATCTGTGTCTTCATGCTCTGTACAGCCCTGAATCAACAGCTAGGACTCACCTGGCTGTGCGGGCCTGATCCAGCAGGTTCTCGGCTCTCTGGATGTCATCGGTGCTCTGCTGCAGGATGGTTTCAACGTGTCCCAGTTCTCCCACCTTCTGCCGGATCTCCTCAGTTAGGTTCTGCAACTGAGCCGGCGTGGTTGGCATCTGCATGGCCAGAACCTCATTAGCCACCAGCTCGATGCTCTCCAGGTCTGCAGCATCCTCTGAAACAACAGCAGAAGGTGGTTTGTTCCTCACCTGTCTGATCATGTGACTGCTCAGGTTCCTGACCCCTCACTGCTGTCGACGCTCCACTTGAAATAACTTACCTTCTTTGCTGAGGTAGAAGAAAATGTGGCAGCAGAAAAGCTCTTTGATTACACCAACACACCAACATCTGTTTTACTGTTTTTAGATTTTACTGCAGCTTTGTGACACTTGACCACTTCATTAAAACTGAAAGTCCTACTAATACTGTTTCAGGTCCACTTTGATAACCAGCAGGACATTTTGAGTGACTGTCAAGGACTTCAAATCACTGTGATACCTCAGAGATCAGTGCTTCATGCTCGTCTCTACTGACAGGCTACATTTAGGTCAAACATCCCTTAGGCATCATAACAGTTCCCATTTTCATGCCAGTGGTTTTCAGATTTGCTTTGATTCCGATCGTGTGATACAGTTGTTCTCACAACAGGTCTAATAAGATCTTTGTATCTTGATCTTTGTTTGAGTGACATTTGGGAAAACTGGGCTGAGATGCCAACAGACTCAGTGCCTAGGTCAGTGTTCTTTTGAGAGAACATGATGCAATACTTTGTAACCTGACACTGGGTTTATTCAGAGGGTTTGTCAGCACGGAGGCAGTGAGGTAGAAAAACACCTTTTGCCCCCTTATACCTGTAAAATCTGAGTTTGAGCATCTCACCATTGTTTTTTTGTGTTTCAAAATAACTGATTACATTTCTGACTTCATACAAGTGCAGTGTGACATCTTGTGGTGAATTTCTCACATGACCTATGTCAAGACTAAAACACATTAGAGACTTAGCCAATCAGGACGTTCGAACCCAGGTGTCACCTGCTGGAGAGGATCAGGAGACCTGACTCAAAATCTCTCTTCTTTTTGATGTCACCTTGTTTACAGATCTCAAAACTTCACTCAGATATGACAGCGCAGAAATTACAAGCTGAGTCATTTAACTTCTGACTGTGGAAACACAAGAAACTTTTACTTTTGGATCAACGATAGAGAAGAAAACCCAGTGGACACTGAGTAACATCTCACAGCTGGGGTGTGTGAGTGGTCATAACTCAAGAGAAGTGTTCGATGTTTGATCTGGTCAAACAGGAAGTGAGACACGTACGTGTGAGGAAGTCTCGGATCTGTCTGATGAGACTTCTTAGCTCCTCGTTGCTCTGGTCCACTTTCTGTTTAGTTCTGTTGGTCTTCATCAGGACGTCTTGAGCACTTTGCTTTGCCTCGTCCGCTTTCAGTTTGGCCACCGACACCTGAAGACAAAAACAGGTAGGAACATTCCCCTGAACCAGAACCAACAGAGAACAGGGCCCACCAGAACCAGATCCAGCCTGGACCAGGACCTGTCAGACTCACCATTTTGGAGAGTTTCTCCACTTCTTCCATGGCACTGATTATGTCCCGTTCAGATTCTTGAGCCTTCCTCCAAGCGCTGTTTGCAGCCGTGACCACACCGTCACATCCCTCACCTCCACATCTGGTCTGACCATTGGAGTCCACACAGCCTAGACCTCCACAAGAAGAAGACCAGCACGAGTCCTGACCAGATGATGAACTGCCGCAGGTCTGAAAGGTCCAGGAGAGATGAAAAAATAACGGATATCTGCAAACTGGTGGAATTTAATGCAAAGATAAGATCGGTTTCTTCCACAGAAACATCAATATTCTACAAATGTGTGTTTTCTACCTTAAAACATATTTATATTCACACGTAGAGGTTCAGGTGCTAGAACAAATGTGCGACATGTGAACTTCTTTCAAAGATTTTTCTCAATTCTGTGTTGGATCAGGTCTGTACATGGCTGTGTGTTGGTCTAAGCAGAAACAGAAAGTTTACACTTTGGGGCCATTCTGCAACATTTGCTTTTTAAGGGAGGTTGAGCATTTTTAGCTTTAGTTTTATTATTTATTGAGTCGTGCGTGAACATCAAGTCTCCACAAACAACTAAGAACAAAACAAAACCGTAATTTGTAGGAAAGAGCAGGAAAGACATTTTGCAGGTTAATGTCGATATCAGACCGATGAGAAGAAGAAAAACAAACAGGGTTTGGGGGTTTCCCACCTTGTGGCTGATCTCTGATAGGTCCAGAGTCTGCAGCTCTCCTGCCAGGTCGTCCAGTCTCTGAGCATGCTCAGTGTGTCTCCTCAGAAACTCTTCTCTGCTTTCGTTCATTTTGCCCTCTGTGAGTTTCCGTAGGGTGCTGGAGGTTTCCACAGGGCTGCCAGGCTCAATGGTGGAGACATTTGCTCGAGCTTCGGCCGCCTGAGACTGAAGGAAGTACTTAGTGATGCTGTCTGTTGCCCCTGGAAACAGACAGAAGGAACGAATCGGCTGAAAGCTCCACGGTGAAGAAAACTTGATTCAAATCGTGGTGTCCGTTCTTCAAAGGTTTAAACAGTCCAGCAGGAGGACCCAAACAGATCACATTAATTAACATTACTTTGTATTCTAAAGTAATAAACCCAAACTTTGATTAACTGGAGCTGCAGACAGTTTCAAAATCAGCCTAAACTGGAACAATAACTGGTTGTAGTATTCTTTAAGACCAGAGGAAGAACTACAGAGACCAGAATGACGACTGCAGTCAGTTTGTGAACTCTACAGGAACGTTCCATGAGGGAACGTGTGGTCTGTGTTTGACAGCGGCTTTACATGTTAATTACAATGTCCTGACTGATGTGAGACCATCTGCTCACATGATCTCCCTTCCGTGATGCCTCCACACCCCACTGACCTTTGACCTTCACCCCCTCACCTCTGATGTCTGAGTTCTTGATGAACTCGACCTGATCCAGCAGCTCCTGAACCGTCAGCTCCAGCTTCTGAGCATCCAACATCACAGAGTCTAGTTTGGTTTCTGCAGCTGAGGCCGAGTCCTCCACCAGAACCACAGTCTGTTCAGTGTGGTTCAATGTCTGGGTCAGGGCCCCCATGAGATCACTGAGGGAGACACACAGGTTAGATGTCACATTTTACATTTATCTGAGCTGCTTTAACCTCCAGGTCAAAGTTCATCCCACCTGGCTTGTTGTAGCAGCCCCTGGATCTCAGTCAGTGGTTGCGAGGCCGGGTTCTGGTTCAGGATGACCTGAATGTCAGAGGCGCTCCTTTCCATGCTCTCAATGGACTTCCTGTAAGGTCCACTGATGCCATTGGCTTTGATGGCATTGACCTTGTTGACGAGGCGGTGTGTCTGATTGGTCAGCTGACCGATGACATGGTCCCACTCTGTGAAGCACTGGTGGCAGCGGCGGCAGTCAGGGAAGATCCCGGAGAACCCGCGGGCGCAGACGTCGCAGCGTGGACCAGAAACACCCTCCACGCAGACGCAGCGACCGCTGCCTTTGTCACACTGCTGCTGTGAGATTCCACGCTGGTCGCAGTCACATGCTGAGACAGAAACACACTGAGGGTCAAAGGTCTGTTACCTCAACAACGGAGCTCTGAAGAGCCGCTGAGCATCACAGCAGCTCATCATGTTTCTGCCAAACTGACAGACGGAAATGTGCTGGAAATGTAAACATTTACAGATAATCAGGTTCAAGTTTCATGAACCTGCAGATGTTTGATCCTGAAATCTGACTTTTATTTTTCCTGTTTCTGTTTGGCTGGTTTCTGAAGGTTCACTGATCATTTTTAAGACATTTGAAAGTTCTGCAGATAATCAACAACCAAACAGAGACCGCCAGGGTCTCAGTGTGCTTTCACTCTTTTGGTTTGTTTTTCATGTGACAACATGACGCTACGCCTGTGATGTCAGCATCAACTTCAGATTATTAACAAATGAAAGCGATCAGTGCAACCATGTGGTTGCCGTGGTGATGACAGTTTATCAGTTCAACATTAATTCCTGGAAAGTCAAAAGAAGTTAAACGGTCGAGATGCGTAACTGAACATCAGCCACCAAAACCGAAGCATCATGTGAAAGGTGGACAGCACCATCTAGTGTCCAGAACCTGACTGAATGCCCACTGTGTCCACTTTGGTCCACGTGTTCTTGCTTATGTTTGGACGTTTTCTTGGGCTGTGACAGCAGAGAGGAGAAGAGACGTCTCCAGTCAGTCTGATGGGGCGAGTCGGCATCTTATTGTATCCTGATTTCTTTCCCAAAGCAAAGTTCAGATGTTAAATTCACAAAACAGATCAAGTTTGTACTGAGTGAGTTTGGTGAAACTTAAGATGGACAAGATTTTTATGACTCAAATAAAACTCTCACGGGTCCGGTGAGCAGACTCTCTGTGGGGTCGACTGCTTCGGTTCAGCTGCTCTGCAGCTTCTCTGTTGTTCTTTGAACTTTTTCTTTTTCAAGTATCGGAAACGCTGTTTTCTTTTTCAGAAACTGATTAGCTGTCATTCTGCTACGCGCTCTTCCCAACTCCGGTAATTAACTCTGGAAAGTTTCTACTCAAAATACTCAAAAGTCCCAACTTGACCCAAATGTTTGGCTTCTCCACATCGTGTCCATGTTTCTGATTCTTTACATCTTTTTGTTTCTTTTTTTATGTTTAAATATGAGAGTTTACATTGATTAAGCTTGAGTCTGAGTCTAATTTAAGGCCACACACACACACACACACACAGTATCTTTGGACTGAAGGCAAATGTGGACGAAGCTCATCTTTGATAAATTGTTCCCATAAACTTGTTTAAATTTCATTTACTCTAAAAACATTTCACAGGAAGAGTCTGAGACAAACTGTCTGACTCACTGTTTAACAAACACACAGACACACACACACACACACACACACACACACACACACACGCACACACACAAACGCTGTCGGCAGCTGTTTAACATCTGGTTTGGATTTAACATGTTGGAGCTCCTTCCAGCTGCAGAAACAACAAACTTGAGTGAGATTTCGATTTTGCTTTGATTCTTTCAAAGCAACTGACAGATGGACAATGGAGATGAAGATGTTGAGTCTGTCCTGATGGTGGCGCTACAAAAAAAGCAAATATGAAGTCTCTGTCTATGCTTTGAGGAGCTATCAAACATCATTTTTTCTTCCCCCTGCGGACATTTCATATTAATACAAACCCTTCTTTTCTTAACGCTAATTTTCTCTCTCTTTATTTTTTATTTTTCGGTTCCTTTTCTCATCTCAATCTTTCTGACTTCTCATGTCTATCCTCCCTCGTCTGCTCATTCTTCACAGTAACAAAATCTCTTTATCCCTCTTTGTGGATTTCAGGAAATTTGGAGCTTCAGTCAGATCTCAGCAGAGACGGGACTGCAGGGCCTGGGGGAGCATCTGGACTTGATATTGGCTGCAGCAAAGGATGCTGGGAGCAGAAATGTTCCCATGGGGCATCGACTGAATGACTCCGTTCATTTGTGGCACTTCAGACAGTTCAGAGTGAATCTCTTTCTTTGTGTTTCTGACCAAGTTAAACACTTAAAGCTGGAAAAAGTCTCTTCTGTCCTTTTGTCTGAGGTTTCGCCTCCACAGCAAAAAATCTGACGCTTGTTTGAAGAAAACTGAGCTTTTTAAAAACACGGGTATGTGATCGACGACCTTTGGTGGCACACAAACCCCTGCTATTTATGGAACATGTGAATAGTGAACCTACCGTGACATTGGACCTCTGGGTCTCCCCAGAACAGCTCTTTACACTCGCTGCATGTTCGGCCTCCGAAGCCAGGCTGACAGGAACACTGACCGCTGATCTGTGGATGAAAGGAAGTGTTTCCATCCAGAAGTCCACAAGAGAAATAATGTACAACTGAACCAGGAGCTAAATGTTTGACCACAAAACTGTCAACAAAATTCACAATTTACTTTCATTTTTATCGTGGTTGAGCAGCAAAAATAACTTTAAATCCTTTGACTGAAGCAGACAAAACGACAACAACGAGAAGATCGAAAGAAAATTGAATGAATGAAGTCGTGAGGTCATTGCACCCCTTCCACACCCGAAGCAAATCCTTTTAAACAGTTCATCCTTTATTAGTGAAATGTGCTGTGTCACTGTTTGCAGTGTGCCCCTCACCTCGTTGCACGAAGTCCCGTATGAGTGTTTGGGGTCACAGTCGCAGGTCTGACAGCCGCCGCCGCTCGCCATGTTCCAGGTGTCGGGGGCACAGCGGTCACAGTGCTGACCAATCACGTTTGGGAGGCAGAGACACTGACCGCTGATGCGGTCGCAGTGACAGTCGGTGGATGATGGACAGCTGGAGGGTTCGCTGCCCAGCTGGTTGCAGACACACTCTGTGGACACCAAGCAGATTCATCAGGTTGGATCAAAAGTTCATGGCAAGGCTTCATTTTAAATTCAAAGGATTTTATCAAGATTGAGATTTTATTGAAGATTTTAGTCAAATTTTATTTTGACATCAGGATGAAGGTTATTGGCAGATTTTGTGAAGATTATGTCATTTAATATTTAATAGTTTTGTGAAGATTTTGTTCAGATTTCTGCCAAATTTTTATTTAAAATTTGAAAAAACTTTGTGGTGTCGGATCATCTGACGACTGCAGTTCCTCACTGGACTTGATCCCAGTGATGTCAGTCCTTGGATCTCAGTGGTAATTTGGTTGCCATGGTAACCCAGTAAATCCAGTGAACTCACTCCTGCAGTCTTGCAGCATGGCGTTGCCATAGTAACCCAACTTGCAGCTCTGGCAGGCGGCGCCCTCGCTGTGATACAGGCAGCGAAGACACTGGCCGGTTCGGGCGTCGCAGGACTCGGGGTCCAACATGTCGATGTTATTGTTGCACTGACAGGGCTGACACTGCCCACCCACCTCCCCGGGGTTTCCATAGTAACCAGGCGAGCACTCGTCACAGCGACCGCCTGCAAAGCCAACTGACAGTTAAAAACATCGTACATATCCGACGAAATGTTGAATCTCAAAAATGGAACATGGTGCATTAATTGTTTTCTCTCTTTTGTCTCTTCAGCTGCTTATATTGATCTTTAAATTACACTTCAACTGCTTTCACTGTTACATTTACAAATAAATCGAAGGCAACCGGACTCGGTAATGTGTCTGTGTCTTTAACTGACACCTCAAACTCTTTCGGAGTTTCATTCACAACAAAGAACTGAACTGCTTTGGAATTTTGACTTTAAAAAACTAAATTTAAACTGCTTTCAAACTCATTTCTCTACCTGAAGTTCTAACGTTGCTTCTTACAAACTGACACGTCAGCTACTTCAGTTACTTACTTATCTTACCTACCGAAACCTTTCATCACCACACTGCTTTCATCTGTATCTCGTCAACTGAACTTGTAAAAATGCTTCCAGTGTTCAAACTTCAAACAAAGTTTCATCTTTAAGACTTAAGCTGACATTCAAAGTTCTCTCTGTCCAAACACACCTTCACACACTTCAGCTGCCTGTTTCATTTATCTTTTACTCTCCAACTTCAACTTTCAACAGCTTAGACTTCAGATACGTTTCAGGCACTGACAGTTTCACTGCCTTTAGTTTTCGCATCCAAAGTGATGATTCAGGGTAAAACTTGAGACAAAGTTTTCAATTTTATTTTCAGCAAGAAAATTTAACCTTATTTCAACTTTGTTACCTTTTGCATTTCAGACATTTCAGTACTTCAGCTTTTACTCCTGCACAGCTTACATGCAAACGGCTGACAGCCGACTGTTTTCCAATCAGACTGCTGGAGGTTTGAAGCGGAAACAAAAAGAGGAAGGTGGTGATTCATGCGTCTGTCAGCAGCTGATTTCAGCCTGCACATCCTGTTTCCTGCTCTAATAACAGAGTCTCATCACATTCCTGCTCTCTGTTTACATCTCATCAGATCACAACGCTTATTCTCTTTGAATCAAAACCCAGATTGTCTCTGCAGCTTCTGTGTGACTCTCACACACACACACACAAACACACACACACACAAAACAAAACTACTAGCGTTTGTTCACCATTTGATTCTTCTTCCTGTTTCTGAAAACCTGCTTCATCATCAAACAGTTAAATAAAGTTTTTACCTCTGTAACCGGCACAGTGTCGATAAAGTTTTTACCTCTGTATCCGCTGTTGCAGACACAGATGACCTGCTGGGAGTCATCACCACGGTAACAACTTCCTGCAAACTGGCGCAAACTGCCGGGGCCATCCGGACACATGCAGGGACGACAGTGGTCACCTGACCCCAGTACTGGGTCACCATAGTAACCCTCCAAACACCTGGACAGATGTGAGAGGAAGTAAAGAGGAGGTGGGCTTAATGATTCCAAGGACAGACCGGTGAGGAGAACCTCGTCCCTGATCGTTGGCTCAGAACGGCCACTTGCAGGTTGAGTATTTTGCCGGGCTAAGCAAAGGGGGGTCCTACTGACATCAGACTCAGGGGCCTCGTTGTGATGTGGTTTACCAGCTTCACTCAACAAAGGGAAAGAGGAAGAAAGAAGGACTTTGAATTAAAGATGATGCCTGAGACAAAAGAGAATAATGAACTCAGTCTTACTCACAGACGGTAAATATTCTCTTTTTTTAACTGATCATCATTAAAAACTGGACCTGTCCAGCCGGGCGAATGTGGCTCTTGAGAAAGATGGGAGAGCTTCAGAGAGAGCGTGATGTGAGGAAGACGCTAACCCACCGCCAGGTAAAGAAACGTTTGCTTTCATTATTTTTTAACAACTTCTTTTGGAAACCACTGAAAAGGTTTTGTCCCTGTATTGGTCTTAAGAGCCAGGCTGTCATACAGGCACATCTCAGTTTGTGTGACTCACCTGTCACAGGTGTGTCCGTTGGTGTGGTCTCTGCAGTTAATGCAGCGTCCCGTGTCGGGGTCACACTCGTCAGAATGTCCGTTGCAGGAGCAAGGTCGGCATGTCGGGAAGCCCCAGTGACCCGGCAGACAGCGATCACACTGCCGACCGTACGCTCCGGAAACGCAGACGCACTGACCGGTCACCTGATCGCAGAAGGAGCTCTGTGAACCCTGAGGGTCGCATGCACACGCTGCAGTAGTGACACACAAAAACAGTTTGTTATGCTGGTTTTTGTGACTGTTAGGAAGTGTGAAAATATAAAATGAGCATTGGGTAGCCGAGCAAAATAAACTGCACACTGTTGAATCATTACTGTTCTCTAGCTTTTAAATTTACTAAACATTTCTGATCTGCACTGACCTAATGACTCATTGAAAACTACAAAAACCTCGCACAACTCCTAAACTCACGTCCAGTTATTGAGAAATGTTTTAATCCCAGTTAGTCAGACTGGAACAAACATTTGATCAACAGATGTGCAAATTCATCATTACAGTCGCAAGGAAATGTTGAGGAATTTTGATAACTTGTAGTTTTCTGACTCTGGTGCACAAAGTCCAGGCTGTTAAGGTTCAGCCATGAAGTTGACACACAGCTTATGAGGCTGACAAGAGATTTTAAACCACAGAAACAGAAGCTAACTGCATCACATCTGCTCACACTGTCTATGTGACGGGACTCTGATGTGCATCATCAATAAACAGCCATTCATTTACTTAGAAATCAAACGTTAGCGTGGCCTGGTTGATGCTCAGTCTTAACTGGAGC
This sequence comes from Acanthurus lineatus, assembly GCA_029814665.1. NCBI lineage: Eukaryota > Metazoa > Chordata > Actinopteri > Acanthuriformes > Acanthuridae > Acanthurus > Acanthurus lineatus. The sequence continues at coordinate 24,893,881 of JAPZDV010000023.1, forward strand.
CGAGCACATCTGCAGTATGTCACCATCTAGGTTGTGTATTCAGTGTGAATTGGTGATTGGTCACTATCAGCGTGAATTGATTGAAGATCGACGGGGGAACTGACCTTTGCAGCCGTTTGGTCCGAACTGGAATGTGGCCGGAGCACATCTGTCACAGTTCCTGCCGACCACGTTGGGGCGACACTGACACTGACCCCCGCTGGGGTCGCATACTGTGCTGAGTGAGCCCTGAGGGTCACACTGGCATTCTGGGAAATGAAGTTCAAAACAGGGCCACATTAAAAGACCAACAAGCTTCAACTGTTCTTTAAATGAATCGTCCTCAGGTGCATTCGGAGAGAGTGATGGTGACAGATTTACGAGTCAGGAGGCCTGAGAACAACTGAAAACTGTGAAGAAGAAGAAACCAGTTGAGTCTTGTTCAGGAGACATGCAAACATCTCTGTGGGACGGCGCTCAGAGATGAACGATGACAACAGGAGCAAAGAACAGCAGGTATGTACATTTGTTCATGTCCAAGTGTCTGTGCAGAAATGAAACAAAACATTTACAAAGAAAGAAGAATGAGCGTTTCAAAATCTCTCGTTTGTTATTATTTCTGTCCTTGTGCTGTTCTGACACACGATTTTCCCATGAAAAACTAATCTCATACTTTAGATGTCCTTGTGTAAAATTCATTCGTGTTAAGTTCTCCATCATCCAGAGTCTGCAGTGAAACAGCGACTCTGAGTCCAAGTCGTCTGGACTCAACAGTCACATTCTTGTTCTACCTGCTGACATGGTGAGGTGAAGGTGAAGTGATACCTGAAGTCATGTGACTGTTGATCTTCTTCACAGAGCAGAAGTAAGAAACTTGTTACACTGATCGAAAAGTAACTAACTTCAATAAAGGAGCAGAATTTTTCAACATAACATCCTTCAATGTTAATCTCAAACATCCAACATCAGCACATCTGGACACGCGTGGCTTCACCTGGATGAGATCTGAGAAGTTATTCCTAACCAAAGCTGTTGGGTTAATGTAGAAAAACAAGTACAACATTTGCCTCTGAGATTTGACCTGCAGGTACCTCAAGTTCTTACTTAAGTAAAGTACTTAAAAGTATTTAATTACATTTCATCATAACTTTCACTTGATAACTCTAGTAACTAACTACTCTTAAAAGAAGAACTTTGATGCAAAATGTAATCGACTGATAAAAAAGCTATAATCGCAGATTTGTATAAAACGTTATTGATTCCAGCTAATGTAAATCACAAACGACTCAGCAGAATCTTAAGCCATTAAAATGAGCTCAAAAACAGCTGCAATATTAAAGTTGTTGAACTTTCAAATTCATTGTCCAATAATATAATCTGCATCACTTCAAAAGGGACTTTTCTGCTAGTGAGTATAATACTTTTTTTTTTACTGAGGCATAATTACGAATCAGGACTTTCACAAAAATCAGAGCATCATTCACTGAAAAAACCCGTCTGTCTGAAGTTAATTAGTTAATCAATCTTTTGATATTTTGATCACATAAATGGAAACTTTCAAACAGAATCAAATACGTTCAGCTGTCTTGTGAAGCAGCACCAGGTTTTTTTAAAACCTTGAGGGGAATTCCTCTTTTCTGTTCCCATGCTACAGAGGTCAAAGGTCAGATAAGGGCAGCAGAGGAAAGAAATTTTTCAGGAAACTTTTTATCTTCTCCTCCTGAGAATATTTTCTTTCAGCTGTGTTCATACTGATCAGCAAAGTCAGATTCATCAAATGCTCTTTATTTTTTTTTATTTCCAAGTCACGAAAAATAAATCTGTTAGTTGTTCACTGCAGCGGCAGACAGACTCAGTCAGAGACGAGCCGTGAACAAAGTGGAGCTTTTAGCAGCTGAAGATCAGATGTTTCCTCAGGAGGAGACCAAACTCAGAGCCAACAGACAGAGAACATGACTGAAGTTCATCAGGAGACACAAACACAACCTGAACCATCCTGTTGAAGCGTGACGGCTGAAAATAAACAGCTGATCACAAATGTGACACATCAGCTTAGAAAAGGACAGATTAGCACAGTTAACCAGCTGCACAGGAACTCTTGGCTGCTCTTTGACATTAACAGTAAGCTGTCCACATTACGGGCCTGAAACATCCCATCTTTCATATGACAAAGGAAACTTGGTCAATGGGAAAACTTTTGGATGGACAGATTACTTTTTACAGCTTTTTGTAAACATTGTTTTTTGGTTTTGTGTTGATTGTCACTGTTTGTATTAAAATGTGGCTCCTCAGTTTGACTCTAACTGTGTGTGATTTCTCTATCATCAAAAACTGCTGACTCAACAAACCTGGAGCAGACAGTGGGAGTCTTTTCAGGTGGAGTCAGATTTAAGGTGGACTGGTGTACCTTTTGCTCCCTGGTGCAACATAGCAGAGATGCTGAAGATGAAGTTTTTGCAGATGTCGGTCACTGGCGACTTAATGACGCTCTGGCTGTTCTCTAGACAACGATAACGCTGGAAAGTTTCCCATCCACTGTTCCCGCTGGAGTCTCCGCCCTCCGAGGCTGTGAAGATGTCGAGGTTCTTGCAGTGAGGCATCAGCACAATCTGAAGAAGCAGCAAACCATGAGACTGATGGGCAGGAAACTGTCTACAGTTGTTTCATGCACTCAAAGCAAAGAGGCCATGACGACGTCACATGAAGGTCATCTGATCGAGCCGCAGAGTGAAAAAAGTCAAATTAAATGACTGTCACTGTCATCATCACCATTACCACCACCATCATCATCATCATCACCATCATCACCATCATCACCATTACCACCATCATCGTCATCATCACCATCATCACCATTACCACCATCATCACTATCATCGTCATCCTCACCATCATCATCATCATCATCATCACCATCATCATGCAGCACGACGCTGCCTTTCCGTTCTGTTCGAATGTGCATTTGGAGGAAACTTCTTACCATCTCACACACATCTCTGCTGCAGAGACGACAGTTTTTACTTAAACAGCAGCGAAATGTTTGGCAACTATTTTTAGAATTCATCAATCGGATCTGTAATATTTCAAGCAAAAACTCAAGTAGTTCTGTAACTTGTGTCCTTCAATAACTTTCTGTCTGTGTTAATTATCACAATCAACTGAACATCTCTGGTTTTGGACAAAACAACACGTTTTAGGAAATCACTGCAGACTCAAAAAATATGACAATTTTTTCTACTTTTCTCTGGTATTTTACTGATCATCCATTAGATGAATGAATTGATAATGTAAATAATGAAGGTGTAAGATTATGCAGCTCTATGTTCAGTGTTTGAAGACCAAATCCTAGTTTGCCAGTTTTCTTACCGAGTCAATGAGCGTGTACGGCGACTGGACGTCACTGACGGCCGAGTACAGCGGCAGACTGAGGCGAACCGTGTAGTTCAGACCAGATTCAAAACAAACCGGTCTGGGAAGAACCACATACCTGAGGGAACAGACCAGAAACAACATCAGATAGGCAGAAACACATGAGGGACAAGCCATCCAACACACACTCCAGCAGGACATCAGTGGAGGCAACAAGCGGCTAAGAAACATATTTTTAAAATAGAGGTCTCATCACAGTCATCAGAACCTCCTAAAATGTAATGTTTTCATGTATACGTGATGCAATAATCATACAATAAAACTGTGACCACCACAAATGAAAGACTTTGAAACAAGACCTTCATTGCATTGCAAGTTGGAGATTCTCAGCATCCAAAACAGTAACCCAACCAACTTTATTCAAAAGTAAAAAACCACAGAGTGAAACCCTGAAAGATTGAGCTTTCCTCCTTATTTTAAAACTAAAGCAGAACCAGCGTTTGTTCTGAACTGCTCCAGTCATGGGTGGTAATGCTGCAGGACGACTTGATAAAACATCAAACGAGCACAAAACTGATGGAAAAACACTGAAATCTCTCACTGACCTTGAAGGACTTTTGAAAGAAATAACCTTAAACACGTCTCTTTAAAAACAACTTGAGCACAGTGTGAACAGTTTTCAATAAGAACCCTCAGGATTTCCATGATGAACCAGCTGAACCGGCTGATTTCTGATCAGAATCTGGTGGTCTCTATGGTCTTTCTTTGCTATTTTAGAAACCAATAATGAGATTCTCTGGGCTGATTTGGTTCTGGAAAGATGCTGTTTGGTTTAACATGGGAAAGTCAACATGTCATGTCTGTGCTCTAAATCACTGCTGACATTTTCTTTTGACACCATATTTTACTACAAAAATCTCAACCTTTTGTGAACCTGAACGTCAGGACAAAACAGTTCAGATGAGATTAGATTAGATACCACAGACAGACAGATAGATAAATGACGTTTAATTATCCTAGAGAGGAAATTCTTGTACCCAGTATCTCAGGTAAAAAAACAGCACAACAATAAATAACTAGAAAAGAAGTAAAACCCTTATAAACAGTGAAAAGTTAGTAAAAAGTCTTGGAGAGAGGGTGGAGCTTAGGACTTTGTGTGAGGAGATGATTCAGAAGAAAAGCGGTGAAACATTTTTAGGGCTCACATGTAGAAGACATGTGGTTAGATTCCTTTATAAAAGTTATTTTGCATAATGTTGATGTCATCGAAGCATTTCCAAACATTTCCCTGCTGAAAGCAGTTGGTGTTTTAACTTCATTTTTGGGAAACTGAGTTCGCTGCTGTGTGTTACCGTGAGCCGGGGTGCAGTGAGATCATCTGGTTGTCGTCGTCAGGCACAGTGTTGACACAGCGGCTGTCTGCTCTGATTGGTCCAGGTCTCATCACAGTCATCAGAACCTCCTCCCATTGGTCAGGCAGCTGCAGGACCAACAAAGACATGCGAGGCTTCATGATCTAAACTCCAGTTCTTAAATCTCTTCATGTAGTTTTTTCCCTTTGTTTGTAACTTTTGAGAAGTTCTCTCTTCTATTTTCCCTACATTTAATTATCTTTTCTTCATACACATGAACTTAATGCATCCACAAAGTGTGAGTATTATATTATCATTATTCATTAATACTTTTTTATCCAGGGAGATGCAAAATATAACCATCACAGTTAACATAAAACGTGACATAAAAAGTGTTGCACGAGGGATTTCTAGTCCTCTCCGCTTTTTCACACAAATCCTTTTATACGTGCGTGAATAACTGATGAGTGATTGCACGTTTGCTTTTGTCATAGCTTGTGTTTCACCTTGTCATTAAACATTTTCAGATCATCTTGGTTTGATATTTCTGTTGGTAGGGCTTTCCAAAAAAAATGCATGCCTTCCACTCAGAACAATGACTGACCGAAGGGGGTTTTGTGTTTTGCCCCAGTGGCTTTATCGCTATTTTTTCTGGGTCAAAAAGGATGAAATGCAGCTGGAGTGAGACTGTTTCCACAACTTTCAGTCTAGTTGATAGAAAAAAAAAAATGTCAGCAATTTTTAGCAGCTGTTTTTTGTTTACATGATGTCTTAGTCAGCTAATACTTTTTTAGATTATAAGTAGAAGTTACTGAATTACTGAAATTAAATTCCACTTACTGAAGAAGCGAATAAGATTTGAGTATTCATTATATTTTGTGAAAAAGAAGCAAATCTGAGAAAAGAAACTGTTTCCATTTTCTGTAATAAATCCAAACTCTCAACCTCATCCTGACTTTGTGTCTACAAACAGTCAAAACAAAAGATGCTGAGATTGACACTGAAGTGCTGAAACTCAGTTACCAGATATATTATTATCACATATTTGTTATAGAGCTGATTATAGAGCTGATTGAACTGATGATTAACATAGCACACAGATGCCATGTGGAACTTTTGCAAGCCTGCAGTTCTTCTTGAAATCAGAGAAGTACGGATAAATTTTCCCATGAATGGAACCTAAACCTTCTGATCTCTGTGTGTTTCTGCCGGACTCGATCTGATCCAGTCGTTCATGTAACTGTAACTGAGGACTGAGAATCCGTCAGGATCCATCAGGATCTGTCAGGACACTTCTGAGGCTTTGTAGTGAATAGAAAATGTCTGGTGATCATCTTCAAGGTCGGCAGGTCTTATTTAACTACAAAAAGTTTCGGGCCATTTCTATTGAATAAGTGAGAGAATAAAGGCAGCCTCCAATCATTCTGCAGGTGGGCTGGGCTACACCTTACTGACAGCGCCCCACCTGAGGTTCGTAGCGGATGAGGATGTCGTACTCCATGGAGTGAGGGATGTTGTCTACAGAAAACTCCAGAAAGGCTCCCTCCGGCACATTGACTAGACCGATGCCCGTCCAGGTGGGACTGCGGTCCTGAGGGTGGGGCCTTGGGACCACTGTCACTCCCTAAAGAAACAAGATGAAGAACTGATAAAACACCCTCTGACAAGCTCAGGCCACAATTTAACATCAAACAGAGAAGAAAACTTTGCAATCATTTTCACAAAGAAAAAGACGAAACCCATGAAAGAAATCACACGTTGGAACTGTGGTTTTTTGAAGCTCGAAGGTCTCGCGAAATGTAAAAAATTGACAAACCAAGAACTTGTATGTAAACTAATGTTCAGGGTTTACGAATCAAGGTTTGACCAAAATCAAGGTTTGTCTCAAACACAAAACTGTCACTTTAACTGCATCGCATTGAGACATGGATCATGATACATGTTACTACTTTGAAGTTACTTCAGTACTTTGACACTACACTTAATAATACACTGCTACTGCACATCATAGACTATCCGTCACAATATATTCATACAGAAATCTACAATCTTTCCTCAAAATGTACATAATACTTCACAGCATGTTGACATTTTAGCTTGTGCATTTTATTCTATTGTATTCTATTCTGTTCTTAAGAAAATCTGAATATGTAATTTGATTAGAAATGATAGTTGTGCATATGTCAACAACAAATTCAGATTTCATATAGATGGTGACAAAGGGCGACATCTTCCAGGTGATAAAAGGTCAAGGGTCAGAGGTTAAAAAGGTCACTCACTGGTCCAAACTTCGCATCCTCCGCCTCATATGTGTAGTGATCGAGAGCAATGAAGTAGAATCCAGACTCGACCTGATCACAGCGACGACCAAACATGTGATCTCTGCAAATGCACTGGCCAGTCACCTGATCACACCTGCAGCACAGCAGGAAGCGGAACATGTCAGAACAACCAAAAATCTAAAGCTGAACATTACACTCGGTACAAACATCAGCACTGCTACCGGAAAAACTCAAAGACTTCAAAAAGTCTCAGTAATTCCTACACCCACACAGCTGAAAAGGTGTGAGTCGAGCCGAACTGCTAAAATCCAAACTTTAAGTGCATCCTTCAGTGCATCCTCTGCCTGTCTCGCTCCACCTTTCAGAAAAAAAGTGCCCTCACACTCGGTTTCATATTTGCTCTTTTGACTTCATTACAGGAGGAACCACTCCTCCGCCAGGATGACACCTCCAGTGTCTGTGCCACCCCCTGAAGACCCCTAAAGACTGTTTTGCTTTGACTCCAGTACAAACTGGGTCTGTTACCTGCAGCTGAGCGCTACACCAAGCGCTCACCGTTAGCATGTTAGCCACAAGTCACATGAACTTCCCATGTGAGGCGTGTCCAGCCTAAGCTCATTTGCATCATGTTCAGAGGAAGGCTGGAACAGAGGAGTGTATGAACACGACTTTCCTCATGATCCGAGTGTGTTTGAAACCAATACTTCACAGGCATGTTTAGGAAACCTCAGACACCTGTTAACACTGTCAAAAAAGTGCATAATATGGAACCTTTAAGAGGCTTTGAGGAGTCTAATTTTCTCTGCATCAGCCTGTCTCTTAATGAAACTTGCAGAAGGGAGTACGAGATCCACCAAACTAACAATGAACAGATGTGGTGATTAAATATTTGGCCTGTAAAGGTCATGTGATTGTCACCAAGTTTACAAAAGTAATTTTATTCTTTCATTAAATGCATTAGATTGGACTTTAAGAGTATGAGTGTTCTTCCTATTTGTATGTTTGCCCTGAAAGAAATCCTCTCTTTTTTATTTTATTTGTTCCAAATGATCCCAAATGTTTTCTCACACAAACTGTCAACACTTTGAACAGGACGAACACAACACCCACTGTTAGCTGTTAGCACTTAGCAGTGATTTGGATGTTGACTCACTGATTGTTGACGGCTCCGCCCAAGTCACAGTCACATGGTCTGCAACCATCCATGTCATTACTGAGACCCCAGTGTTCAGGCTGAAAACACACACACACACACACACACACACACACACACAGAGCAGATGTTAGAGACCTGTCGTTAAGTAATTTTCTGACCTCCCAGCTGATTTAAAGCTGAGAGAGGAAGTCACTCATGCTTTCATCTCCTTCACACCCACATACAATAGACACTTAATAAACACAAACACACACAATAAACACACACGTGAGCTCCCACAGTCCCACAGCTGCAGTTTTTCCTGTCACGTCATGTCAGCGTTGACGGTTTCTTAGGTAACCACCTCACAGACTTCCTGGTTCCAGCAGTAACAGGAATATTTACTCTGTTCATGTTTTTTCAGCAGCTCTGAGGTCAGTTTTATGGCTCAGGTTTAACAAACTGGACTATCTGAGTCGACTGAGATGGAAAACAGCTAATCAGAGTTCAGTTAAACTCAACTCGTTGGGAATAAAAAAGAGATTTAAAATGAAGCTCACACAGAAAAGTTGTGGTTCACTTATTGACCTGTGATATCAAGTTAACTTCGAAACTCAGTAATAATGATATTGGTGATTTTTGGTTGGTGAAATGTTTGGGTCCAAACCAAATCAATTTTCTTATGTTTATTTTAAGTTCAAAGATGTTTCATGACTAAATTTCCAAATGCATAAAGTTTAACAGTCACTACACATTGAGACGGGGCTTTGGCTTTTTCTCAAAATCTACACAATCATGTTCATTCAGAAATGCTCATCTGGTGACAACATGACAAAAGGTTGTTCGCCGATCAGTGTGTGTGTTTTAATTCAGTGTGTATGTGTTTTAATTCAGTGTGTGTGTGTTTTAATTCAGTGTGTGTTTTGGTATGAACATGTCAGACTGCTGCTCAGGCACAAAGTCAGAGCTTGGTGACGAGAAAACTGCCAGAAGCTGCACATGGCAGGACAGTTACCATGGTAACGGACACGGTGAAGCACCTGGTCTGTTACCATGGTAACAACAAAGGTAAAAAAAGATTTCCCCTCATCTTAGGCTTCAGAAACAAGACATTAAACTAAACTTGCTTTCTGGATAACACACACACGCACATGTGCACCCACACACACACGCACACGCGCACACACACACACACACACACACACACACAGTCTTTTAGTTTTACAAAGTCTTTAGCAAAAACATTAGATGTTTCCTTCCTTGTGCTGATTTCAGTTTAAATTAGTCTGATTCCAGGATGACCACTCCAAGATTTGGGACAGTCAGCTGATTGGTTGATTTCACAGTTGGTGTCTGATGTCACTGACTCTGGGTTAGGGTGTCTCAAGGGTAAATGTGTTACAGTGTGTTTCCTCACCACACACTGGTCACAGTCTCGTCCAGTCACCAAACGTTTACAAAAGCAACTTCCTGTTTCACTGTCGCAAGGATTTCCTCCAGGAACTGTTCCAACTGGGCTGCAGGTGCACACTGAAACACAGTGATAGCGCACACACACACACACACACACACACACACACACACACACACACACACGTTGGGGTGTCTGAACGTGCAAATTGTCGTGCAGATTGCTGTACTAGGAAGCAGTATTAATGGATTAGCCAGGTGTGTTGAGTCTTAAGTTCTCTGAGTTACAAAGGTGGCTCTCTTAGCCGGAGATCACCATGGTAACTGATGCTGTGAACCTCACCTGCTCCGGTCCAGGTTGTGTTCAGGGTTTCAGCTTGAAAAAATTTGATTTGCTCTTATCAATTACAGAGCGATAAGAAGTCTCAGCTGAGGGAATCTCGTTACATTAGTATCTGAACGAAGCTCCACAGGTACAGCGACCATTACCGTTTGTTACTGATTACTTTTTTAAACAAAATCAGTGAAGCAGAAACTCTGATAAGGAACTTTTTTTTATAGGATTGTTCTTCTTCTGACTGAACCACTGAATGTTTTCAGTGACTACAGGCTGTTTGAACACGCTGACCACAACAGAAACCCGTTTTAAAATTACAAACAATTTAAAGTTCATAATTGAATCAATCAGTTGACGGTGTACTTACATATAAAATATGGTGTAATTCCTTTAAATCCTAACTTTCAAACCCCTTTGACTTACGTTTTTAATGTTTGTTCTGACACTGCTGGTAAAATAGGCCTTAAGTTTATATAAAACCAATCAGAAAATTGATGAATCACAAAGTCAATACAAATCATTTTGCTTTGATTTGATTTGTCCTGTGGCGATGTCCATGTATCCTTCATGGTGGACAGAATGAGACCTAAACACAGTTACTGAGTATTTTTGAATTTGCTGTTTCTGTTCCAAAACTTAAGAACTCAGTAATGCCACTCTGTAATCAGAATAAACTTGAGGCTTGGAGAGTGAAAATTATCATTATGTCTAAGAATTTTTCAAGTAGTGCTTTTAGTCGGCATTTCTCTCGTTTTATTTGCATAAAAAGGCTTTTCTTCTGTTGTAATGTTATTTAATATTGTGAATTTTCCAGGTAAGTTGATAACCAGTGTTGTGATAGCTGTTATCTCTTCACACAAAGAAAGCCCGACACTGTTAAACTTGCTGCGTAGTAAACCTCCCTGGTGTTGTGTGTGTTGTTGTGAAGGTGTTGTGTGTGTTATAATGTGCCATGTGTGCTTTGATACCCTTGCATCCTTCAGGCTCATCACTCAGCGCGTAGTGCCCCTCTTTGCAGCGTTCGCAGCGCTCCCCCTCCACGTTGACTTTACAGCGACACTGACCGGCAATCAGACCGGCTCGAACATCCGTCATCCCGTCACATATTCCTCCGTGCAAAGAGCCCAGAGGGTCGCAGTCGCAGGCTACAGAAACACACACAGGACAGAGTCGGCTGGAAGGAAGAAGACTTTCTTGGTTTTGTAGATAAATATGAATAAGAATGGATCGTGAGCTGCAGACAGCAGACAGTTCTTAGGTTATAATATAATATAATATAATGATGATGATTCGGTTATCTGAGTTATTTGTAAGTCAAACAAAGTGGGACGGTGCGGACTCACGTTGGCAGATGTTGGGGTCTCTGACGTCTCTTTCCGAATGTTGGTAGTAAAATGGTGCACACTGCTCACAGTTTTGTCCTACTGTGTTGTGAAGACAGTTGTCACAAACTCCTCCGCTGACGTTTCCTGAAGCCACGAACACGGCCATGTCGAAGCGACATGAGTCCGAGTGCTGGTTACAGTTGCACTCTACAGACACCACAGAAGAAGAAAGTGATTCAATATGTCAACAGAAACAGCTTTGTTATTTCATATTAAGATCACTGAGATTGATTTTTGATCAATCTGAATTTATAACAACACCAGAAACCTGAAGCAACACATTTCGATGTCAGAGTTTAAACTAGTAAACCTGTGATTGTTCAGGATGTGTCCACAGGAGGCGTCATGTAAGTTTTGTTACCAAAACTGGTCCCAGTCCACCAGAACTCAGCAGAGACTGGGTTTGAACTGGTCCTCTTTCAGTAAAGTCCAGCAAACAGCATTAGAGAACAGCACAAACCAGCAGACCAGTAGATTTCAGTAGAGATCAACAGAGACCAGAGGAACCAGTAGAAATCAACAACCAACAGATCAGTGGTGTCAGGGTCTGAGATGTGTACGTTCGTACGATGTTAGTTGTTTGTGACAGTCTTGTCTGTGTAATGAGAATAAAAGATGAGCTGCTGGTGTAGTCAGCGGTGCTTTGTGTCTAACTTGTAGTTAACCCACTTAGACGAGTCCTGCTGGCTTAAATTATGATCGGTCCACAGAACACTGAATTGACAGGAAGTAACCCGTTTGTCCTCTGACTGTGTTGGAGGACCTGATGTCACTTGATGCCAAGCTGCAGGTTTGACATGTTTGCCTTCACCAACAACTTTCCTGAAGCAGACAATGTGCAAAACTTTGTCTGTGTTGACTTCCTCACCTTCATTGTCAGGACTAAACCCAAAACAGTCCCAAATAAGAGCAGAGATGTTTTTCTTCTAACTGCTACAGGAACAATATCTCACCCATTAGCAGTCATTGTCTTTATTAGCTCAGCTGCATGTTTCACTATGTCACACTGACCCCTGGTGGTGCATGTTGTGAGCTTCATTATTTCAGCGTTTCTTCCTTTAATAGTGATTAAATTCTTACCTTCAGCATTACTAAATAACCTGGCACAATTTAGTACCTTCATACTTTGATACTGCACAAGCTCAACCAAAGAAAAACAGTAAAGGGAAGCAGTCAGTGGTCGAGACCGGGAGCAACCAGCAGAGATGAGTAGGATTGAAACAGACCAGTCCAGAGGAGCAGACGTGAAGACGGTAAAACACTAGAAACCAGTTGAAACCAGTAGAGAAAGTATGGACTCACTCTTGCAGGCATTGGTGTTGCGTCCCTCTGCTGGTCTCCATGGCAAGTCATGATGGAAATCCTGGCATTGTTCACAGTTCAGGCCTTTAGTGTTGTGGTTGCACATGCAGTGACCGTGAACCTGATGACATAACACATGCATCTGATCAATGATACAATAACTAATAATCAGTATGCACATGCAGTGACTGAACCTTCAGATGCCACAAAACACAACTCATAATAACCAGCTGAAATATATTTGTAGTTTATAACATATTTGATATATTAATACTAAGATGAGTCTACTTTTTAGAACCATTTGAACATTCTGGGAACTAAAAACAACTGTCAGAAAATGTTGTTTAAAAACCTTAAAAATCCAACAGAACTATTTTAACAACAGTCAAGGTCAGAAAATACTTATGTAAGTTTGAGTGCAACTGATGCCGTACAGTCTTTGTCACCATCGTTCCTGTTTTTACTGAAAATCAGATCCAGTCAAAATGAAAAGTCAACAAACTGCATGCAGAATCCGAACTTAATAACAAGCAACAGAAACAAAAAAAAATCATCATCTGGAGCTCATTAACATTCTGTGGTGAAACGAGCATAAAGTAAATTCACCCTTAACCATTAAAACTGAGACTGTTTCCTGTTTCCTGTTTTCCAAAGATCCACTGTTGATCCACTAGAGTCTGCCTGTCCCTGTTGGACCTCGCTGTGATCGCCAGCAGCAAATGTTGGTTTGGTGTTGATTTAACCTGTAAATCCTTTAGCATGCTACCCTCCCCTCAGGACTCACCATGCCCTCCCTGGTCTGCCCTGCTCCCTGGATGGGGGCGCACTCGGATGCGTGTCCGTAGCAGAAGCAGTTTCCTCGGACCACCATGTCGTAAACAGCATAGTAATACTTCTCTTTGATCTCCATACGAGAATCCAGCAGGTTGTCACCGAGTGTGTGCAGTTTGGTGAACTTCACCCTCAGGTTGGTGATCTTCAGCATGTCTGCAACATGAGGTCAAAACAGGTGATTGATAACAGATGAATGACGGATTCAAACCCTGACAGATTGTAAAGCAGCTCTTATCTGGTGTGAGCAGACATACTCTGGATCCTGGGGCTGTAGGGATCATCAATTCTGAATGCTGGGTCCAGAACTCTGTAAATCACCTGAAAAAAAGGAGTATTTCACCAAATTCTGTAACTTTGATCAAAAACAGAATATAGTTTAAAAGATGACATCACAGGATGTTACAACATCATTTCCTCTTAAGTTCAGGGCTCAACAGACTTGAGGTCAATGAGATCTGTCAGTACCTCTCCTTCAGTTGATGGCTCGATGTCAGAGTAACGTGAGTCACAGATGACATCATCAACCTTCTGCATGGGACCCTGGGAAACAGACGGGAACGAAGTCTCACAGTCGTAGGCGAAGTAACGATAAACCTGCCACGTCTTCCCAAAATCAGCTGATCTCTCTATCACCATGGCAGCAGGTCGAAACGTCTGAGGAGTGAAATGTTAGAAAACATTGATGACAGCATTGATTTTAACAACAAGAATATCCGGTTCCTCCAGATAGAACCATGAAACAGCTGTAACTGTAACTTCCTGTTCCTGTGAGCCAGCAGACAGCAGACGTTAGAAGGACGTGAAGGACCTGCTGGCATCCCAAAGATCCAGATCCAGATCCTGTGGAACCTATTACATGTTGAACATTTAATCCCCTAATGGCCTTTAAATAAAGGTTGTAAGCTACAAAACTTCCATGTTTAATTAAAGCTTGGTAAATATTTAGCAGTTAGACTTCTTTTTGCTTTGTCGCCCTAAATTCTGTGACACTTAAATCAGTTTTTGTCAAACCGTCATGTCACCACCTCAGAGAAGCTTCATCCAAAGCTAAAATCATTTCATCCAAACACGATGTGAGAACTCATAGAGAGAAAGTTCACCGACGTGTCACATCCAGACTGTGAAGGTGAATTCATGTAATTTTGGTCTGAACCAGTTTGACTCTGCTGTTTATAGAATGAAAAACACATTTGTCAAACATTTCTGCATCACTGACAGTTTAATGTCAGTTTGATTCTGACAGAGACGACACATGATGAACTACAGACTTTAAACAGCAGAGAAGCTTCTCTAATGTCTGTGTGTGTGGGGGGGGTGTGGGTGGGTGTGGGTGTATTTGTGTGTGTGTGTGTGTGTGGGGGGGGGGGGGTAGGTGTTGATGGGTGTGGGTGTGTTTGTGGGTGTGTGTGTGTGTGTGTGTGTGTGTGTGTTTGTGTGCGTGTGTCAGACCTCCCAGGCAGCTACTTAAAAGCTCCTCCTTCTGAGAGCTCTGTGGTTGTGTCTGAAATCACTTGTTCACAATAACAGAAGCTAAACTGTTTATTGGAAACTAGAAAGACTTCAGACGCTCGCTGGCCATCGTCACTGAGAGCTGCAGCTGAGATTTCACATCCATAAACTTGGAGTTTGAGAGATTGTTGCAGAAAGTGTCCAAATCATGGACAGTAAATGTAAACAGGAAATGATTTCAGACACAGTGAGAGTCTAAACTCAAGTGGTTCTCACAGGACTCTGACCAATCAGAACACAGCATTTATATTCAAACTGATGACTGAAACACGCCGACTGTCAGACCAGCAGTCTCACACTGCGTGGACCTGCCAGAAACTCACCTTGAAGGTCATGATGAGGTGTGTGAAGTGAAACTCTGCCTCCAGGTTCAGCTGGATGGTGACATTTTCCAGACCTGCACACAGCAGAACATCAGACAGATGCACTTTAATAATACAATACCACCGTCAGTTCCAGAAGATAAACACACACTGATCTCATTACAAAAATCACCAAGAGACATCAAACAGCGGAAACACAGAAGATTCCTGACGCTGTTTCCTCTTAGAGAAACTGTGTGTGGCTGAGCTGATCGCTTGATTTAAAAGAGGTAAAATGAGCTGAGCTCTAATCTGTTTCCAGCTGAGAGTCCTGAACCAGTTAAAACCGGTTCCAGTAAAAACTGGTTCAGGACTGACTGACTGTGACTGACCTCTGAGCTGTCTCTCTTACCGTTCTCAGATTGCCACCAGGTCTTAAGTCTGTTTGGAGCAAACGTTGTGACGACATTCTCGATGCGATGACTGCTCGTCTGGTCTGTTAGCTCGTTGTATGGGTCTGCTGAGTCACACACAAAACACTTCTTCTCCTCCTGGTCAGAAAGGACAGATGGGGGGATGAGGGTTAAGGGGTGAGACGCTGGTGAATTCTTCAGATTCCTCTCTGCATTCACTTAGTGCAGATGAGAGGAAACCTTTTGTCTGCAGATTTCCTGACACAAATTAACTGAGCTACAGCACGAATCTTCATCCACCACAGAAACCTTTGGGTTTTAACCCCATAATGTCACTGTTTTAAAGTTGTTTTAGAATGAACGAACACAGGATGGGAGACGCTGAATCAAAAGGTTACAGCCAAGTGTGTTGGCTTCTTTCACTACATGAAACCAAGATAAACAAAAGAGGTGAAATCTGTGCAATCATTAACAGCTATCCAGAGCAAGAAGGAGAGGGATACATGCTATTTATTTATTTCAACTTTCGATCATCACTTGATACAGTATTTGGCTAGCAGAGGAGGGGTGAGTTCGTGCTATGATTGGTTGAACTCTTCTGCTGATTTTTTTGGAACTTAGTGGGATAGGTTTTACTGTTCTGACATGAGTCCTGCACATCAACCATCAAACTTATATACCTTAAACAGCTTTTTGAGGAGTTAGAGAAGGAAATCGGCACACTTTCTAAGTCAAAATGTGTACCTTCTTTGCAAATTTCAAATAGGTTGGCAGGTTTGGTACTGTATTTGACTGTGCTTCTGCCTATCTGACTCCATCTTCTTCTTTCAGAATCTGTCACACTCCTCCTGCTCTCTGCCCTGAGGCATAAAACAGATTCTCAACCAAAACTATGCAAACAGGTGTGAGCATTACATTTTTTACTCACACTGCAACAAGCACAAGTCTGAACTAGGGCTGCAGTCCGAGTAAAAGCTTCTGTAGAGGCCTATGAATTAAGCTTTGAATGTCTGTCATCATATTTTATGACATCAAAAACCATAAAAAAGAAAGTTTTTGCTTTGTGCTGTTATGTGAGTTTGACTTCAGTGTTATTTTTTACTATCTTCTCAGATTAGTTCAAATGCTATACATTAGCTGGGAGCTAGTAAGCAACAGGAGGCGCCAAGGATATCAATCAATCAATCAATCAATCACTGATTGACTGATTGATCTAAGGTTGTGTGTGTTGGTTCACAGTTCAGCCTCTGACTCTACTCTGCACTCAGACACTGTAGGCTACTTTCCCCTTAAACTGGATCACTGTGGCTCCTGTTCATGTCAATGTTTAATAAACACTGTATCCGAAGGGTTATCTTTGTTATCTTCATATTGAAATACGCCTTTCAAATATCTGTCTGGGACTGCTGGCACTGCTGTGTAGCCACTTTATACAGAAGCTGAAGGCTTCTGTGTTTAAGCTCGTGCAGAGAAACCTTTCCTTGTTGTTGGTGCCATTCTCACTGCTCAGCCTTTGTCATCTGTCCCTGGTACTGATATCCATTTTTACATTTCTGGTACGAAGACATTCGTAGCAAGCAGTCAATGAAAAGAGAGTAACCAAAGTTCAGGTACAGGTACAAAACCAATGAGCAGTTCATTGCCGCAGACGGGTTTCAGTAAGGAAAATCCATTTTGGATCCTCAAAAGTAAACAGCTCCTGATTTCATGTGACAGCAGACTTCATTCAGAGCTTTGTTTGCTTCCCTGTAAGTGCTATTATCATCATCATCATGATCAGCTGTCTGCCGGCGTCCGTCTCTCTGCTGTCCATCCAATCCACACAGTCCTCAAAGTCATGTGATACATGTTGTGGCCTATAAGATCCATCCAATGAACCTCAACATTATGGCTCTAGATGCACTGGTGTACAATAGCTTGCAGTATATTATTGAACATATTGTACATATTAAAGTTAATTTTTTTTTGGTTTTTCATACTTAATCTTGATTTTATTTTACTTGTTAGGTTAATTTTAGGGATTTTGTTATAACCTGAACCTTCACCTGTTCTTGTTTCCTGCCTCATTTTTATTGTGGACCAATGAAGTATTGTCTGTCTGTCCGTCTGTGTGGCCAAGAGATGTTTACATAACATAAATCTGACCACATAATCAGAAACAGCTTCCAACACAACGCGCTCAGTTTACTCTCTAATCCTGATTGGACACCTTCAGTCTGACCTTTAAAGTGTTTTTATAAACGCTGAGACAAACATCTGTCTGCTGTCAGAGCTCAGTGTTTCCTTATAGGGAGGTTGTTTTACACAGGAAACACTGCAGACTGCCACACATGCGCGCGCACACACACACACACACACACACATCCGGCCATGTCCTTATTATTTAACAGATTCTAAAACCATTTTAGGTTGATATTCATTGACTTTTGACCTGAGTTGATCTAGCTTTTGTTGGAACTGATGACAGATGACAAACTTAAGATTTTACAAAATTGCTCAATGTCAATCTGACCTCAAATCAGACAGACAGATATTTACCTGAACAGGCATGATGATGGGTCAGGGGTGAAGAAGGTGAGAAGGAAACGACCCGACTATTTTGATTTCAAAATGGCGAATTTTGCTGACTATTTTGATTTCAAAATGGCGAATTTTGCCGAAAGGTGAGTGATTTTCATGCCTGATATTACCTGTAGCTAACGTTAAACCTATGCCAACAGAGCTCCTGGGTAACTTTGATAGTTATACCAGAAAATACTAAAACTATTGAAACCATCACTCACCAAATTCAGTCAGTTTCTGAATGCTTTGGTCTACACGAGCGAACTGCGTGTACACCTCACAAACCAATCAGGTAGCAGTATCCTCCTACCTTCCCAGAGAAAGAAACTGGTGATGCGAGGCCCTTCGCGCTAATATTTCCATGCTCTCGCACTTGTAGAGTTAATGTTTTTATTGAATTCATGACTCCCTTCAGGCCTAACCTTAACCCTCCAGCATCAACGACAGAGGGTCCCTTCTCTTTTCCCGGTAAACTGTCAGAATTGGAAGAATGAGCCTCTCTGTGTTGTATTGTGTGTTTCAAAGGGGTTCAGACAGGTTTTATTTGTGTTCTGTAGTATTCAGGTGTTTGTTTACCTGCAGGTGGCTGACGATACAGAAAGGTTCAGGACGGTTCAGCCCACAGGTGGAAGTGGATGAAAGTTGGTGTGCTCGGCCAATCAGAAGGTCTCCTGTTGCTGGGTAACAGCTGCCCTCTGTGCACACATCACTGAGCTCTGGGAGGCTGACATCACCCTGGGCCCCGCCCAATGAGGCCCCGCCCTCCTGGGCACAGGTAAATACCTGCAGAGCTGAGAGTAGAAGCTTTTATTGTGAAAATCTAAACCTTAAGTAAAGAAGCACAGAGAACTGATCTGAAATCAGACATCAAGTTTCATCCACGCTGCCACATTTTAACTTTTAAAAACTAAATGCAGCTTCATCAGTTTCAGGGCCTCTAATCTGTCAAAGAAGCGTGGACACCAGGCACGTATATCCAAAAGTTTCTTTAAAAGTGTTTTTAAAATTGCAACGTAAAAGTGTGGATGTGACCCCAAACTTCAGCGAGCTGCTGAAGTTCTGCATCCGAAGACACAAAGTTCTCAGTTTCTCACAAAGATTAACGATGAAACAAACATCAGAACTTAACTCCTAATTTATTCTAACCTCTGAGCCTGATAAATGATTGGCAGGAAAGGAATCATTGTTTTTACCACTGAATCGGTTCATTCATATTTAAAAACAAACCGCAGACCTGCTGCTTCCTCTCTGAAGGTTTCCATTTTGTTTTCCATTTTGATTAATGTCACAAACAGCACAAACTTCAGCATCATTACAAACATGCATCTGATCACGAGTTATAAAATATGAAAAGGATTTCATCTGACAAAGACTTCAATGATCACAACGTGACATGAGATATTGGATTGAACTTGATAAATTGCTGGTCGATAGATTCATTTATTAAATGTTTTCAAAGGGTTCTGGGATAATGAAGCAAAGATCCACAGATCCTGGACCATCAGATCAAACAGTTCCAGGAGCTTCAGCTATTGATCCCTGACTCTGAGAGTTGAACTGATTAAATCAGAGTCTGAACTCACGTGTATCAACCCGAACTGATCTGTGATCAGATTGACTCTTTCTAGTCTGCGTGCCAAAGGGCTCGTTCGCCCTGAAATCCTCCTGGACTCGATGGCATCCATCCGCCGCGTTTGGTCACGTTCAACTTTTTATTTTTCATGACAAATCTCCTCTGCGCTCAATTTCAGCCTCCAAACTTATTCAGTGGAATTCTTTTATTATATATTTTTAAAGACAAAGCAGTTCGTTAAGAATCAGCGGATGATTTCATTAAACATTTAGTTCCAGAGAAAAAATGACACTGCGTTCAAAATATGTGAACCAACTTGCACACATTTTTCTTTTATGTTCGTTGAAATTTAAAAGAAGTCAATAAAAAAAGGATAAAAAAGTTCCTCCTTCATTGTTTCGTGGTCGCATTTTAATTCTGAAGCTTCATTCTTTGCGGTTTATTTAAAGAGCTCGAGACAAAGAGTCGAGTTTATCGCAGTTAGTTTGGAAGTTTTCAATTTTCTCTTGATGCCCTTTTCAAATAAAGTTTCAAATGTAAAATGAAGTTGAAACAAAAGTGAAGGGAAGTAAGATTTTTCTGATTTTTTTAATCTTCCGACTCGGATCCCAGCTGATGAGAAATCAGATTTAAACTCTGCTCGTCTGAAATGAAAAAGACTGCAAACTTTTTTGCGTTGCAGCTGATGAACAAAGCGAGTCACAGAAAAGGACAGAAGAAAGGAAACTCCGGGAAAGTGTCTGAATCTTAAACTTCTTCTTTAAAAAATGTTGAACTTTTTGTAAACTTTCCCTTTTTAGTTGAAACTCACCAAGCAGCACCGCGAGCTGAAGCTCCAACATGCTGCGGATCCCGAATCTGATCCTCGGATCCAAACACGAAGAAAAACCGCAAAAAAGCTGAAAACGGGATTTCGGGCCGAGCGGGACCTCCGGAGTCTGGAAACGGACCCGTTCAGAGCATCTGAGCCTCCTGGGAACCTGCACACCTCCCACGTCTCCCAGCAGGCTCCGCCCCCTCCGTCCACCGACACCTCAGGACCACACATCCGACTTTCACAATAAAACTGAAAAAGCCTTTAAAAAAAAAAGTTGGTGCAACATCAGACAGAAATGTTACGGATAATCAACACAAATATTAAAAAACGACGTACAAAAAATGTGATTGAAACTTCATTACTTTGACAGAATCAGGTCCAGAAATTAAAACTAGATAAAAAACCAAGAGTAAAAGAGTAAAAATGAATATTTTAAGCTTGGAAATAAAAATAATAAGTATCAAGAATATGCAGGAAACTTTAAAAAATAACTTATTAAAAATGATAGTTATTACAAATTCTAAGTGATGACAGTCTGCATGCCAGCACACCGTGCAAAATTATGTTTATTATAAAAAGGCCACAAGTGCTGAAACAGAATAATTTAAAAACAAGAAAAACCCCAAAACTTTATATTTAAGAAGGAAAATAGGGAAAATAAACACATTCATCAATTATTACATTTCTATCAACAACAAATTTAAAATGTTTTTAAAAACTTGTAATCTTCTTAAATAAATCAAATGTAAATTGTAGAAATGTGGAATAAAAGAACTGTGAGATTCACACAGAACAAAAAACAACAGAGAGAGTCAATCTTTGCTCAGTGTTTCAGTGTTTCCCTGAATTTCACAGTCCTACTGATGCTTTTATCCTGAAAGCAACCTCACTGAATTTCCTGTCTGACTTAGGGTCCTTCAAGCACTACATGGCCAAAGCTTTATGGACACCTTCGAGCAGTCTTTTTTTGGTCTCGGTTTGTGTTTTATAAGCTTAAGTCTCTTTGATGCGGGGAAGTGAAATCTTAGTCCCACAACAGACAAATGTATGAAACAACCAAAAGATCCAGTTTCTTATTCTTGTACTACTGACTGAAAGGTGTGTAGAATAAAAGAGCATCACACTGTTTTCACCTACAAAGAAACAACTGGGTGACCAGGCCAACATCAGCACAATGTCAGGAAGAGTCTGAACAAATGAAATAACAGCTGTCCACATACATTTGGCCATGTTGTATGATTTGTTGTTAAGAAGATGCAGACCTTCTTTGTTTCTTCCTACGGATTTAAAACACCTTTAAGAACTTTGATGTCATTCAAACCCTGAGTTCCCTCAGTGACCAGACTCATTCAAGTGTCCACATACTTCTGGCCAAGTGTGACTGTGTTCATGTCAATAAAGTTAAACAAAGTTTGATCCTCAGAGTTTGAGTCACAGTTTCTTTCTGCGGACTCAGGAATCTCCCCCCTGCCCCCTTCTTCAGGCCTCAGGAGGAAAAAAGACATTCCTGACTGCACCCCCTCCCCTCCAAGCACACACACACACACACACACACACCTCCCCCACAGTTAAACCTCACCTGCAACAACAAAGGAGGAGGTGTGTGTCTGTGTGTGTGTGAGCCTGGGAATCCGACCCCCCACATGAACATCTGAAGACTCATTCAACACTGATGCATTGTGGGTAATGACTGTAAACGTGTGGGGGCCTGCAGTGCTGAGCTCTCAGCCAATTAGAGATCAGTTAATCTGTCTGAGAACAAACATTAACAGCTGTATGGAAACAGCACTAACACAGCTTCACACCAACACACACAGACACACACACACACAGACACACACAGACACACACACACACACACACACCAACAGAGTACCAAATGTGGATTACAAAAAGAACATGCATGTGGATGTTCAGGTTTTTATGGCAAAACCAACAACAGTCATTCACCTCATCTCATTTTGAGACTAAGTCCAGCTGTTCCAGGCTGGGTTGAAAGTATGTTGAGCATTACCTCCTATGTATATCCTTTTTCAATAATATTCCTTGATTATTTCCATCTTGACTTCCATTCTCTCCTACACAGTTCAAAATTCCTGAAAAGAAACAGCTGAGTAACAGAAAGAGGAAATTACATCATGCTGTAGGCTTCTGTCCAATCAGAAACACCTTTTCTGCGAACTACAATGCCATTGGGTTTTCTGAAATGTTAAGGTGTTTTGTGAAATATTAAATATTGTTAAAAAAATTAAAAGCTGTAGTGTATTTTGTTAAATTGATAATCTTAGCACAAATAAAATGTAAGTCTCAGCATCGCCAGCCCTCATCTTAATAAAGACAGGATCAGGAGTTTTGTATCGAGAACGTTATATTCAGAACGTTTATCTGGTTAATGAGCCACAGTTCGACTGCTTGTTTGTAAATGACATTGATCAGCTTAGCAGTGAAATCCTGTCAGACACACAGTACAGGTGAACTGCAGGTGAACTGCAGGTGAGCCCCGAAGTCACAGTAAAATATTAGACTACTGATTCACAAGCCAAATTTTAATAGAAATACAAGATGAGCTTTTATATAAGGTGTGTTTTAAACAAGGGTTCATGTTTGAACTTCTCTCTTGTCTCAAAGCAACATTTTATGTGAATTATGTCCTAAATTATCAGACGGACATAAACTGTTTCTGAGTTCGGGTCTGACTGTGATTTACAGCAGGTAGTTTGTTTCAACACACTACAGATTCATTTCATTGCAATATTATTCTAAAAATATCTGTTTGAATTAAGAGCAAAAGTTTTATAAAGCAAGTGCAACATATAATATGCTAAGATATACCAAAGCTTTCATTTCATTAAGTAAATGTTCTGTGACTGACTATGAGCTTTCTGTGTCAATATAAGATAATACAACAATACTGTCAATGAAATCAGGTGTCACTCTACAACATTAATCAGACCTTTAATGTTAATCTGGAAAAACAGGATCTTAAACTTGATCCATGAGGAACTTAAAACACCAGATTTAGCAGTTTTGGTTTTAGGCTTTTCATAGACAAATATAATTCAACAAAAAACTGTTCAGTGTAAAAACAGGCAGAAAAAAACACTGACTCATGAGGACCCTTGTCTCAGTATATAGTATTCTGCAGTATTTATAAGGTACAAAATTTCAGTATGCAGTACTCAGTAGCACTTAAGAGGTGCAGCTGACGTATCCTTCGGCTCTGACAGAGATTTCCTTTCGAAGGGAATCAACCACCTCCAACAACGTGGAGACTTCAGCTGCTTTTTCCTCTTTATTCTTGATCAGTTGTTGGATTTTATCTTCCAGATCTGACAAACAAAAGACACACACGTTTATTTTATATACACACCGTTTTACTGCAAGTCATACTACTGCAGCTAATAATGCTTTACTTACTTTACTTTACTTACTTTACTTTACTTTAATTACTACTGACACTGCTCACTTCTATTCTTTTCACACAGAGTTATACTAAAGAATACAAGTGAGTACTAGTACTACCTTGTATCTGCCTCAGTTTGTCCTCCAGCTGTCTCTTCATGTCCTCTGCATGCTTTGTGATGGTCTTCAGTCGTTCTAGAGCTTCACCCTGAGCTTCCTGACTCGTGTTTTTCTGCTTTAAAAGGTCAAAAAGCCTCCTGACGTTGTCCAGTTTCTGTTGGAGACAGTCAGTGAAAACCCTATTACAACATATTAAAACTGCACTCTGATTGCAGTAGTGGTACTGCTGTTAAACCAGTGTAACCATGATACAAACACTACTTTCTGTATGTTACTCTTTCCCGTGTCTGTATATTTGTTAAAAGCTTACTGTCTTTGTGTCTGTAGCGTTGTTTAAAGCAGAATCTGCAGCCTCTTTAGCATCTATGCTCATTTCTCTGTTCTGTTCGATTTTCTTCTTCAGGGCTTCAATGTCCTTTTTCAGATCATCAGGTTGACGAGTCATCAGATTTGTCTCAGTGTCATTAAGTTTGTCTTTAATCTGAAAAGTAAAAGAAAGAATACTTTTCTAAACAGGCAAGGCTGAAGTGAAATGACAATTATTTGAAATACTTCAAATCTTTACATCTTGAACTCGGTCTCTGGTCACATCTCCATCCTTGCTCGCTCTTTCCAGGTCATCATTGGCTTTGTCCTGAGCTTTCTCGGCTTCGTAAATGTCTCTGGTGATCGCTGTCACATCTATATTTTTTGTTCGCTCCCTAAAAATGAGAAACATATAACACAAAAATAAAATAAAAGCAACCACTATGAGAATTGAACTGATCAGATATGAGATCAGTGTGGTCACCTGTCCAACTGCCAATCAGCAAGTCAGGAGGGCTGAACAAATCAATCAGAATCAGTCTTCAAGGAACCTTAAGTTAATGTAGGTTTCATGTCTTCAATGACTTTCAGCTCTGAATGTTCAGAGCCTCATTTGTAAGTTTTCTGCACATTGTCTGTCTTTTGTGTCTACTTTGTGTGACAGAGAGGAACAATACTTCCTTTGTGTGTAAAAATGTTCACAAAATGAGAACTGATAACATTTTGTCTTTTAGTTTAGGCTTTGTGTGTTGGTGGAAAGTCCATAATTTGACTTGAACTTAAGTTCAAGTTAAATTTAAGTGACTTAAGTTTAATTATTTAGTAATTTTTTGTATTTTTTAGTATAGTTTTGGTTGACGTTTAGCTAAACGTCTTGTGCCTTCCTAAGCGCTCAATCACAGCTGAATATGCAGGCTAACAGAAAAAAGGGGCAATAGGTGAGCAGGCAGGTGGAAATAGTCAGATGACTGCAGGACTGATAGGAGAAGTGTGAACAGGTTAGTAGATGGGCGGAGCATTCAGATGATGGGGTAAGGAAGAAACATCGGAGGGCCTCAGCTGGATGGCTGAAAAGCAGCAATGTAGTTGGAGGAACAAACTTTGACAAGTTCTGTGTGAGCTGAATTAGCGTTTAAGTTGCGTTTCAGTAAAACTTTTGTTAACGTTTAGTTTTGTTTTGTTTGACAGAACTAACACGTTTACTGTTTGCAGACACTGACTTGAGCTCCAAAGCTTTCTGCAGCAGGTCCTGGGCTGTCTTGGCATGCTCCTCCAGGTTCATCAGGTCGTCCTGGAAATTGGTGGTGTTAAACAGCAAATTATTGATGTCATTAATCATTGACTGGATCTGATCAGGTGATCGAGGCAGTTGGATGCCCAGTATGGCTCGGGCCATTTTCTCTATGTCCTCAGGGGGAACCATCTCATCTGTTTGGGGGAAACATGATGAATAATTATGTTTCAGTGGTACATTTTTGTCAAAGTGTAAAATCACCATTAAACTGTCAGGTTGTTATCCACAGGCTCTTGAAACTAAGTTAACTTTATGTTGTCTGGTAAATATCATCTAATTCATAATTACCACTGAGGGTTTTTTTTTAAACTCTGTGATATCTGACCTTACATGTTGTGTGTCTGAAAACCAAAATGACTAAACCATCTACAAAGTGACTAAATTTCTAAACCTGAGGTCCTCTAGGTGAGGACCAGAACACTGACCCAGCAGGTAGTCTCTAACTCGCTGGATAAGCTCCTTGGTTTTATTCTTCTCTCTCTCAAAGGAGTCCATGTTATCACTGATCCGGTCCTGCAGCTCTTTGGCCTGGTCTTTGGTTTCCTGAGCTGCCTGTTTGGCATTACTGATCTTAAACAAAATAAAAATGAACAGCATTAATGTTTCAGTGCAACAGGGAACTGCATCAGTCCTTTCCATGTGTCCACAGAGTTACTGATGTCATAAGTAAGGGTTTGAACTGGGATTTACGAAGGTTGGATGATCCTTCAGCTGCTGATATCATGACCTTCATCAGTTTTAGCTCTATTGTTTCAGTTCAGCACTGAGATTATTTAGATAAACTAATTTTTACTGTCAGCTCCTGGCAATGCATCTCTCCGTTGGTTCTCAGACGACATAAAAACAAGTCTAAACTTTTCAGTACATAACTGCATTAAATATTGCATTAGAATGTAATAATTTTATATGTTCCATAATTGCTGAATTTATTGTCATCAAAACTGCTTTTATGATTCCACTTTTCTAATTGTATCATAAACTAACATAAGTTCTGCCTTTGTGGTTCCAGCTGATTCATGATATCTTTCTTATTTGTTTTACTGTAAACCTGCCTTGATCTTGGACTCCTGCAGTCTGGATGGGAGTGTGTCGAGTTGTTCCTTTACTTTTGCTGCTCTCTCTGAAGCTTTCTGACTGACTGGAAAAACTCCATCACAGTTTGGACCTCCACATTTCCTTTTTCCGAGATTCAAACCACACAGTGCTCCACCACATCCTGAACAGTCCTCCAGACCAGGTTCTCCACAGATCTGCATCAGACCACAACACACTCAGCAAGCACTTAAGGACTCTTTGTCTTTTAATTATTCTACAATTCATTACCTTACAAACTGAGGACAAGTTTTCATTTAATTAGAAAAGTAATATTGTAATAAAACAAACAATATACTGATTGGTTGATATGTGAGACATGTAACTCTCCAGGGCCCAGGTGAGTTTCAATGTACCGTAGTATTCTTTAAAGGTATCTAAGGTATACCTTAGCTAAGAAGCTTCTTTTCTTACGAGTGTTTCCCATACCATCCCTCGGCGGCTGCCCTAAGAGAGAGCTGCAAAGGTACATTGTAAAGTGGAGCTGTCTATCGTAGCGGTGCTGGAAATGTATCAATCGATGGCTGCAGGATTGATTGACACACTTATAAATGCTAAAATATGCTGTTTCAATACAACAAATGTTGCTATAATTATTTTACCTTAACCTAAGAGAGCAGAAAGGGAGGCTATGCCTACTAAATATCATGTTGTAATTCATTTAAGAGCTTAAAGACCTTGTGACAGTTCCAATATATACATGTGGCATACGGCCTACAAAATACATAAACTGGGACATTAAAGCCGGAGTCTAGGACTTGTTGAAAAGCCAGGAAAAGGTGACGGCATAAGGAGAAATGGGTGAAGGATTTTGTTCTCACACAAGGTCTAATTCAATATTTGTTGTGGTCTTACAAGAGGCACGTGTATGTGAATATGTGTGCAAGCACTTTTTAAATTTTTATTATGGGTTTTATTATTATGGATAGGTCCTATATTTTATACCGTCATGACAAGATAGGACATTTGACAACATTCATATGACGTGTTATGAACAGAAACGTTTTCGTAATTAATTTTCATATTGTGTAATAACATCATGTAACCAGATAACTTGGAGAGTGAGGCAATATCCTGAGATTTGACTTGAAATCCATATGACAAAATTAACCTCATGGACATTGGACTTCAGCTTTACATGCATGCATCGTGCATCTGACCTCATTACTCTGGTATCACTCCGCCTTCGCATCAGCAGCCTCATTACCCCAGTGTATGTGCATGGCACTTTCTACTACATGAGTTTAATTTAACTACTGATGTAATTTAGGCAAGTAGGCCATGTGTACTCTGTGCATCTAAAAGATGATAAAGTCGAAACTGTGAGAGAACGAATGCTGGGCATCACAAAGGGATAGCTGACAAGTGGCCAAGACAAACCTTAGCTGAGATGACCCTGGAAAACAGCCCAAACTTAAACTTAAAGGAGACCTTAAGGGACTACTTATGTTGTACATAGGAGGCTTTTGGAAACGTGGCCCAGGTTAGAACATGTACTTTAGTTGAATTCAAGTTAGAGTTTTGGTGATACTTGCATAATACTTGCCTTTTGGTTAAGTTCAACTGTGCTAAGCTCTTTGACCTTCTTCTCCAGTGGTGCCAAATCTCCTTTGTTGCTGCACATGCTGAGTTTGAGTTTGGCTTTCTGTCTGGTGTCCATGGAGTTCTCCAGAGCTTTGTTGGCATTTTTCACTGTCTTCTCATCCAACATGAAGGCTTTATGAAGCTTCCGAATCTCATCCAGCAGCTCTAAAACAGGATCAGAGGAGACAGTGAGATCAGAAACCGAATGAAGGAGAAGCGGAGCTCATAAAGCAGCACAGTCTGTTCTGAGGTTGTCCTTAATAAAGCTGATTTCTGTTCATTTGGAGATGATCAGTTCTGATCCCTGTAATTGACTTTTCATACTCAAAAAATTCCGTGTGTTGTTCAAGAGAAACCGACCTTCTACTTCATTGTCTGTTGTTTTAAAATACATCGATGAGAATTAGTGATGCTTCTGTGAATCTATTTAAAACATCTTAAACCGAAGTCATCAGTTGATTGAACATAAGCTTCATATAGTGTTCTGAATTCTATACTTGCTGCGTATGAGAATTAAAAAAAAGACAAAGAAAAACAACTTTCAGAGAGTTTTTCAGAGATACTTTTCTTTGCTAAATTTTCAATTAAAATTCTTATCCTAGATCATATAAACACCATAGAAGAAGACTAAAACACAAAGCCCACTTCAGACACACTCTGTCCATCCGGTTGCTGACGGCAGATTTTCTCTGCAGGCTGTCAGACATCTTGACTCATCTTCCACACTCAGATATAGAAACTAGTTTTGTTATCATGAACTTGTTGATTAACAATAAATGTACAAAGTTTTCTGTTGAAGCAGTCACATGTTCTATGTTTGAGTAATAACTTCACAAAAAAAGGTAACAGATGTCAATCCTACTTCTTTTCTCTGATGTATGAGATCCAGGGTTTGAATTAATTAATGACAGGGACTATATCTATCTCATCTTGTATCACAAAGATTTATTCTTAAATATAAACCATACTCCCATATATATATATATATATATATATATATATATATATATATATATATATAA
>JAPZDV010000023.1:24933291-24947019 GCA_029814665.1 Acanthurus lineatus
GCAGGCCTGAAACTTTTGCTCAACATGTGACCTGAGGCGGCTTTGGGATTGGTCGCTTCAACTTTTCCTGCGGGGCGGTCTGCTGTTTAGCTCACTTGGTAGCGTGCGGGAGGCTTAGTCCCCCGCTCAGCGGTCGCGAGATCGAATATGGCTCCCGACCCTTTGCTGCATGTCACTATTCCCTCTCTATCTATCTCCCCACTTCACCTCTGTCCCATCAAATAAAGGCCGAAAAGTCCAAAAATATAAAAAAAAAACAAAACAAATTACCCGTTCTCACGGCGTTCACTGGAGGAGAAAAACAAGGTAAAACAGCTTGGACCTGAACAACCCTTTGTTAAATAGTTCTGCTGAATCTCAAAATTTCTGTTTAAATTGTTCTTCTGAATCTCAAAATTTCTGTTTAAATTGTTCTTCTGAATGGTGTTGAACAGCAATAGATTGTATTGTGACTTTAATTTGTCTTAAGTTTTTCGGTTTGTTTCCTACAGAGCTGCGCCCCCCTTAAAATTTTTAGCACCAGCCGCCACTGGTAACAGGGAACCTTTGTCTTGGAGATGGTATCAACTAACCTCCTGCAAGGAGATAAGAAGATGAAACCGTTCCATTTCAGGCTCCTGTCTCATTGGCCAGAGATTATGCACTTTCTGTAAAGATGTACCTATCTTTGTGAAATAATTTTTCTTCTTTGGACTTGAAGTAACGCAGATTCATAGGACAACAAACTTTGCCTTATAAAAGTAGGGTTACTTTGGTGGATACAACACAACTAAGTTTGATTTAGCTCAGTGCAGTTTCTTGTTAAGTATACAGTTGAGTAAAGACACACTTAGTCTGGACACATAGCAGTTTTATGGGTCTGGTAAGGGTGTTTAACTTCTCCTTGCCAGGAGTTGACCTTCTTAATCAGTTTGGTACTGCCTAGTGTTCTCATGTGTAATAAATCTGCTCCATTTGGTTTGGACAAAGGATTTGGGTTGGACATCATGGGCTCCTGAAACCTTCATTCAAACCTTCACCTCATTCACAAGCTTAATAGCTCACAAGATTTTGTTATTATCATGCAGTTTAACTTAATAATGTCCTTTAACCTGAAACAGATTGTGTAGAAATCAAATGTGCTGTGCCTATGACAGTAACCAGTAAATTTAAGAGAGAAAGAGTCGTGTGCACTTTCAGTCCCCTCAACCCAGCTAAGAGTGTTTCTTTTAGGCAGTTTAGGGCTGCAACCGACACAAATTACTCACAGTCAGGTTAATTCAACAGGAATATGTTCTGGAGCAAGCGTAAAGGCCAGTTTACATCAAAAGTTCATGACACAATGAAACGGTTGCAGGTAAAGGTCCAGGAGAGTAGACTGAACCATCTCAGCTCGACTCAAGCCAGCTGACGGCATTGCTTGCAACTCAGCTTGTCAAGTTAGAAGTCAGTTTTAAAACGTAAGGGATGTCACCTTTTTAAACAGCAAATTAGCTTGTAGCGATATAAATGCTTTTTCTTATTCATGTTTCATCTGAAGAAAGATAATGTTAGCTAACAGAAGCTAAAGTTCCTGTTACTGAACCCCACCGTAATGGTAGCACTTATATTTTTGCTAGACTCTATAGCTTTCATAAGTATAATTGCAAAAGAATGAACTTGTGCTTTCAATGTCTCTGTTCATGTTTGCATTACGCCACAAAGGTTGCTATATGCAATGCATTCAAAATACCCCAAAAAAGCCAGCAAAAGCAAAGTTGTTGCAATGGAAACGATACACTGTCTCATATAGTTGCATTATTGTGAACTGGCAGGTTTTTTTCAATGTTGCAACTGGCAAATCCAACACCACAATGCCATTATATCAGTGTGGGTTTACAAACCCTCACATAATAGAAAACTGCTTGCACCAGCATGCTGTACCTTACGGGCTGGATTCACCATCTGTAAGGACTTTTTGCATTAGAGTAAATAAGTAAAGGAGCATACGTATGCATGAGTTGGGGTCTTCCAGTGCTCTTTGTGGATCCTGATACAGAAAAGGTCGACACTGTTCACACTGAGGTCCTGTCCTGTCATGTTGGCAGTCATCACACACACCACCGCTCACACCGCCCGTTACTTCAAAACGAGAAGCATCGAAATGACACGAGTCCGAGTGTCCGTGACAGTTACATCCTTAGAGAAACAGGACACCAAGACATGGTTAAAATCTAAAAAAAATGAATTAACTCATAAAACAAAAATAAACCTGCAGGTTGACCCCATTGCTGACAAAAAACATAAATAAAATATAAATCTAGAAAACAAAAATATTCTTAAAAAATACCCGGTAAGATTTTAAAAGATTCACTCCTAATCAGAGAATTCAAAAGAAAAAACTTAGAATCAATAAAAATTAATCATAGGTTAAAATCACAATTAAAATAAACTTAACTGGGAAAAAATTTTATACAATAATTTTGCCTCCATAAAAATTTATATTATTCAATTGCCTAGATGAAAAAAAATTAATACGCACAATTTATATTTTGTTTTAATATAAAAATGAATTTTTTTTTTTACTCCTGCAGATATCAGCTGTGTTTTCTCCTCCAGGCCTCCATGGGGAGTCATGGTGAAAGTTTTGACATCTCTCGCAGTTCTCTCCAGCTGTGTTGTGCTGACAAACACATCGACCATGAACCTATAGAACAAATAACATCTTTACTTGCAATCCTTACCTGTTGTGTGGGCTGTAAAATATTCATTTTGTCAGTCAGTCTAATTCTATGTAGTTGTCTATGATCTGTTTGTTTTTGACATTTTTCTGATATTTATATATACTATAAATTTTATAGTTTCACTGAGAGAAATTTAAGGACCTCACATTCCTGACCAAACCACATTAAGACCCCAGCTAACACAGACATCACTAATGCCTTTGGTGGCAGCAGGGTCTGCAGGACTAACCCAGGTCAGTGTAGAACTGATATGCATCACTTCTGTTCCGTACCATGCCAGTCTGGGTGTAGACGTCACCACGTCCTTGGTCCACAGGTGTACACTGGCTGGCGTGTCCATTACAGAAGCAGCTGCCTCTGACCACCATGTTGTAAAGTGCATAGTAATATTTATCCTGAGGGTTTCTGCGTCTTCGACCAAGCAGAGTGTCTCCCAGCGTGAAGAGACGAGTGAAGTTCACACGGATATTTGTCACAGTAATGAGATCTAAGGGCAAGAGATTGAGATTGTGTAAAACTTCAGAACAATTTTTCAGTCTGATATCAACATGCCTAAAAGTTTAATATCTTCTTTTTTTCTGTCTCATATGTATTTGTTTAAATTAAACAGAAGGGACTTTGAAGTAAAAGTACTGCAGGTTTTTCACACAAGTAAATGCAATGTACTTGCTAATTAATACAGAAAAGTCTCAATTTTGGTCGATCTCTGATCCCACTCTGTCTTTTGAACCAGGTCTCAAAGGTCATCTGTGTTTTTGTTTTATGGTCAGGTTAGCTAAAGGTTAGTATATTGTCACATGTCTGTTTACTTATCACTTTTGTGGCTGTAATTATCTGCAGGTTGATACACTCTGGGCTTTGATTTAAAACACTGGTTGAACTGGTAATCTAAACTATTTCACAAGTGTGATTTTTATACACATTTGGCAACCAATCAGAAAGCAACATGATGTAAACACAATCTCACCTTGAATGTTGGGAGCATATGGGTTTTCTATTTCAAAGATGGGATCCAAAGCCTTTAGCACCACCTGATGGACAAACAGAATGAAACATCTTCTTAGTATATAAAACAGATCTATGCAATACATAAAAAGACCAACACAGTTTCTTAAGCAAACTATGTTTGAAAAAGAAGAAAGACAAACAAAAATGTAGAAACTTAAGCCTTACCCTAGCCAAACACACTTAAAAAGAAACAGTTACTTAATTGTCCTCAGAGGGAAATGAAAGACATGATAGGAGCCCAGGGTAAATAAATAGATAAACCTGTTTACAATGATGTCATGACCCTAGATGATATCATATGACAGGATTAAATTTCATCTTTGTTTGACCTCTTAAACCATAGCTGGATGGCTGACTGATGTGTTGTGTGATTTCTTTGCCTTCAAACAGCTCTTTGTTTTTAGTTTACCTTTTTCAACCAGAGTAAAATTTTGTGCCTTCTTAAACATCCTTTACCTTAATGGAGCCTATGTTTAATCACCTGTCCTGTATGCCACAATTTGACATTTTTACAATTATTCTGTCTTCTGACAAGTCCCACATCCTTTGCTTTTTATGGAATGTATCTAAATAGAGAGGGTAATCTCCTCCTAGTCTGTAAGACTGATGATGATGGCTTGTATATTTTTTTTAAAGAATGCAGCGTATAATCCACGTCAGATTGAGCAGACCTTCCTTGTTCACTTAGCGCATGGTGTGCATGGCACAAAGAGAACAGAATTTTCTGCTTGCAGCTTGCTTTCCTTCCTTTAGAACTCAACCTCCCTCATGAGTCATTAATACAGCCCAGTCTGTGTGTTGACGTGTTGCTGAGTGTTGTGTGTATGTATGGATTAGTATGTGTGATGTAAGTATAAATAAAGTTGAGTTGATTTTTTTACCTCCCCATCAGTAGATGGTTCTGATCCGGAGTATCTGCTGTCACAAACAGTGTCATCAATGGTGTCAGCCGGCTGATTGGACACTGAAGGGAAATGAATTGAACAGTCTTCTGCAAAGTAACGAAAAACTTTCCAGCTTCGGCCAAAATCCTTTGAACGCTCTACCAACATGGCTGTTGGACGGAAACTCTACAGAGAAGAAGGTTACATGACAGGGTGGTTCACATGTTTTTTTGTTATGTTAAAATACATCCAAACTGGCCCTACAGAGGGCATTTGTGCAAAGGCAGAGGAAAGGGCTTGAAGCTCAAATTCAGTTGAAGACCAGCTGAAATAACAGGAAAATCCTTTCAGAGTGTAGTAGTCATTGAGGTGGAGACAAGACGAGATAAACTGGAGAACCCACATTTAGGTCCTTGCATGTTCTCATTTAAAAAGAGACTAAACCAAATGCATTCAAGTTGTATATAAACACTGTGTACACAAATACATGAGACTTTTCAAAAGGGATGGGTGCTGCTGTTAACTATTAATCCAACACTTAAGATTCATGATTACAACTGTACAATAGCTTTGAACTTTTTTCCAATGGACATCTTGGTGTTTATCATCCTGAGTCCTGTTTTTGTACGTGCACTGTATGTATATAAAATGTGTTTGGCCTTTATTTTAGGAATGGCTTTTATCTGGTTTTGCCAATAAGCTTGTAGTTGTTTAATTTATTTTACACAATAGCGTCAACTTCAAAGTATCTATCCAGGATTATGGTCATTAAAAGAAAAATTGTACATATGTTACTAAGAGTGCAGCCTTCAGGTGGCATGATGCTGAGCTATGTGTTTAAAAAAGCTCAGAAGTAACATTTTAAAGAGAAACAGGATTAATCACATGGGCAGGAAGTTCAAAGTGTGATGGTTTTTGTGTTGCTGTCAAGTCCAGTGAATCTAACATATCAAACAGCTGAAGAGAAATTTTGTAAAATCATGTGAGTGTATTATTTACCTTGAAGGTTAAGACCAGATGACTAAACTGAAACACAGTCTCTAGATCCAGCCGGATGCTGACCTGATGAACTCCTGCAGGTGACGCAGTAATGACAATTACACAAGTGTTTAAGTCTGTTTGACATACTTTCCTTAAATTAAGGCTCACAGACAGGTGCTCTTTCATGATGTTTTAAGCTCACCGTTCTCAGACTGCCACCACTTCATTTTCCTCTCTGGGTCAAAGGTCGTGATGACATTTTCAATGCGGTGGCTGTTGGGGTTGCTATAGCGATTGTATGGCAGCTGTGAGTCACATGTGAAACATTTCTGTTCCTCCTGATGGATGATGACACCAACCAACAAGTAATCGTCATCATCATCATCATCATCATCATCATCAGATCAAAAGTTACTTTCTTAAACTGTCTGTTACTGACCAGTTGTCTCATTGCTGCCTGTGACTCTTCACCCAGTTTTATACTTATTGTTTTATCAAAGACAAGGAAGCAGGTGTCAATTTACAAACTACTAAATTAGCCTGAGCAAACAGAACAGTAAAGACTGCAAAGAGCAGAAGACTTCTTCTCAACACTGGACTGCACAAGGCCTTTCTTAAATTTTAGCTATATTGTTTAGAAAAGATTTCACATGTTCTCATGCTTCACAGGTTCACATGCTTAGTTCTTCCGTACATAATATGAGACAGTTTTCATGTGTATGTCATGGTATGGACACAAATGAACTCCATGCTAATTTCTCAATTAATGTCCTGAATACATAAATGAATGTTACATTTTTCCCTCATTGTATTAAAAAACATTTGGGCCACACATTTAAATTACTTGTAATGTTGCTTTCATTTCAGTGTGTAGGGTTATTTAATTTAAATTGACATAATGAAGGAAATGACACTCAGTAACAGTGAATGGCAGAGTTTATCAGCTTATAAGTGTATTACTCAATTTATTCATGGTGAAAAGCTGCTGTAATGCCACACACCCATTTTCTCCTGCAGAGAAAAAGTTTATGGTGATAGCAAAAATAAAAAAGGACACTGAAAGCAAAAGACAGACAGGAGTCTCGCATTGTCACCTGTTTCTCCTCTTAATGTAACTCAGAAACTTTCCCACAATTCCCAGCAACAAATTGTTAGGTTAGCATGCTCATGGAAAGTTACGAGTACACTAACCCTAAACACAAGTATAACTGCATCCAATTATGTGAGTGATGGTGAGAGACCAACAGACAAACATGAATGTGATTTGTCATTGCAATACACTTTAAAAGAACACAATGAGTACTGCAGAAAACTGAAGAGTAATAATATTGTATATAAATATTGCTACATTTATATTGTAGACACTTCCACTGACTATGCAGCCATGTATTTTCAAGTAGCAGCCAAACTCCTTGTATCTTTACAAAAATACATGGGCTAACAATAGTAAGTATAGAACTGTAGAGGACAGTCAGATTTCTGTTTGTTAAAGTGAAGTGATAAGTTTAACATCAATCTGTTCTGTTCTTCTAAATATTGAGTTTTATTAAAACTTGACATTTTTTTATTTAACAGAAAGTTTTTTTAAGCTTATGAGTGAGAGAACAAAGGTTTTAGTCAGGAGAGATGAGAGAGAAGAACAAATGCAGGAATGGGGACAGGATTTAACTCCTAAGGGTGGAGAGAACAGCGTCAGATAATAAAGTGACAGATCAGAACATGTTAGAGTATGAAAGTCAGAACATGAGCCAGAAACACGTCAGTCAGAAAGAAGAAAGGATAAAATACACAGAGGGAGAACACAGAGTTCAGCTGAAGTTTCTATGTACAGCAAATGTAAATATGTGCACGCAAGGGTGCGTGTGCATTTTGTGTGTGTGTGTGTGTGTTTTTGAGTTGCTGCAGTTTAAAGTCTTCAATAAATAGTGACAGCTCAATTTTTTTTATTAAAAGAAGATTTCATTAACTGTGTTAAACTTGATAATTACATTGATTGAACTTGTCCTCATTCTTATATTCATAATACTCATATTTGCATTCTAAATGGTTTTCTAAGTTTTTACATCATATTTGACAGATTAGATTTAGTTGAGTTCATTAGAGAAAAAAAAAATTACAGACATGGTTGCTTCAGCTCTCTAGACTTACTGATCTTTGATTTTAAACTGATATCTTCAGGTCTTTCCGGTTAGATCCCCCTTGTGTTATAAGTGGCCTTACCTCCAGGTATCCAATGATGCAGTAGTTCTGTGGTCCGTCTAGACCACAGGTGGACGAGGCTGACAGCTGAGCTGCTCGACCCACCATTAGGTCACCAAGTTGGGGGTTACAGGAGCCGCTGGAACACTGTTCCTGAAGGTCCTGAAGCTGAGCAGCTGGAAGGAAAACTGCAGAAATACAGACAATTATATAGACACAACTGCTAGAAGGTTTCATTCGGTGTAGACAGAGAGCTTCATCAGAAAGGTGCGACAATATCATATACAGTATTATGTATTTATTTATGCAAGTCTGTTATGGTTTCCATCTACGGCCCCTGACTCTAAGAACTCCTGTAATTATTACAATGCAATTATCCTGAGATCATAAGTGATTTGTATTGTCTGAAGGTAACACAGTTTTTTCTGGATAAAAATAAATTTATCCCTAAAAAATGCATCTCATTTTGTAGCACTCATCTATGAAGATGCTGCCAAGCTATTGCTCTCCTTAAAGACGAGAATAAAACTGAATGTTTTCCCCAACAGGTGTAATAAAATTTCTGTCCCTGTCAAAGCATTGCTGAAGTACACTCCAATGTGTTGATCAGTAATGATTCTTCCTAAAATTTTAGCTTTAATCAGTGTCTACACTTGTCAAGATACCATCTATGCATGCTGGCATGAAAAACAAGTGCTAACAAGTGGAAAAAATCTCTGTCAGAGTTCAGCAAGTGATCACATGTCAAAAAAAAAGAGCAGGCAGTATGCCAAACATCATAACTCCGACTATGTCCACATCACACATGATAGCTCACATCCTACCTGGATCAATATCTCTGACTATATGCATATCTAGAACAACTTACCAGATACCATCATACTTGAACTGATACATTCCTTCCTTACTTCTTTACACCCTTTGATCCTTTTGGCTCACCTATGAACACGATGAGGATCATGTTTTGCAGAGATGCCTGTTGATTTCTGATGAACTTCAGTCTCTGGTATGTTTTTTGTATTTTGTTTTCTTGTCTCATGAAGTTCTTGGTCTCCAGTAGGACCCAGATGGTCTCTGTTTGAGCACAAAGAATGAACAGAAATGTAATCACATGATAAGATAAACTGTATAAGTTATTATCTGATGTCTGATTTGAGGTCAAATCTCACTACAGATTTTTTTTGCCTAAACAAGGCTAACACAAACTGAGAATCCTCAGCACAAACATTAAATAAATAAGCATCAACATACATTCGTCTGTGTATAACTATGTGTTTAACTGTGTGAATAACATTAAGTCCTTCTAGCAGTCTTATTCCTTGTTGAGCTGCAGACATGCTTTACATATGTTCTGCAATGAACACAACATGAATCTCCATCGACAGCCTGACCCAAACTCACACTGAAAACCCATTCATAGATTAGCATTAAATTTTTAAATTGAACCTTTAGGCCTCATTTATTTGTAATTAATTTCTAGCTTATTTAAACTTTTTTTCAAGGCATCGAATAGTATACCTAGTTTATTCCTTAGGCTCTTGATCATATAAGAATCTGACTTGCTTACTTTGTTGCCCCTCTTCAAATGTATAGCAGTCAATTGTGAACCCTGAAGGGACTGATGAACTTTAATGGGAATTTTTGAGCCTCGGCTGTAATTATAGGGATTCACTGAACTTCACTGTGGTTTTCCAACCTAAGCTGTTAAGTGTAAACTTTTCTGACATTTAAAACATTGCATAGAGTCCTGAAAGTTAATGACAGGATGAAAGTAACATCAGAAAAGTTAAAGCCACATAATAAAACACTGATAACAAGCTTGTTTTAAAAGAAGCCGTGGCGGTGCAGACGGATCCTAAAAAAGACCACACACTGCTGGGTAGTTTAATATAGTATCAGTTCAACATATTTCAGCATCATAAAGGCAGATGCAGAAACATGGGAGAGACATTCTGCAGGAGAGAGGAGTGCACTCTTCATATTGTTTTGATAGTTTTCAGAGATTGATAACCTGCACTTATTGCATGTGGGTTTCTTACTTATTTTTTACATACTTTTTTATTATTACTTATTTCAGGCACTGAGTGAGCCACCAACCCAAGAGTTTCACATTTGATAGTGGAACATCTGATACAATCAGTTCAGATTTTTACCAACATTAAATGAAATGTGACATGAAAATACTTAAGTTTTTAACCTTCAAAAGTTAAACGCTACTGCCACCATAACATATAAAAAATTCACAAATAAACAGGTATGAAGACATTAGTTTTTATTAAATGACAGTTTGATATTTCTGATATCATTTGTCATTAACCTACCCTGGCCATAACTTTAAATGCATTTGGAAAATAAAATCTTCAAGTCATTCAATAATGATTAAGTTCCACTTTTTTTAAACAAAGAATGTGAAAGCTATATAAGTTAAAACAGATTTAATGTTTAATTACGAGGTCGTATTATAGGACCTTGAGAATGAAGCTCAGTAATCAACAGAGACAGCTAAATCTCTCTGGTTCATATTTACCTGCATATTTGAGGATTTGGTTCCATGAAATATCAGTTTCAGATTGCAACTTGTGACAGTATTATTTTATCTTATTCCACCGTATTATTCACAGAACTTTCTACTTTGCAACAGTTAAACTCTGAAAAGTACCCTTTATATGGGTACAAAAATTCTCCTTCTTAGAATGCCATCATTAATATAATATCATTTTAATTTGTAAAGAGAAGACCTTAAAATGTTAAATAAATACTTAGCATTTCATGGACATGAGTGGCGCTGTATGGGGTAAACATATTCATCTTTCACTAACTGATGTTCAGCAGCTATGGAACATATACCAGAGTGTGTTATGTGTCGCAGGTAATTATTTTTTTAGTTGCAGATGCTCATTCATGTAAGTTTTTTCTTACAGCTTATTAACTTAAATTCAGCAACATTTTAACAGGGTTTATGAGCACACTTTTTCATTTAAGTTTTCAACAACTGTAACACAAAACTGAACACCAAGTACAAGCTTTGTTTATCAATACATATTGTACATGTAGTGAAGCTTTTGTAAGAGACACACATTACTAAATTAATATAGGGAAATAGTCACTGAGAAAAGATAACACTAATAATTGCAATCATTGAACTGTATATTTCTGTCATGGCTAGCCTCAGTCACTACTAGGTAAGACTGATTTAATTCACATCTAGTGCAATGAAAGAACATAGATGAAGTGGAGTTTCAAAAATTGAAAAAGATTATGCATCCTAAAAAGAGAGGAAAAGTGAACCTACCTTCCTTTGCTGTCACATTGAAGGAATGAACACATCTGGGCAGGTATCAACACACCTGAGACAAACATAGCCTAAGGGTGTTCCTTTCAATGAGAAAGAAAGGCGGAGAGACAGAGAGAAATGTTTATGGATAACACATCAAAATAGTTATAGAAGTTTTCATCTATTTACCCTAACCCTTAAAAAGTAATTCAAGAAAATATACAGTGCTGTTAATGCCTTCTAAATTCATTTTAAAAAAGGCTGAAATGTGAAATAACCAAACAAAATGCCCATATTAATGACTGTTAACCAAAAATGTAGGGTTAAGAGAAGAGAATGGAACCTGTTCCTCATGAAGGTGGGAGACAGGAGCAGCATGGTCCAGGGTATTTCTCCCATTTTTGTGGGTAGACAGGGGAAATACCTTGCAACAGTGTTGATCACTTACCCTGGCAGGCTGTCCCCCCATGATTCCAGAGGTGCCACTGACTCCAAATCAAAACACCAACTCTATTGCAGTTTGATTTGTATTTTTATTTTTTTTCATTCCTTAGTGTTGAAATCCCTTCAAAATTTTACCTTATTGTTTCACAAGATGAGGGGTTAAGGGAAGTTTGCCACCAATGACCCCCCGGGTCAAGATTGATTTGTGAACAAGTTTTGATAGGAAGGTGCTAGAGACTTGAAAGCAAGACGTCACCCCCCAAAGTCAAGCACGAGCTTTCCAAAGATGGCACTCCCAAGTCCGTAGGAGCTTCCGTTCCTGAGATACGTCAGTTCCTTTGGCCCAAAGTGGTGGTATCTCTGGAAGGGAGCTCCGTAGAGGGTTTGTCCCTGCATATTGGCATATGCAGGGACAAACCTTTTTTTTTACCATTGCAGTGCCTTTAATTTGCAAATAGAATTCACCGTTAAATATGCAGTCATTCTTGGTCAAATTGATCTCTAATAACTGCAACAATTCCACATCTGGCCTTGTGACAGCAGGATATCTTTGAAATATTTTCCTGACAGAATTTAACCCTGCCTGAATGTCAGTATTTGTATAAAGGCTATCTACATCCATCGAGAAGAAATAAGAATTTGGCGGGATCTGTAAGCTCTTAACAATTTCAATAAAGTGATAAGTGTCCTTAATATATGCTGGATGTCTAGTTGAAAGGGGGTTCAAATAATAATCAATAAATTCTGCTGAACGATATGTTTCACTTTCACAGTCGGAGACAATTGGTCTCCCTGGGGGGTATCTCAAAGGGCACTGTCCACTTTTCTGGATCCTTGTGAACCTTTGGAAGAATATAAAATCTTCGTTCCCTAGGTTCTGTGTTCCCTCTTAAATATTGTCTCTGTTTAGCATTAATGAATTTCTTCTGTTTTAGTGTATCAAATATTTTATGAATTATGGGAATAGTTTGTACATAAATTGGTTGTTAATTTTTCATAATAAACAGTATCACTCAATTGCCTGTTCACTTGCAGCACATATTGATCTCTGCTTAATATTACAACAGCACTCCCCTTATCTGCGGGCTTGATTACTATTTGTTTATCGTGTTGAAGTTCCTGAAGTGCTTTTACCTCATCTTGAAACAGATTAAATTTTTCCTGACAAGGTCTAAAACGTTTTCTTAATTGTCCAATTGAAGT
This sequence comes from Acanthurus lineatus, assembly GCA_029814665.1. Lineage (NCBI taxonomy): Eukaryota > Metazoa > Chordata > Actinopteri > Acanthuriformes > Acanthuridae > Acanthurus > Acanthurus lineatus. Next base: position 24,945,987 of record JAPZDV010000023.1, read on the forward strand.
TGTCCTTTTTGGCCTCTACATATATCAATTGCTGGAATAAATGTTAACCCCTTATTTAAAACATCAAATTGTGGCTTTGTAAGATTAAAATTCTTGGCTAAAACTATGACATTTTGAGCCACAAAGGGTGGTGATCCCCTGTCCCCCTCCTGCACCAGGCTTATTGGGGGTTCAAGTTTAAACAGGTGATCCAATGGGCCAACATGGCCTTCCCTGTTTCTTTGGTCCAATGGACATTATCTGATCCTGCCTCAAATTCCATGGTCCCAAGGGCAGGGATGAATGGCATGTTCTTCAAGATATGGTTGTTCAAAATTATCAAGGTGGCTTGCCCTGGTTTAGGCAGTAAGGTAGAAAAATCATAGGAATCCAAATTTCCGAATAAGGAAATTTTTTCTTTGCAGCTCTAATTGCACCTTGCAGTTGTTTAGGGTTAGGTTAGGGGAACATGATTTTTCTTCTGCCGTGACTGTGGGTTCATTGCACTGGCAACGGAGGTCTGCGTGCAGTCGCCTCATCCACGTTTCATTCTCTGTTAGAGGTGTTTTAGGTGGTGGGATGGCTGAGGCTGCATAAGGGAAGGTTGGTTAAAGTATTCTGCTCCAGGTAACAGGTGGAGCAAGGGAGGCCCCTGCTGGCTGGAGGAGTGAAGCACAAAAACACGACCACAGGAGGATCAGTTGGGTAAGTGCTGTTATATCATAAAACAAAACAAAACACAGTAAATTTCAGTAAATAAGTCTCTATTTCTCCACATGCCAAGGACATAGAATTTTGTAAACACAATAAATCAATATGGGTCAACACATAATAGAAAAAAGCATGCTACAAGACTCAAAGAGGGTCAAAAAGGGAGGGGAGACAAGGAAATTTTATGCAAAAAAAACACAATTATAAATTCATATAAGGAGATAAGGAATGTAGATAATAAATAAATGAATAAGTTAAATAATTTTTCAAAATAAGTTAACATTGTAAGAGCATGCATCAATAAATTTATGAAGTCACAGATTTGTAATCTGTGACAGAATAA
>JAPZDV010000023.1:24956344-24976149 GCA_029814665.1 Acanthurus lineatus
TCATGTTAACTCGACCTCTTTCAAGGAACATATTTCTGGTCAGTACAACTGAAGATTTCTTGCTTTTTAACCTGAATAAACCTGAACCTGACCAGATTTTTATGATCCCTCAGTCCCTTTTTTTATTTAGGCTTTTGTTTAGGATTAAGGATTATTATCAATTATTATTACTCAATTAATCAATCAATTATTATTATTTCTTATCAAAGAAACAATAGAAATCATTTGCAAATCAACAAATTTTACAGTAGAATTTTTTTTTTATAAATGCAAAAGTTCAGTTGTGTTGCTGATAATTGCTTTAAACACATTGCATTTCAAAGAAAGTAGCTTAAACTCAGACACCAACTTAAAAAATACAAACAAAATATGTGTAAAAATATAATGAGAAAATAAAGCAGAATATAAAGAACGACGGTAGTCCAAAATAATCTGGAACCTTGGCTGAGTTGGTCTTGAACATTTCCTCCATTCTGGCTTTCAGAGTGTCCATCTGTCCTGCATCGTCTGACACCTACAAACAGGTAGAAAATAATAATAATAATAATAATAATAATAATAATAATAATAATAATAATAAGTGTTCAGGTGATGTTACCTGTGCTGCAAGTCTGACGAGAACGTCCATGCAGTGGATCTTGTCTCCAGGAAACAGAGGCAGATCCATGTGGATCAGTTTGTCGGTGTTTGGTTTGGGAATCCTCAAAGGATCTTGCAGAGTGTCGCAGAAATCTGACAGCTTACTGTGAAACACAGTTCAGTAGAGTTCATCAGAGGCCAGAAGTTTCCAACACTGCTCATCTCTCTGATAATCAGTCTCCTCCTGATGCTGATGCTGATGTAGATCCCGTCACAGTACATATTAGGATCTTAATCAGCTTCACTGAGCCAAAACACAAACATGGAGACTGGCTGAAAGTTCTCAAAACTAAAATAAGATTGTTTCCACCAACATGCACAGATGTTTTATGAGTGCTGAATGGAGGTAGATGAACTTGCAGATCTGTTGTAATGCAAACTGTCACATGTTATGGGACTGAAACAAACAGCGACCAGCAAGCAGCATGGCGGCATACAGGAGGCTTTGGAGGGAGCTGAAGCCGAGTGAAGAGTCTGAAACCAAGCTGACGTCCAATAAATGTGTTTACTCAGGTACTTCTACCTTGGTGACATACTAGCGACATGACAGTCATCACTGGTGTCAGGGGCAAAAATGTTCAGGTTGGTCTTGTATTTCTCAAACAGTTCAGTGTTACACCATCTCTGAACCACGGAGCTCCTCAGGGCTTCGTTCTAGGTCCCCTTCTTGTTTTTCTCTCATCTTGTAAAGTAAATACCTGATCATTAGGGGGTTTTTTGACTCGTAACTTTCCTATTTGTCTTTAAGATGAGAGTTCTCTGCGGTCTGATGTCCTTATGTAAATGTCTGACTGACATCACATAAGTCAGATCACCTCCTCTGACTAAACCCAGATAAACCCAGATAAACCCAGATAAATCCAGATAAACCCATATAAATCCAGATAAACCCAGATAAATGCAGATAAACCCAGATAAACCCAGATAAATGCAGATAAACCCAGATAAACCCAGATAAATGCAGATAAATCCAGAGCCAGAAATGTAAGAGTGATTTTTGATTCAAACCTCACTGTGGCATGAAGTATTTCTGTTTTAGTAGCATCATATTATGTCTGTCTGAATAATTTATCAATCTCTGACTTGGAGAAAGTTATCCATGTGTTTATGCTCTCCAGAGTTTTTAACATTGACTCTGTTTACCTGCCTGTGTGAAGTCTGGACTCACCTGTACTGTATAAACTGTGTGGCTTCAGGGTCAAACCTTCTCCAGGTTTCATAAAACCTCTGGAGGTCCTTGTCACACAGTGTCTCGTTGTCCTCTGAGTTAAACGTCTCCAGGACAACTGCCATGTACAGGTGGACCACTAGCAGGAAGAGCAAGAGGACGTAGGTGACGAAGAAGACGATGCCCAATGTCGGGTTGCCACAGTCCCCTCTGACTGTCCATCCTGGGTTCTCCATGAAAGGGTCGCAGTCTGGCGGCGTGTTCCTGATGGGAAATAGCAAACCGTCCCATCCAGGTGACGTGCTGATAAACATACAGATGATGCTGCTTCCAAATGTCTCGAAGTTAAACATGTCATCGATCCCGGCCCCTCTCATCACGTAGGCAAAGTTAAACATGCCGAAGATGGAAAAGGTAAACATGATTATGAAAAGTAGGAGGCCGATGTTGAAGAGGCCAGGAAGTGACATCATAAAGGCCAAAAGCAGCTTCCGGATGCCTCTGGCACGGGGAAAAAGATAGAGGATACGGCCAATACGAGCCAGTCGAAGCACAGGAATATGAAAAAGGCGAAAAAACATGATAAAGTACCTCTCCAAAAGATCACCAATAAACAAACCTGAAAAAAGAGAAAGACAGAAATTTGAAACACCTTCTTATTCTTCCTCTGGGTTACAAAGTGAAGTCAGAAAGCAGAAGCACCACTTGCTTGGTGAACTTATATCCAACATTTCTTTTCCATTACAGCAAAACAGGTGTGACACACAGCTTATGGAGAAAATCAAAGGTCCACCATGAAGCATTTGTTGGCATCTAGTGTTCTGGTTGCAGATCGCAACTTCCTGAATATTCCTTCCCTCTCCAGTCCCTCAAGCCTACAGGAGAGGCCACTGTTTGTTACAGCCAATTAAAATACAGGCTCCATTAACTGAGAGGTAATCTCTCCAATCGGTGGATTTGATTGGTTCTCTTGTATGAATCTGCACCACCTCCTATCAGCCAATCAAATCAATCCCCAGGCAACTTTAGTCTGCCATGCCTGCAACCAGCCAATCACATCGAGGCTGGGATGGAAAAAGATGCCTTTAAGTGCTGAAACTTCAACAATATGTGCCTCGTGAAATAGGAAAAGGGCTCTAATGTGACTGTGCAGCCTGAAGCAGTGAAAACAGTCAATATGAAACGTGAGAAAACGTCCACAAGAAGTTCATGTAACTGCAGTCAGTCACATCTCATTAAGTTTTAAGACCCACTTTAAAACTTTTGACAGAAAAGTGATCACAAAATTATGAAACTAATTGAATAAATTACATTACTGTGTTAAAATAATTGATGGAGTTCCATTACTTATTACATTTTGAATGGTGTAACTAGTTATTTGTGACATTTGTAATTTCAAAAGTAAATGGTTGTTGTTGTGAGATTAACCGACACGAAATGTAAAATAATTGATGAACAGAGCGCCTGTTGTTTCAGTCTAAGAACAGTGAGCTTGCACCCTTATTTAAAGGGGAAATTTAAAAGTGAAATTTAAAGGTGAAATTTAAAGAGGTCTGTGGTCTCAAGACTATGACATCACCTGACACAATGATGACATCATCATATGAAAGCTTACCAAAAACAGACACGAAGATTACCACGAAGTCAAGGATATTCCACCCGTTGGTAAAGTAGTGACATCTAAACGCGATGATCTTCAGAATGAACTCGATGAGGAAGATGATGATGAAGAGGAAGTGGAGCCAGTGCAGAACATGCTCTTTTTCCCAACTCTGATCATTGGTCTCAATCAGCAGAGGCACCATGTTCAGGCAGATCAACACGACCATGAAGACTTCAAAGTTCGGTTTGGTCAGCAGGTCGAAGAGCCGAGCTTGGCACTGATTCTGATTCAGACACAGAGGAGAGTTCTGATCGAATTTCACAGAAACAAGATGAACTAAACTCTGACAAACAAGAACATTAACTGTATCTGAAGGTTTTTAAATTTTTGGACCAATGACTCTAACTTGAAGCTGCATGGATCCTGGTCTAACCACCTGAAGTCTGACCTGAACTCACCTGAAATTGAATTTGGAAACAGGAAGCAAGTGAACCCACCTGAGGTCGGGGAGGTTTCTTGGCAAAGAATCTCTGAATGGCTCTGGGAAATCTCTGCTGCTCCTCTGTCATGAAAATGTGTCTTCCTTCAATGTAAAGACAAAAGTAAAAAACAAAAAAGTAAAGACCAAAGTAACTAAGATAAATGTGAGAAAGTTCATAACGGATTTTGAAGTGGGTCGTGTATTTTTACACCTGAGTGTTTGTTTCAGAAAGCAGGTTCAACAAACGGAGTCTGTTCGCTGAGCGACGCCTCCACCTTCCTTCAGTCAACTGAGGCATTAATGCAGAGAAAAGAGCCTCATTCAGAGGAAACGTGTCAGTTAACACACTGAAGTTTTATTCGGTCATGTCTACACCGGCTTTTTCTGTCTGGGTGATGAAGTGGTGCATGTGAAGTGGTGAATGTGGCTGCTTAAGGCTGCAGCTTCATCACACACACACATGTTCAGCTCTAATGTGACGAGGACAAACTGAGGGACGAGCAGCTGCAGAACAAAAGACTGAAACAACACGGAGACTCGCCTGCAGCCGACGGCCTCATCCTGTCACCTGATTGGCTCTTAAACAGGCGCGGAGGTTTAAACACAGCAGGTTCAAATGTGACGCATGTGATTGGATGTTGGCTTAGCAGCATTCAGTCACTTTATTTAATATAGGAGTCAAGTTCCATCAGAGCGACCAATCACAGCGCAAAGAAGCATTCATCCATCCATCGAAGCTTCACACTGATTTCATCATTTCAACAGAGATTTTTCCTTCATGAAACAAACATTTGAGTGTTTTTGTTCCGACAAACTGACGGTTGACGGTGACCTGATGCTGTGTTTCTACAAAAACCACAGATCAAACCTGAGTGACAAACTGAACTCCGGCTGGGATTTGGATCCTGACAAACAGGAAACCTCCGAGAGAAACAGAAACTCAGGGTTTGTCGGAGCAAATCTGTCGAGGGGGGGCAGGTTCGGTTGGCTTCACAGAGTGGTGCTCTCTTAGTTACCATGGTTAACGTAATGGTCTGCAGTCTGCTTATCACTGGTTTCTCCGTTTCACCCTGAACGCAGCATGACCACTCACTCACTCCCCAGCTGATCTTCACTGCAATCAGCCTCACCCACCTGCACCTGTTCACCACAGCATCAAGGCCTCACTGAGCCGCTGAGCTGCTCACCTGTTCCTGACCTCACCTGTTCCTGACCTCACCTGTTCCTGGCCTCACCTGTTCCTGGCCTCACCTGTTCCTGACCTCACCTGTTCCTGACTTCTGCCTCTTGCAAACCTCAGAAACATCTCAGCCTTTTGTTCCTCAGGCACCAGCTCTGTTAAGTTATCTGGTCCTTCAGCTGTGTTCAGGCTCTTTGTTGCTCGGCCTTGTTGTCACTCCTGGTTAAGCTGGTTGATTCCAGTTGTTGTGTTGAAAACAAAGAGACTCTGCTTGTTTTATTTTTGTGAGAAGAGGATTTGGATCATTGTCATCTGCCTGTTTCATCTCCAGTTAACTTAAGGAAGACACCTTTATGGTCAACTGCTTTTCTGTCTGTTATTTACTAATAAAAGTCATTAGCAATTATAATCCCTGTTCTCTGTGTTGCATTTGGATCCAAACAACTGAAAACACCTCATCCTGGTGTTAACAAGCTCAGTTTTACTGAATCTGCTCTCGAAAATACACTTCAGGACAGGACCAACCACCAGCTAACCGTCTGTCTGTCTGTCTGTCTGTCTGCCTGTCTGTGTGTCTGTGAGTGTAGCAGCTTATCTTCTGCAGGTTGTTGATGACGCTCTTGATGAAGAAGTTTAGGATGAAGAAGTGGCTGATGATGAGAACGATGAAGTACAGGTACACGTATTTGTTGGACTCATAGACCGGCTGAAGCTCAATCTACACACACACACACACACACACACACACACACACACACACACACACACAGAGGAACGCAAAGACACCAGTACCATAATTACTGCCAGTAATGGTATGAGCACTACGCTGGTACAGGGACCAGTAACAGTTAAGCTAGCAGGTGGTGCACTGACCTGTCTGGAGTCTACAGCTGCATACATGATGTCATGCCATCCTGACATGGACACCTGACAGAAAAACAGCAAACAGGAAACACTGAATTCAAGTTTGTGTTTGAACATGAGCTCAGTTGCAGCTAAAAACCCATTAAAACTGAAAAATCCAGCAGCTGATTCAAATCCTGAACATCAGAACCAAACTGACCACAGACATGTTTGTGTCCAACAACCATCTGACTCAAATGATCCCTGAGAAGCTTCTGTAGAAGGTTTTTAGGCTCTTGGCCTTTGGTGAACCCTTTGATTACATTAATGTTATGGGTTTAAAATAATGGTGACGAGTTCGCTGCCATCTACAACCTGAGTGTCTCCACAAACAGTCGTGTTTGATGCTTTTGTTGTTGTTGAGCTCAGACTGAATCACTTTGTGTGCATGCAGAGTTTTTTCAGACTGACCAGCTGCAGCAGCGACAGGTAACCATCCATCACACTGTCAAAGTTTGACTTCAGGTTCTTCCAGCGGATCTCAGAGAAGTTTGCCATTATCAGAGAGACACAGTCACTTCTGTTGTTAACGACCTCAGGTAAGAAATATTCCTCTGATGTTTCATTGAAGCAGTAATAAAACTTTCCAGCAAACAGGTTGACACCCATCATGCTGAAGATCAACCAGACGGTCATAAACACCAGCAGCTGATCAAATGTGTTCAGGACGATCCGGACCAGAACCTGCACCACCATCTGCAGGCAGACAGGTTAACGTTAATGAATTAGATTACATATGTGCTGATGTTTGTACATGTGCGGCTCTCATGAGCACGTCTCACCCTCAGGCCCTGGAAGCGAGACAGGGCCCTGAGGGGTCCCAGAGCTCTCAGCGTCCTCAGAGACTGGAAGGCCCCCAGTTCAGAGAATCCCAACATGTCAGCCATCAGAGACACCAGAGATACCTGGAAGATAAAACACGCCCGCTGATGACATCATGGGTCAGCTGGTTAAAGTTTTCTGAGAGTATTCTAATTCGTTCAGGTCAGAGTCACATCTGGGCAGTTAAATCGAAAGCAACCGGACTTGCTTGAAACATCGTCGCTGACAAATTGAAAAAGTCCAGTTGCTTTTGATTTATTTGCCCTGGTTAAAGTTCAACATTTATTTAAGTTTTCTCTCTAACTCACAGTCAAATTTAAAGATCAATTTAATTCTCATGTCTGTACTTTCAATGTGAAGCTACAGCCAGCAGCAGCTTAGCTTAGCTTAGCAAAATGGCTGGAAACAGGTGTAAACAGCTAGCATGGCTTAGCATAAAAGTTGGAAACAGGGGGAAACCGCTGGCTTAGCTTCCAAAGGTTAAAGAAATTCCCAAACCAGAAGCTCTAAAGCTCACTGTGACCTTGTTTAATCTTCTCTGTTTCATCTGCAAAACCACCAAAGTTCCTCCAAAAGTGTCAAACTTCCTCAGTTTAGCTTCAGTCAGTAAGCATCGCTGGTTAAATGGAAAATCTTTTTCCATGAGGCTGAACTATTGAATCCAACCTGGGATTTCAAGTTTCCAGCCACTCTGGAGCCAAAAGACATTTGGTTTCTCATTGATCTGTGAACAATAATGAAAGTTATTGATCTTATTCTCACGTCTAAGATGAGGAAGTCCAGCCAGCACCAGGCGCTAGTGAAGTATTTCTTGAGTCCAAAGGCAATCCACTTGAGAAGCATCTCCAGCAGGAACAGGTATGTGAACACCTGGTCTGATCTCTCCAGCACTGTTTTTAAGAATTGACGCTGCTGCAGGTGAATATCCTCGAAAGCCTGTTGACATAAACACACGTTAACACCTGGACAGGTGTGTGAGAACCAGGTCCAGTCTTAGGTTCCTCTACATGCACATGGATCAGTGAAGAGTTCTTGTAACATCTGGACAAACAGGTCATGTTTAAATGTTCAGAGAAGAGCTGCAGGGTTTTCATCATCAATACCTTCTTAGTTTCCTGGAAAAATACACCTGCTGGTTTTTCATTTACCTCTAAACTCCATTAATTTTACAAGCTAACAGCCCCGTTATTATCGGGTTGCAGCTGGATCAGTGCTTAGCTGCAGGTTTGCACAGCTGTTGTCTGTATGTCTGTAACTTTGTTGGTGTGTGAGTGGTCTGCCAGTTTAACAGGATTAATCATTAATTAGCCATCAAGGATCTGACAGTAATACCAGACGTCAGACATTTTTTCACCTCAGAGATAAAACTATTTTCCAAAGGAACTGCTGTTTCATTACCATGAAAGAAATTTGGACCTGAAGGCACCAAATCTCAACCCCATTTCTTATACTTTCTCCTCTTTTTGTTTTCAATAAGGGCATTTATTCAGAGATTTGTTTACATTTAGGAAATTTAGTTTTACATGAATGGAAACCTGAAGTAGTTTTTTTAAGCTTGTTTCTTCTATCAGTGATGAGGAAAAGCAAACAGAAAGTGAAACCAAAAGAGTGGACGATGTGGTTGGTGTGATTCATAATGTGTCTTCATTTTGTAAATAATCTGCTATCTGTCCGGAAGTCACGTTCCTCCTGAACGAACACTTTCATTTAGCTACACACTGTTAGTGTCATCAGCTTCTTACATGCATGACTTTAAAGACATTTAGAGACTTTTTCTTTTTCAAAAAAGCAACTTTATATTTTTTCTTTATGATTTAAACGGCCCATGATAGAATAAAAGTGGTTCCACTTACACATTTAATATCTAATCCAAGATTAAATAAAATAATGTCATAGCTTGACAATTTACATTTGAATTTTTTCTCCAAAACAACTTTACTCAGTGTGGGATTCAGTCTGTTCACTCACAGTCTGGATGGCTGCCTTATAGAGGAATATTTAGATGTGTATGTATATTGTGATATGTGTCTGAAAAATAATCATAGCTGATGATAAAGCTAGTTCTAGTAACTTAAGACTTACGTAGTAACAAGTTACCGTGTGTTGCTGTTTTCTTGAGCAGGCTTTAGTTGTTTTCCAAAAAAGAAAGCTGGCAGCACTTAACTCTTAACTTTTAATCCTTTTATCACATGAAGAGATAACTGGACAGAGGGGTTGTAGAATACATGATTCTTTGTTGATTTGGTTTTTAACAAAATTAAAGTTCATATTGTTTTATTGTCAGGATTTTGTTATAAATCACTGGGTCAAAAACTGACCCAGTCGGGGGTCGGTGTGGCAGGACACAGTTGTGGGTAAACTTTGCCAGTTCTTATGGATGAAAAGCCACCTGAGACAGAAGTCGACCCGATATAAAGATAACACTGACAGGAAGTCACAACACCTCACTGGAGAGGTGGAGCTGACCCAGTTTTGTGACAGTGTTGCGCTGAGCGATGCCCGACTGTTGGTGTGAACGTGAAGAAGTTGGGTAAAACATGCAGTGGTCCAGCTGAGGGGTTTCATATAAATGACTGTGGTTTAACGTTGTGTAAGAGTGTTTGTATGTTTGTGTTTACCAGAGCTGCACTGCTCAGCACGATGATGAAGATGATGAAGATCTCAAAGGATCTGTGCTGAACAATAGACAAACAGGCTCTCCTGAAGTTAGACCAGACCCTTCCGGTGCCCTGAGACGTGTCTATGTCCAGGAACGGACAACAACTGTAACACTCTGAAAAACACACACACAGAGAGGCGTGTCAGAGCTGTTTTTGATCACTGATTGGCTCCCGTTCATCATCATCCTTACTGTTGCTGCAGCAGTCCTCAGGTGTGTCTCCTACACGACCTTCACCTTCATCCCGCTGGACTTCAAGATGTTTCTGCTCATCGTCACACTAAACAAACATAAATAAAGGTCATCAGAAGGAAATAACAGCTACATGTACACTTGTAGTTTTGACACTGCTGGTCTAAAGGAAAGATTTCTGAAATGAATAACTTAAAAACCAAATAAGATTTTATTATCTGCTGTATGGATTCTGGTGCAGGATGTGAATTCTGGCCTTGATTCTGACATTTCAGCTTAGTTCAAGATTAAAAAAAAAGGTACAGTTGAATAGAATATGTTTTACTTTTATCTCGTCTCCTTTTTCATCTAGAAGCCTCTTGGTTTCTGTCTGGGATTCAGCGTGATCGTAGCTGCTGGTCGGTTTGCTGGATTCACCGCTGAGGGTCGTGACCTCTGACACCGGCTGGTCTGAAGTCACAAGGTTCAAGGCCAGATCTCCCTCTCTGTTGTCTTCTACACCATCTACCACTCAGAATAAGATATAAACCATGTAAGCTCCAGTGAATCACTCAGATATTATCAGTCTTAAAATCTGAGGTTCATGGTTAATTCCACGTGATATTAAACTATGTTTTTTTTCACATTTTATCCAGAAATAAATAAGGGTAAGACTGAAAAAAAAAACAAGGAAATTAAATGCTGTGACCACTAAAGACATAAAAATCTACAAAAAGTGTAACAACGTAACACAAGAAAATGAACAAAAACCAAATGTGAATAATGTCAATAACAGAAAAGTAAATGGGACAATAAATAAAGATTATGCTCTCGTTTCAGGTCTGGTCCCACCTGCGTGGTCAAGTTTGATGTGGTTCTTCTTTCCCAGCAACGTCGAGGCACATCCAAGGATCCAGCTTTTGATTCGGTTCATGCCGATGTGCAGTTTAGTTAAATCTCTGTCCTCTGACACCACGAGCCTTTCACAGCTGAGCGAGGTTAGCAACAAGATCAGGAACAGATTCAGGACCTTCAACCAGACCAGAAACACATTAAGAACCTGACACAGAGCAAGATTCACCTTATGCAACTAGACCAGGAACAGATTTAGGACTTGAAGTAGGACTTTATTAACCATGACACAGGATCCTATATAGGCTTCAGGACTAGGAACTATATTGGTATAAACGTTTCATAGTTTTTATACCAGGTTAACTGTTTCGGCTTTTCTCTCTAAGCAAGACTGTGACTCACGGGGACTTCCGGTTTGGTGAGCTAGAGGATGGCAGCATAGGAGAATGTGCTCCCGACGTTTGAGTTTAAAATAGCCCGTAGCGACACAGATTCGTTAAGATTTTGGCGAAAGTAAGAAATAAGAGTGAGGGATTCAAGATGCCAAGAGGAAAAATAAGTAAGAAATCTATGCAGTGTGAGTTATACGAGGGAGACGGAGTCGACCCGACTTCACCTGCTAGCAGTGCCACGGAGGATAACAATATGCTAATAGACGAAGGGGAACAAGCTAGCAACGCGAGCTTAGACCTTATACTCAGAGAACTAAGGGAATTCAGGAAAGACTATGTGAGCAGCTGAAGGGAATCATAGAGGAAATATATAAAACAAACAAGAGAGTGGAAGAGGCAGAAGAAAGGATCGTGAATGCTGAAACTCAAATACAAGCTAATGAGGAAGCAATAATGGAGATGCTCAAACTGCAAATTTGCAATGGATGCCAAGCTGACAGACCTGGAGGGACAGTCCAGGAGAGAAAATATTAGAATACATGGCGTCAAAGAGGGATTGGAAGATGATGCTCCATCAATGGTTGTTCTTGTGGAAAGTTTATTAAAGGAGAAACTGGAATTGCCGGACTCCGCGGAGCTGGAGAGTGGAGAGAGCGCACCGCGCTCTGGTGTGAAGGCCACCACCAAACCCGGCACCACGGTCCATTGTTGCCAAAATGAGTATCTTAAATATTTGGGAGTTATAATACCTAAAGATCTTGCAGAAATTTTAGAACGCAATTATTCACCAATACAAAGGAAAATTAAAGAAGACATAGCGAGATGGAACTTAATCCCATATCTAAGTTTTTACTCAAGAATAGATTCAATTAAAATGAATATACTACCCAAATTACTGTATTTATTTCAAACCTTGCCAATAGAAATAAGCCAAAAACAATTTAACGACTGGGACAAAATCTTGTCCGGATACATATGGCAGGGTAAAAGGCTTCGAATTCGATTTAAAACTTTACCATTGGCTAAAAGAAAGGGGGGATGGGGCCTTCCTTCTTTCAGGAATTACTACTGGGCAGCACAATTAAGGCCTATGATATGCTGGTGTAATCCCTCATATGATGCACAGTGGAAAAGCATTGAAGAGGGCCGGACCTCCATTCCCATACAAGCAATTATAGCTGATAGTAACCTGCAAGACCTTATAAAAAATATAGAAAACCCATGGATCAAGTTGACTTTTAAAATTTGGAAAACAGTAATAACAGAATACAAACTAGAAGACGATGTAGTAATCCTTAAGTGGCGTGCATGTGATACACATTTTGCTCCAAATAAATTAGATACTAGATTCAAGTATTGGACATATAAAGGATTAACAGCCTGATGTAAGATAATGAAGGAAGGCACACTACTTAGTTTTGAAAAGATTAAAGAGGAATATTCATTAGAAGCACAGGATTTTTATCGTTATTTACAGATGAGACATTTTGTCAGTGACAAGATAAAATGTGAAGCAGAATCAAGCAAACAGCTGTTAGACCTTTTTAAAAGGGCATATGATCCAAATAAAGACAGAGGTGTTATCTCAGGTCTGTATAAAGGGCTTGTAAACAGGAGCACACACTTTATATTAAAATAACATGGGAAATGGAGGGAGGAATAGATGTAACGGAGGAGGAGAATATGTGCAAATCAATGGAAATGTAGTCACAGAGTTGGAGGGAGTTTGGCTGAAAAAGCCAGATAAGACATTTTATTACACCTCACCAAAAGTCTCACTATGAAGGTAAAACTCCCTGACTTGCTGGAGAAATTGTGGAAATACAATTGCAAATTATTGTCATGTTTTCTGGGACTGTCATGTTATCAAAACTTACTGGAAGGGAATACATAATGCAATACAAGACATTTTTGCAAGTCACCTGCCTCTGGAAAGTAAAACTTTATTTTGGATGAACTATATAATACCACGCAGACCTGACTTTGACCTTGCAAACTTTAGATAATACAGTGTGTGTTTAGCAACAACCACATTTCACTCCCTATGTGTTAATGTTCTTGTTATGTTTTTCTTTTAAGAAATTTAAAATAAAAAAGAAATTAAATTAAAGAAAAAAAAAAAGACTGTGACTCACCAGCAGGTTTCCAACGATCATAAGCGTAATGAAAAAGGTCACACACACAGCCTGACTGGAGACCTCCATGCAGTCCCACATGGTCTCAATCCACTCTCCACACAGGGCTCTAAAAACAACAAGGAGGGCATTGAAGTAGCCCTCAAAGTGCCAGCGAGGGAGCTCGCAGTCCATCGCAATGCGGCAAATGTGGTCTTTGTAGTCCTTCTGGAACAGCTGCATGCCAGTGACGGAGAAGGTGAAGACCGTGATGATGAGAAGGAGACCGAGATTCCTCAGAGCCCTTACCAAGGTCAAGACGTGGAACATGAACATGCGAAAGGACGGCCACCATCTGGCCAACCTGAACACTCGCAACTGTATGGGAAACATGTGGATGGACAGGTGAGGCGCCAAGCAGACACAGTGAGGAGAAAGGTAGACGGAGAATCACATGATCAGTGTTTGGACATTTTTATGATGATGATCACTTACAAATTCAAAAGAGCGCATCAGATCAAGGCCCAGAATACCAGCCACTCCCAGCTCCAGCAGACTGAAGAAGACAAGGATGCCTTCAAAGACATTCCAGCTGACCTGTAACCGAGGCAATGACACACACATCATCACTGGAAAAGCTGTTGATCAACATCATCACTGGGCTGGTAATGAATGAAAGTCTGACCTGGAAGTAGCTGTATGGGTCCATGGCCACGAGTTTTAAGACCATCTCAGCTGCGAAGATCGCTGTGAAGACCTGGGAGAGGTCAGAGGTCAGGGGTCAGGGTTAGGAGCTCAGCTTCAGACCTAATTTTTTTCCATCTCTCCAGAGAGAAATGCTTCATCAGGGGTTTGGGTTACTTGAGTCGTGTTGAACCTTCTTTCTACTAAAACCAAAGAAGAAGAAAGAAGTTTCTGTTCTCCACATCAGTGGAACAAGTTCCCGAACCCCCCCGAACCCCCCCCCCAACCCTGTTCTTCATGTCTAAACTGTTGTGCATTTTCTGCCGCTTTTAAAGGAATTTTGACTTGCCCTCTGTCTGAATGTGCATATAAATAACCTCGCCCTGCTTTGACTTCAGTTCTGTTTAAAGGTTTAAAGTTCTTGACTTTCTCTTTCACACTTACCAAATGAGCAACACTCAGGTGGTGTTCAAACTCCGCCGTCAATGGATAATGTTCCATGGCCATGAACAGGATGTTGACAATGAGGCAGACAATGATCCCGAGATCGAAGAATGGGTTAGTTATGAAAATGTAGAGCTGCTCCTTGAGCCACCGCCAACAGCCACAACAGTTCCACTTCAGGAGGAAACTGGCCAAAACAAACCAACACGAAGGACGAGATGTCTGGTTCTCCTGAAACTCTAAAACACACAGATGATGTGAAATCACACTTTTCATATCTGACAGACCCCGGTTTCACCCACTGGGTGGCAAAACCACAAGTGGAAGCATTAGCTTGAATGCAAAAACACATTTAACAGCTAAAATGGGGAAGAGGTTTTAAGTGACTGACTGTGCAAATGGATTCAACAAGAAGCCGGCAAATTAATTGCTGTAGTTTAAAAAAACAACTAAAGAGATCAAGAGCCTCATGTTGGACAAAGTGGGAGACGATTTGTTAGCTGAGTCAGGCCAACACAAGCCCAGTTTTCCTTATAAAGAGGAACTCCACAAAGCATTTTTAGACAGTTAGCCAGAGAACTTCAAAACTGTCTCCAAAATATGTTGAGATTTTGTTTATTATTAACATGCACATGGGTAGCTGAATCGCTCTTCAAGGCTAACATCATCTTTGTAATCCTGCTTTGTGGAATATGCCACCAAGTTACATGAGACAAATGTTATAAGTAAAATTAACACAATTCACAGTCACATGCTGGAAAAAAAGGAAGGGGCCTCTGTATTCGCTTCACTCACCAGCTACTAAAACAACGGTAATCTGCTAAGTGGCTGGTAAAATTTGGACATTCGCTAGCTGTTTGGTTGGTGAAAAAAACAAGTTTATTTTGTGCTCTGCATGGTGAGACCACTGTTCTTTGGTAAGTTGTGAGAATCATTGTCAAGTCCAACTGCCTTGAGTTTGAGCAGATAATCGTTTGTTTCACAGATGTTTTGCCACCCAGTGGGTGGAGGGCTGTGTTCTGGAGGGGCTGTAACGTAAATGCATACCCTCTAAATGAATACAGATGATGAACAGTACATGCTGAACACTTATGGAAGTGTGTGTGTTTGTGTGTGTTTTTACCTTCTGTAACAGTGTGTTCTTCACTCGTCTTGTTTTCAGCATCTCGTGTCTCTGCAGCCTGCAGTAAAAAAAGCTTTATTTTATTCCCCCAGTTTCATCACCAACAGGATTCAAACGTGAGCAGAGCTCTGCTGTCACAGCGTGTCGCTGTCCATCGTGTTCTGTCTTTTTTCTTTACATCATTCAGTGCTTTTATTTTGAAATTTTCATATCTATATTTATTACAGATAACTTTACTTCCTGCCTTCATGTCTTTGCAGCCTGTTTGATTGTCTACTGATTGTTTTTATCTGTTACTCTCCATTGTGTTGTGTGTTTGTGTCTTCCAGACCTTTCAAAGTGTTTTCCAAGTGTCTTCACAGTGTTTTCCCAGTGTTTTCCCAGTGTCTTCCCATGCTTTTCCCAATGTTTTCCCAGTGTTTTCCCAGGCCTTTCCCAATGTTTTCCCAGTGTTTTCCCAATGTCTTCCCATGCCTTTCCCAATGTTTTCCCACCCCTCCCTCGGTGTATTCCCAGTGTTTTCCCAGCCCTTTACCAGGCCTTTCCCAGTGTATTCCCATCCCTTTTCCCAGTGTCTTCCCATGCCTTTCCCAATGTTTCCCAGTGTTTTCCCAGCCCTTTGCCAGTGTTTTCCCAAGCCTTTCCCAGTGTTTTCCCAGTGTCTTCCCATGCCTTTCCCAGTGTTTTTCCAGGTCTTTATAGCGTTTTCCCAGTGTTTTCCCATCCCTTTCCCAGTGTTTTCCCATGCCTTTCCCAATGTTTCCCAGTGTTTGCCCAGCCCCTTCTCAGTGTTTTCCGAAGCCTTTCCCATGCCTTTCCCAGTGTTTTCCCATGTCTTTCCCAATGTTTCCCAGTGTTTTCCCATCCCTTTCCAAATGTTTTCCCAGCCCTTTCCCAGTGTTTTCCCAGGCATTTCCCAGTGTTTTCCCAGGCCTTTCCCCAATGTTTTTCCAGGCCTTTCCCAATGTTTCCCAGTGTTTTCCCAGCCCTTTCCCAGTACTTTTCCGAGCTTTTCCCAGTGTTTTCCCACCCCTTTACCAGGCCTTTCCCAGTGTTTTCCCAGCCCTTTCCCAGCCCTTTCCCAGTGTTCTCCCAGGCCTTTCCCAATGTTTTCACATTGTTTACGGAGCTTTGCCTTGATTTTCCTGGGCCTCCTTGTCTGCTGGTTTTGAGTCTGTTTTTTTTTCGGTGGATTTGTGAGTCTGTTTATTTTTTCTGATGATTAGTCGGTGATTGTTTGTGGGGAATGAAAATGCAAAACAGAGAAAAGTTCCTGCAGTAAGTTCATTCTGTATAATTTCATATTTAGTCACACTGACTATTTTAAATATCAAAATGCTTTCAGAGTCAAAGAAAAACTGCAGCCTGTTAAAGAAAGTCGAGTAGATGAAGATGATGAAGTGATCTCACCTCTTCTTCTTCTCTCCTTTTCAGCACCTCCAGGATCTGACCGAACTCTTCTTCTCTCTGTTTTGCTTCAGCGACGCCGGCCTCCTCCTGCTCACAGGTCGCCATGGCGAGGACCGACACAGCGAGTGCCACCAGGCAGAAACAGCTGGGGTTGAAGAAGAGCATGAAGACGGCCACGTAGCTTTTACCTTCTGTCCGCAACGTCTGCAGAGACAGACAGGTGAGGCAGGAGGAGAGAGACAGGTAAGAGAGTCAGCATCTTCTCACTGACTGAAACTGAAACTGACCATTCAAGTTATTTCAAGAGATTCCCAGTGGCATCAGAGGACACAGTTAAACCAGTAAACCCAGTTTAACCAGTCTGTGTACTGACCAACATCATCAGGTTGTCCCAGAAGTCCTTCGTCATGATTCTGAGCAGAGACAGCAAGGACCAACCAAACGAGTCGAAGCTGGTGAAGCCATAGTTTGGGTTTTTACCCCACCTCAGACAGAAGTAACCCTCTGGACAGACCCTGAACGCATCATCCCGTGTTATTATACGGATCATTATTATTACCGGTATTACTACTCGTACTTCTAGTAGAGAAAGTAGTAGAAGAACTGTGTGAACATACCCAGCATCAGAGCTGTTTCCACACCGGAGAGCATCAAGCTGACCAGGCAGGAAGTGATGGTTCTCTACAAGAGACAGACAGACAGACAGACAGACAGACAGACAGACAGACAGACAGACAGGCAGGCAGACAGACAGGCAGAAGAGACAGACAGACAGACAGGCAGGCAGACAGGCAGGTAGAAGAGACAGATAGACAGAAGAGACAGATAGACAGGTAGAGAGACAGACAGACAGAAAGGCAGACAGACAGATTTTAGAGCTGAATGCAGTCAGTTCTGCAGGTTCTGATCAGTTCAGGTGTGAATTGGTGTAATACAGGTGTAAGTAACGCAGGTTTGAATCCTTCAGGTGTAAGTTGACCCCTCTGGCTGCAGCCTTGGTGTCGGCACACAGTGACCGTTGGTTTCCTGAAACATACTACCACGCTTTCGTATTTTGGTGACTCGTTGGACGGCAAAAATGCAGGAAGCGGTGTGATTGAGGGTGCTGTGACGGCGTCCCAGCACCCTCAATCACAATGTTCGGTCTTTACACATCTTTTATGTTATTTTCATCATGTTTACGTCTGATAATCACAATATACACATATTTGTGTTGAATGAGGAGGAAAGAGAATAAAAATAAAAAGTTCTTAAAAAGTTAAACACTCATATAAGTTCAGAAACCTGAACACAAGAAAATACTTGGACTTGTTTTCTTTTCATCTCTGTTGAGCGTTTTCAGCTGCTGCCTCCTCTTCTGACTTTATGTCAGAGGCTTCATGCTGACGCAGTGATCTTCAACATGGCTCCAATGCAAATACAAACAAACCTGTCAAACACTAAAATCATCATCATCGACTCACCTTCTCGGCTCGCATAGTGGCCGAAGTCAAAGTCCTGGCTTTCGTTGTCATAGTAAGCCAGAGTGGAGTTACTGCCTGATGGATGAATGACGCATTTCTGCCTCAGACTGCCCATGAAGAGCTGCGTGGCGAGCAGAGCCAGGACGCTGAGACCAAACACCATCAGGATCATGACTCCAGCAAGCCTCTTCACTGATTGGCCGAAAGCTCCAGCCGTCGTCCTCAGACCTGACAGAGAGGGGCGGGGTTTAAAAACTGGCTGACTACATCAGAGATCAGATCATCCAATGGGGACGTAAGAGCCGACTGTCAGCTGCTTCAAAAGCTTTTAATGTTTGATTATAGATGTATCTTCAAGACACACACACACACACACACACACACACACACACACACACTGACCTGGGCTTACTGAGATGAGCTTCAGTATGCGAGGAATTGTCCCCAGCACAGAGAACTTCCACAGATCAACAAACTGTGACAGATATCTGAGAGACAGAAACACACCTTCATCATCTTCATCATCATCTTCATGAAGACACAGAGACACAAACTGACAGCTCTCATTAAACGTATTCTGAGTCAGAACTTGATCTTAAAGTTTCCTATCTGCTGTCTTGGTCTGATTATCTGCAGATGTTTTGAACTCGACCTTCTTCCTCCGTCATCATGTCTCTGTTGTGTCTCCTTTAAAAGCCTCTGAGCATGAAGATAAATGATCAATCATTACGCTGTGCTGATGACCATGACGTCCAGCCAGTTCCACGGGTCTCTGAGGAAAGTGAAACGTCCGACACAGACGCCTCGCGACGCGACCTTGATGATGGTTTCAAAAGTGTAGACGGCTGTGAACACGTATCTGTTCGAAGAGAGAAACACACCGAAACATTTCACCTCAGCTATGAAAACAAAAAGAGCGAGTTTAGGATAAAACTGTGCACGGTCGTCTCCACTGCAGGTCAGACTGCAGAAACACAGAAATCAGCAGGTTGATGTTCAAGCCGACAGTGGATGTTGTTGTTTGCATCAACTGTGACTGCAATGAACACTGCGGGCTCTAGGGGGCAGTGACGGGACTTGTTATCTCCTTTCAATCTGAAAGGAGCTTTGGTTGAATCTGAACCAAAGACACAACATTGTTCTTAATTTTCTGGTTGCAGACAATCAAGTCAGAAGTTAAACTTCATACAAAGATCAAAGTTCATCCCGGTTGAATTTCAGTGACCTTTGACCTGATTTGAGTTTTGTGAAGCTTGAACGTCTAAACGAGGACTCGCTGCGACTGTTCAGTCGTTTCCAGACCAGAGCTGGTCATCAATGCTTCCTCATCTTCTTCTCCTTCTCGTCTGGCACATCAGCGGTGTGTGTGTGTGTGTGTGTGTGTGTGATCACTCACTCCACAGTCTTGCTCCATGCTGGAGGATCATTTAACGTCATGAACACACAGTTGATCAAAATCGTCACCTTGATGAACAAACTGAAGAAAGTTTGTGTGTTAAGGAAGATTTTAGACAAATTTTGCCGACAGTCAGACAAACTCCAGACAACAGGCTGGTGTGTGTGTGTGTGTGTGTGTGTGTGTGTGTGTTCACACTGCGGACACACTCAAAGGGATGACCGAGTTAAAAATAACAACATGGAAACTAAAAATAACCACAAAGAGAGAAAAATGACCTGAAAGACGCAAAACAACATCT
>JAPZDV010000023.1:24976249-24986797 GCA_029814665.1 Acanthurus lineatus
GTGGGTGAAGTGACGGTGGAGTTTCTGATATAAATGTTGGTGGGTGGAGCGACGGTGGAGATTTCTGGTTTGAATGTTGGTGGGTGAAGTGACGGTGGAGTTTCTGATATAAATGTAGGTGGGTGGAGCGACGGTGGAGGATCTGGTTTGAATGTTGGTGGGTGGAGCGACGGTGGAGATTTCTGGTTTGAATGTCGGTGGGTGGAGCGAGGTGGAGGATCAGGTTTGAATGTCGGTGGGTGGAGCGAGGTGGAGGCCTGCTGTGAAACAGACTCGCTGTCTCGGTTTCGTAGATCGCTGAGTGGTAAGTTGGTTGAAGGTGTGAAGGCTTGCTAACTTCGTTCTCCAGAAACCATAAAGTCCTGCTGACGAACGTAACTGCAGGAACTTTCTGAGTTTCTGTGTGAAAACACTGAAGATACCAGAGAGGAGCTTCACCTCCTCTCCTGCTCCTCCTGCTCCTCCTGCTCCTCCTGCTGCGGTCAGCTCTGCATTTCTCGCGATGTTTCCCTGCAGATGCTTCACCACCTTCCATCCCCTCGAAGTTCTGGCTCCAGTCTCGATGAGGAAGTGGGCGTGTCCTACAGTCCGCCTCTCGCGGCGTCCTGTCTCTTTAAATGTTTGAAAGGACAGCGCGCGCTGCGTCCCTCCTGCTGACGTCAGAGTTCCGTGGAGCAAAATGGCGGCGGTGTTGGAGCGCAGTTTCATAGAGATCTGTGGATTTGAGAGGGAAACTTTGCACAGGTTCCGAGAAGTGACGGTAAACCTCGGTGAGTTTCCTCACAGTCTCCTCTCGGCTCCGCGCACAGTCTGCTTTGATTTCCACCACTTTGTCCCAACGAGGGTCGACAACGACATGCTAATAGCAGCTAGCATTAGCACCGCTAACACGCCGTTAACCGTAAGCGGTGGAGCCGTGGTTACGGTCACGGACCGCAGGAAGTGTGAGCTATTTTCGCTGGAAGACATTCTGACCGGGAACCGGATCCTGTTGGATCTACTGTCGTTAGTGCACGTACACAAGTTAATCAACTCCCCCGTGTTCAAAAATCTCTCATTAGCTTCAGCTAGCTAGCTGGTTAGCCGGCGGCTCAGGTCCTGTCGCCCACCTGTCAGACAGTAAAGCACACCAGCTAACGTCGGACTCAACCCTGCGTTACTCACGACGGAGTGAATGGGGTTATTATTCAAATATTACTTGTATTACTCAGTACTTGAGTGTAGATGTCTGTTCGCTCAGTCTCAGTTTTATTCCTGAAGTAACTCTCTCCTCAGCGGTCACGTGGCCCGCGGACCCCCCCGGTCTGTGCTGACAGATCAGAGTGAATCGGTTTCATACCTGTTTCATGTCTGCAGGTCTGAATGCGCTTCCCGGCGGGGTGAAGTTTCCCGACAGCGCAGGAGCTTTTCATTATGAGGACAGCGGGAAGCTGCTGTCCGTCACGAGTAACAGATTCATTCACTGGTCAGTATCATCAACACAAACATCTCTGCACATCTTTTATTCTCAGTGTGAAAACAGTCTTCAGTCTTCAGCGTCTGCACAGTTTTACAGCCAGCATGAGATTTTAAATGTGCTGCAGTTGAAATAAAGCTAATAAAGAACTTTGAATCACACCTGTACCTTTACATAAAGAATCATTTCACCATTTGGTTTCTGCATGAAAATCATTTCATTAAAATGAAAGAAACCGACAGGCAGAAATCTGTTTGTCAGAAAGTGGCAGACGTCGACCTAGAGCTCATTCAGCAGTGTGTTACAGCACGGCAACAAAGCAGACGCTTAGAAAGTCCCACATGATAAAACTTAAAAACATGGTCACATTCTCAGTCTGTTAAACTTATAAATTCTGAAAATGGTAACAAACACTCCATATTTTGCCCAAACGAAACTGGCCTGTGACGGCAGCGTGGCAGCTCAGGTTGCAGTGAGGTTGGATGTGTCGGACCTGTTTGAATGTGGTGTGACACTGACTGTGTGCAGGTCCACGTCAGGGGACACGGTGCAGCTGGTGGAGCAGTCTCTGGACACCAACCTGCTCAACAATGCTGTCAGACTCAAGCTCACTCATTGTATCGTGCTGCCTGGAGGAGTCAGCATCCAGGAGACCCTCAACAATGTCATCATCCTTGTCTCCACCAATCAGAGTGTCCACAGACTGGTGCTGCCCCACCCTACACGAATGTACCGAAGCGTAAGTAAACAATCCTGGAGCAGAAAGTCTTAATGATGTTTATGCAGGTTTGCAAGTTGATTCAGTGTTCACTAAGTTCTGCCTCCTTGGTTACTGTTGCTTACCTATTGATCACCTGTCAATCGCCTGATGATCTTATTCTTTTCTGGTCAATGGCATGATTTGTTGGCTGAAATGATGGCAATGCTAACACCAAAACTCTGAAACTGTTTCTAACAATTGTTAATTTTCCAGCTTTTTTGGATCCCGGTTGTGATTTGGCAACATATAAATAAAAATTGATTCAATTGATTAGATGAGAATCATGTAACAGGTGTCCTAAACATGCAGTGATGGTTAGATATGTTTGTGGTATAAAGCTAACTAGGAGTGTGCCATCAGGATAATCCTGGGGTAAAATTTTATATTGCAATAATCTGAGTCGGTGGCATAATGACGTCACACTGTTAGGCTGCAGATGAAAGTTACATGTGTAACACAAACAAAACAAAAGAAACATGAAGGAGACGGACGACAGTCCGGCTGTGCCACTGGAGTTAATACCTAAAAAACACGATGTGGAGTAACGGTCTTAAAAGAGAAGATGTGGATCTAAATCACAGTCTCATGCAGGAGTGTAGTGTTTTTTTTAACAGCACCAGCGTGAACCAATGAGGTACGCACACAGGTAACATGTGGCTCCTTTCTTATTTTTCACTAAGTGAGAAAATAGAAAACTAACTATAAATGTTTACCTGCCCACCCCCCTCAGGAGCTGGTGACAGAGCTTCACATGCAGTCCATCTTCACTGATGTGGGGAAGCTGAGTCTGCAGGACCCCTCCCACAGCGCCATCATCCCCAGCTCAGCCGAACCGACGGGGAGTCCCAGCACCTCCACAGCCTGGCTCAGTCAGTCCGGAGAGGCTCACTATGCTTTGGCTTCACCTGCCGGAGGCATCACCGTGGTCACTCTGCCCCCCCACGACACCCAGGGGGAGGAACAGCTCACAGGTTCACTGCTTTCACACGTTCCCACAGACACAATGTAAACAAGAAGAACTGATTCAACCTGTTCATACAGGCGGCTTGTGACCAGTGAGTTTAACTCCATCTGTCTGTCTGTCTCTCTGTCTGCCTCTCTGTCTGTCTCTCTACCTGCCTGTCTGTGTGTCAGGCGGTGTGTCTGTGCTGGAGCTGAAGAGGAGCTCCATGATGCAGAGGTTGTCCGGCTGGATGCCCACAGCGATTCGTGGGGAACAGAGTCCAGCTGATTTGGTGCTCAGTCTGGCTGTCAGAGAGCTGGAGGAGGACTCGTTCATCTTCGCCCTCTGCCAGGATCACAAGCTGCGCATGTGGTCCTTCAGGGTGAGAGCCTCGTCCACACATTTGAACTGTGGCCATCAGACAGACAGGCAGGCAGACAGACAGGCAGACAGACAGGCAGGGTTACGGTGAATCAGCAGACTGAGTTAACAGGTCAACACTTTGTGGAATTTCTTAAACATGGCAAGAGATCACATCAAAGTTCAGACTGCTGTCTGTCCTCCTGACGATCAGCGGTCGCATCTGCAAACGTGTCTCCTGCGTTGTGGTACAGATGAGTCGGCTGCCGCCAGGCTGATATCCTCCAGTCTGAAGCCAGCACGTTACAGATGAGTTTAGAACCGGTGCTGTTGTTGCCCGAGTGGCTTCATCATTGATGACTTGAATCTTTGAAGTTCAGAGTCCAGTGTATGTGCACACAGACGGTGTATGTGCACATGGATAATGTATGTGCACACAGATGATGTATGTGCACACAGACGGTGTATGTGCACATGGTGCAGATGAAGTAACTGATGCGCTGCACTGATCGAGCTGCATCATGAAACAAGTGTGGTCTCGTGTCTCCCTGCAGGAGCAGGCTTGTCTGCTGGAGGCGGACATGTTGGAGTACATGCCGGCCTGCAAAGGAGTGAAGCGTCTGGCCGGTCAGGGTCACCGTCTGAGGCTGGCCTTCTCCTCCACCACCGGCCTCTGCCTGGCCGTTTACCTGGCCGTTCCTCAGAGAGGACAGTTCACTGTCCTGCAGCTTGTTGCCACCGACAACAACCGCTACAGCCTGGACCACATCTCGTCTCTGTTCACGACACAGGTAGACTGCGGAGGTGGTGGTGTCATCATACAGCAGCTACATACCTGCTCACCTTCTAATGAACAAATGAACTAAAAAGTGTGTGTTGTCAACAGGAGACTCTGGTGGATTTTGCTCTGACCTCCACAGACGTCTGGGGCGTCTGGGTGGACGACTCCAACAACACTGTGGTCAAATACATCAACTTTGAACAGTATGTGTCGGCAGAAATGATCATCAGTAGGAAAAACTGAGCTGAAGTGATGATGGACTTGAATTGAGACGCAGAAACAAAAAGAAATCATTTCGGAGTAGTCAGTTATTATTTGCTGCCGTCACCCCTCCCAACAGAGACGCTGTGTTTTAAAAGTCAGGCCAATTCAGTTCGGTTCTGCTTCCTGCTTTGTTGCTGATAAATAAAATTAAAATAATTGTAATAATCTGGCAGCACTTGATTGGCTGTTCCAGAAGCTCCAGAGGAAATGAAAAGAGAAAAAGGAGGAAGCAGGAAAAGTCTTTAACCTCCCTCTCTGATACGGCTCCGTCTGGTTGCAGCATCATCAGCATCAGTAACATTATTGGTGGCATCTTTACAGGAATCACTGTGTACTGTGTGTGTGTGTGTCGCTGCAGGTGTGTAACAGGTGTGTAACAGGTGTGTGTTTTCCAGTAACACAGCCGGGCAGTGGAACCAGGTGTTTGTGCAGCCTCCACCTGAGGAAGAAGTGCATGTAGGAGTGGACCAGGACCCGAGAGTAAGAGCAGTCACACACGAACAACAAAGAGATGTTTATTTGTTCTGAGCTTTTTAACAGTAAAATAAAAGTACATTAGAAAGAAACTTGAATTAATTATGCCAATTCTTTGTATAAACTTAAAGAAAGTAAGCGTGATATCATACTCTAATGTCTGACTTAAAAATATCTCTTGTATCTTGAAAACATTTCTCGTCTCACACTTGTAAGCGTGACTGTTGAAGTTCATGCAGCTGTGAGCGCCACGCAATGACCACTTTGTTTAGAAGTTTATTTTTTTAACAGTATGTTTATTAGATTTGAGCTTTTACAAAAAGATGAAACTCCAGTACAGTTTGACTCGTGTGGATGTATGCATACAAACATTCATATATAAACCCTGTTTATAAGCCCTCACACAGAATTTCCTATAAACACATTTAAACACCTCAAACAGTTAAAACAAAACAAAAAAAACAAAGTGGTTAAAGGTTCCTTTCAGTGACGACGTGACTTCATGAGGAACCGTCAAAGTTTGTAGTTTACAGGACTGTGTTCCTGCTGACTGCAGGTTCGTACAGTCAGTGAGCTCCATCACTGTTCTTCAGTTATTGTGTTTATCGTTTAAATGATTCTTTGCAAAGGGAAATATAAAGATTCCTCTCTAAGCCGCTGTGAAATACTCGGCTGACCCAACTTTTTCACTCTTGTTTCGTTTGTAACAAGCAGATGTCTGTGAAGATTCGTTCACAGCAACTTATTTTACGCCCTTTTGTGGGTCAAGTGAGAGAAGTTTTGGCTCCAGCTCGAGTCTGACTGACAAACTTTGTTTATGTGTAGTTGAAAAGTTATGATCCAGTTTATGTCAGAGATTCTTGGATTCAGACGGAGCTGAAGTGGTTCTCGCCGTATCCCTTCACCAAACCGTTCTAATGAAACCAACTTTTATGATTGGATGTTGGTCAGCCTCTGCCGGCTCCTCTGAGCTCTGGAGGCAGACTGACTGAGGCCGATCCATCCGGTTTCACTCCTCCTCCTCCTCCGTTCTGTTTCACTTGGCCTCAGTCTGATCCCTGAAGATGTTCTTGGCTTCCCACTTTCCTCTTTAGCTCCTGTTGGACAGCAGAGCTCAGTCCCCTGCCGTGAACCCCCCCTCTTTAGGTTCATTTCTTCTGTGGTTTGTTGAGCCCACATCGTTTTTATCTAGTGAGAGACACTCAGTATTGTCTCTGAAGTTCTCTGCACTTCCGGTGCAGATGGTGGAGAGCAAACAGTCACAGCGATGGTGTGCAGAAAGTCCCGAGGCAGATAATAAGGTCTCCATTCGACCCCCATCAGTTCAAGATTGTGCAAAAGCATTCCTTTATGGTTACGTCTGGATTGCACAACACACAGTTAACTAAGGACAGTAAGAGCTCTTTCCTCGTTCTGCTCAGCGAGTTCAAGCGTTCAGCCTGTGAGGAAGAGCAGCAGCTCCGTCCTCATCGCCTCATGTTCTCTGAAAGAACACAAGTTTAAAGGATTAAAATATGTTAATGTTGAAGTTATCTCATGTGTCTCTGTGTCTACACGTGTCTGTGAAAGAGTCATCAAAGTCCAAAAACAGACAAGTTTGAAAATCTGGAAAAATCTGACACTGAGAGTCGACTCTGTGCAGAAGAATAAACACATATAAACACAGTAATATACAGTAATATAGGATATAAAATAAAATACAGTAACTTGACTCTGTTTATTCATCATGTCTAAGTGAGTGTTTACTGTGTTTGTGTGCTAACAGGAGACGTACCTGGAGGTCCTCTTCTCTCCCATTCGCTTCACAGCTGCAGCTGTGGTCAAAGCCCTGCAGGTGAGAACGAAGCTGCTGTATTTAAAGCTGCACAGATGAGAAACTGTCACCGTTGAAGCACCTGAGCTTTAGAAGAAGGCAGGCAGACGACAGAAGCAAACACCGTTTCTGTCTCAGGTTTTCTGCTTCAGCTGGAAGATCCCTAAACCATGCCTGTTGTTAACTGGACAAATCAAACTGTTTTATGGTATCAGGGAACATTAAGCTGCGTTTCTGCTCATGCTCACACCGAGAAATGATCCTCTGCAAAGGACACACAAGTTAGAAACACACAGGTGCTCTCTACTCTATCTACAGCAGGGGGCGCTCAAAGAGAACATTCTGTGAATGGTCACTAGTGTTGTAGTCCAATCACGCCTGTAATCATCATCAGTGAGGAAAAGAACTGGAATCAGTTTGTTTCCTGTAAAGAAACAAAGTGGAATTTTCTGTAAACAGTGAAATTATGCTGAAAATGTCACATTTACTCAGAGGCAGATTTCATCTCCTGAGTGAACGTTATGAACTTGAACGCTGCGGCCACGATGGCAGTGATGTCTGTAAACAGGTTCCTCCTGTTCTCGTGGGTGTTTCAGATTTACCGCAGAGGCTGCGAGAGGATCACTGATCTGTCCTGGGGGGCTCTGAAGAAGGAGGTGACGGTGGCTGTGGAGAGCGAGGTAATCCACTCTCTTTTTGCCTTTGTGTTGTGTTTCTAAGATCTTGAACAGCGTCTGGTGCAGGAAGTGATCTCTGGTTTCCTCCTGCAGCTGCAGAGCAGCGTGACGGAGTTCGAGTTTTCTCAGGAGGAGTACCGTCAGCTGCAGGTGGAGTTCTGGTCCAAGTTCTATGCCTGCTGCCTGCAGTATCAGGAGGCTCTGTCCATGCCTCTGGGTCTGACTGTCAGCCAGCACACCAACATGGTCTGTCTGCTCAAGAAGGTAAGGAAGCTGCTGGCTGACCAGGTGGTGCTTCTGCAGGTGGAGGGTTTCTGCACCGTCAGCTCAGCAACATGAGCATCACAGAACAAACCCCCCCACAGCTCCCTGTGCTCGTGTTTTCGGCCCTTTGAGGCTTTCAGACTAACTTTTCCCCCGGCAGCATTCGGCTTCACCGTGCCATGAAAAGATGGCGTGCCCACTGATGGAGGCGTGTTTGTCAGACAGCAGCAGGTGGAGCTGATCCGACAGCAGGGCGACGTCAGCGTCAGAGCTCCAACCACAGGAGACATGATGGAGATGCAGCTTCCTGGTTCCTGCTCTTCCCTTAATGTTCCCTCCACTGTGAAATCTGATGACTGTGCAAAGTGATGGCGATCTTGTTGTCATAGCGACAGACATCCAACTGATGATTTACCCATAACCACCTGCTGCACCGTCATGTGTGTGTTTCAGGGCTTCGTGTCGTTCCTGCTGCCCTGTTTCGCTGTGGATCACCTGTACCTGTCTTATGATGAGTACCTGTTCTCAGAGGAGGACACCCCCATCACTGAAGGTAACCACACCTGTTGGAGCTGCAGACAGAGAAGAACTTCAGGCTCCACTTTACTGTTGTGATGGTTGTGATATTCACTGTACTGCAGTAACACAAGCTTTGTGGAAGTAAACAAGTAAACAGCTTGTTGAAAGTGTGTGTGTAATCTGTGTGTGTGTGTTTTGTGGTCCTCAGACCCTGAGGTGGGGCGCGACGTGCTGCAGCTGGTTCAGTGTTTGCGGCTGGTCAGCGACGCCGTTTCTGGAGAGATGGCGTACGAGATGGAGAAAGCTCTGGAACACCTTCAGTCACCTGAGAGAGCGGCTGAACTCGTCCTGGAAAACATGCTGTCCAATGACAAGTCAGTCGCCTCACGGCTCTCCGTTTATTTCCAGTATGAACTGACCTTCTGGGTTTCAAACCAGTTTATTTTATGAGTGAACTGGAACAGAGCTGGTTTCATGTTTAGATGTTCGATGTGAACAACAGAAGCTGAGAAACAGAAAGACATGACGCTCGAAACATCAGTTTGATTTCAAACTTTCACAGTAAAACAAACAAACCAAACCAGAGGATGCTTGCAATCTGTTATTTTTACTCTGTTTTATTTCATTTTATTTTTATTCAGATTTTCAAACGTGTGATGGATTTATTTATAATGGATTCATGTGAAGTAGTTTAGGATAAAATCTGAGAATCATAAATTCTCTACGAAGAGAAGAACCTCACTGAAGAGCTGCAGCTATCGATTGCTGATCAGTTAATCTGCTGATTATTTTTCCTGATTAATAACTTCATAGTTTGGTCTCTTAAATGGGAGAAAATAGGTGAAAAATGTTATATTGTGATTCCAAAGTGACATCTCTAAAACATGTTTGTCTGATTGATCGTTTGGATGAAGATCTCCTCGTGATGTGTTTCAGGTAGCTCTGAAATATAAAAACTACTGTGGTTCAAAAAGGTTTTACAGCATAATGGAGTTAATATTGATGATTAATTTGCCGTAAAATATTCTGACAGATGTGTTTGACTGAAACGTGGCCGGTGTTTTGCTTCCTGCAGTGACAACGTCATCGAGGAGATCCAGAACAAACTGCAGGACATTCGTAACCCGATGGCGGCCATGATGGTCCTGCTGAGAGAGATGGACCTGGAAACGGATTCTGAGGTCGGAGGAGAAGGACCCCTCACGCCTGGTAGGGGACAAAAAATGACCTGTGTATGACCTTCAGGTGGAGGTGACCTCACATCTCACCTGACGAACTCCTGGTTCAGATCGTTGGTGCATAAAAACTCCACAGTGTCCTGCTGCACAGTCATGTGCATGTGGCTGCGGTGACCTGCAACTTTTGAGTAGATATTTTTAGTTTCTCACCTGACCGTCACCACCCGAGGCGTGTGGCGAGAGCTAATACTTTGTCTCACCGACAGCAGCGTGTTTGTCACGTCACAGACGCCCGCTGTGGTTCAGGTGCTGCTGATGATGCACACGGTCTTTGTTTTACAGAGAGAAGCTTCATCAACGCCTCGTTCAGTCCAAACTCACTCTGTGCGAGGCTGCCGGCCCGTTTACATGCAACTCATGAGAATGCCGTGCAGTCTGTGGGTTTCAGAGCTTTCTTCAGAGAAAGCGAACGGCTGAAGCTTGATCAGGTCGCAGCGAGTCGGAGACGTTTGTGAGCTGAAGGATTTTTCATGGTTGGAGTTACGCTGCCTCTCTGAACGACGCTCCTCCTCACACACTGACGGCCGAGCGTCAGACTGATGTTTCAGCTGGTGTCGACACTGAAACATTAACGGCCGGAGTGGAGCAGGTGGAGGTGTGTCCATGTGTTTAACAGCTTGTGTGTGTGTTTTCCCTGCTCTGTGTCTTGCAGGTCAGAGTCTGAACGTGCGGCTCAGCCTGTCTCAGCTGTACAGCAGCAGCTCAGCCGTGTCTGTCGTCTGTCAGGCCGTCTGTCACATGACCATGACCAGAGCTCTGTTCTGCAGAGACCTGCTGATCCTGCAGAAACTCTACCTGCGCTTCGGAGACAACGTACGCACACACACACACACACACACTCACACACACTCACACACACACTCACACGCACACATGCACATGCACACACACATGTACACACACAGACAGACAGACAGACAGACAGACAGACAGACAGACAGACCGACCGACAGATGTTTTTTAAACTGCAGTCAGCTGGTTTTTAATATGTGTGTGTGT
>JAPZDV010000023.1:25020410-25032480 GCA_029814665.1 Acanthurus lineatus
CCTTCCTAACTGTAATGATGTTTGGGAGATAAATGCTTCATGTTTATAACAAAGAGTTCCACCACCTACTGGTTCGGATGCTGTTGTGGATGGGCGTGCTGTAGGTGGGCGTGGCCCCGGGCTCGGTGGCGCCGCTGATGGTGCGGAGGCTGAAGGTGTAGAGTCGCCCTGGAAACATCCCCCTCAGGATGCGGCTGCCGGAGGTGCGGCTGTGGTACGGGTTGATGACGGAGAGCCGGTCTCCAGGTGTCCACTGCAGGTCGAAGTCATCATAGTCAGAGCCAACGGGACCACTCCAGGTTATCTCCAGCGAAGTGTTGGTGACTCCTCCAAACAGGAAGGAGGTCGGAGGTCTGGGAGCTGAAGTGGACGAGGGGAGCAAAAAGAAAAAAAAGTTGCTTTCATCTTCCTCTCAATGTATAATTCACATTCTCTGCAGAGGTCAGCGACTGCTAAAAAACAGACATCAGACTTTTCATTTAATCTCTGAGAAGTTTCTGTCGAGACGTGTTTGAGGATGAATGTTTTTAATGAGTGTTCAAGTGAATGTGGTTTTATGTTGTTTATTAAAGTCTGAGCTTGAGTCTCACGTCTCCATCATCCTCCATCGTCACAAAGACGAGCAGGTGTGTCTCACCTGTCCTGCCCAGTGTGCTGGCTCTGTTGCTCAGCTCTCCACTCACACTCAGCACCTCAGCTCGGTACAGCCGACCCGGCACCAGGTCCGAGAATACAAACGCGGTGACCTCTGACCCCAGCTGCCGCTCGGCCTG
Organism: Acanthurus lineatus; assembly: GCA_029814665.1. Taxonomy (NCBI): domain Eukaryota; kingdom Metazoa; phylum Chordata; class Actinopteri; order Acanthuriformes; family Acanthuridae; genus Acanthurus; species Acanthurus lineatus. Next base: position 25,021,184 of record JAPZDV010000023.1, read on the forward strand.
CTGGGAGCCATTAGGGTTGTAAAGAGTCAGCAGGTATCCGCTCAGGTCACCACCACCCCGATCCCAGTCCACCCACAGAGCATCGGACTGGTTTCCACTGCGAGCCCTCAGAGACGCCACAGCTGCTGGGACTGAAGATGAGATGCAAGACAAAGGTTCTTTTCACAGACTGTTTACAACTCACACTGTGGATATCACGACACATCTGTCAATGTTCTGACTGTGACGTTTTAAAGGCGATGTGTTTTTGATCTGTTCATCCTGTTCGGTTTGTGGAAAAGCAACACGAGAATGATCTCTCAGTTTTTTCTAATTCAGCAGCACTGAACGCATTTACAGTGTTCACATGATGATGTCACTAATCATCACTTCACAAACTTTGAGGGAGAAATCAGAAAATTCAAATCCAACTGTTTTCACTCAGCAGACACTCGAACTTTACTTTGTCAGTCATCAGCAGAATGAGAACAGAACAGACAAAAAAAACTCCCCTGGAAACTTCAGAGCTTCAGATGAAACATTCTGGCAACATAACAGTTTCCATAACTCTAAAACACACTGATGACATCACTGTGACATCATGAGGCTATTTTCTCAGGCTTGAAAAAGTCAGAGACACACAAAAAGTTATGAACCTGATTTAACAGGTGGAGGCAACTTATCATGAGCAGCTGAAAATTTACTGCACTTTCCTTTAACATCTCAGGACTTCAAAGCCCTCACCTGTCCGAGCCCAGATAGATGATTGGTTGCTTTGCTCCCCGCTGTGGGTCACTACAACCATCCTGTAGGGAGCGCCAGGTGAGAGACCCTGGAAGGAGCACTGCTGACTGCTGGACTGGACCCGTCGTCTCTCCTGCAGCGACTCGTCACCTTTATACAAGTAGATCTCATACAGCTCAAAGTCTCCCTCTGGTGGAAACCAGTGGAAGGACAGACTGGTGGTGGTGTTGGCTCTGATGGACAGATCGGTGACGGCTGCAGGATCTGACAGGAAGCAGAGGAGGTCCTAATAAGCTTCTGAGATGGTTGGAAGCATCAGTTTCTTCTGTATTTATTACAAAACACTAACTTCAGACAGATGACACTCAGATTAAAGCAGTTTATGTTGTTAACAAAAACAATCAGCCTTTTCCATTAAACTTTATTTATATTTACATTTTCTTTTTTTCAAGTTAATCGGGATTTTTTTTAACAACTTGCTTTTTAAAAAGGATCCTTTTTAAGATTTCTCAACTTTTTTTGACATTTTAAAAAGTCATATGTGAATATTGTTTTTATCTTATCAAATAGTTTCATTTGTTTCATCTTTTATAAAGATAACATCTTGTTTTCTCTGCAAATCTTTTTACTTATTCTGTAAAACAGAAATCAGATGTATTTAAATAACAATTATTTTACTTTTTTAAAATACATTTTGAATTATTTCCAGATTTATGTCTAAATTTATTTTTTCTTGATTTTTTTAAATCAAAATCAATTTGTTTCTCAGAGAATCCTTCAACTGAACTGCTAAAAAAATCCTTCTCTTTTCTTATAAAAGAGACGATGTCCTTGAAAAAAAGATTGTTAACCTTGAAATCTAACGACTTTATTCTCAACATGGCTCTGACCTCCAGCCTGTCTGAGTTTTGACAGGAAGACTTACAAGTGCGAGTCTCAGCACTGACGCCCCGGCTGTAGACTCCCCCACTGGTGGTCTGGACCAGGACTCGGTACTTCTTTCCAGGGGTCAGGCCGTCAAACCTGTGCCAGTTGTGTGCAAAGGGCTGTGAGGAGTTTGTCAGCAGGCCACCTCTGTCGTCCAGAAGCTGCAGGACGTATCCGTCAGACACACCCAGAGCATCCTGCCAGCTCACCTGCAAGCTGCAGGTGGAGCGCAGGTCCTCCACCTGGAGACCCGTCACTGCTGAGGGCACTGATCACAGGCACAGAGGTTATGATAGCATTTATGTGCAACGCTAAGACCTCAGATATTTCAGTGTGACTCGCGCTGTTCAACCGTTTGTGAAATGATGTCATGCAGGACCTGCTGACCTGTGCGACCGCTGGCCGTGTTGTTGTTCAGAAGCTCGCCGCTCACGGACTGAACCATCACGCTGTATATCTGTCCCGGCTGCAGCGAGCCGAACGTCACCTCGTTGTGGTGTTTGAGGACGGGCCTCACATCCAGCTGTCTGCTCTGTCTGTACAGAAACACCGAGTATCCGTCCACGTCACCGGGACCCGGAGTCCAGCTCACCTTCAGACTGCTGCTGTCTCCACTGTTACTGACGTGGATATTCTTCACTTTACTGGGGACTGAAGAGAGAACAGTGTGTTAACCTGTATGATTAAAGAAATGATCTTTTCTTCTCTACTGTAATGATCTTTTTTGTGTTCTTGCATTTTTCAAACTCTCATCTGAAGGAACCTGCTAGAAATCACAGAGGAGGTGTTTGTTCATTAGCATGACCAACACCACTGAACATCAGAATGAGACTGCTTGTTCTTCTCACTTAGCAAAGAATAAAAGAAAGAAGAATTTGAATCTGAAGCTGGACATGAAGTTAGACACCATAAAACCTGAGTGACCTGCAGGTGGCAGTAACACACCAAGAGATGCTGCAAAGTACCAACAAGCAGGAGAGAAAAGACTGTCAGCGAGTACATATGAGAGAAACAATACAGGGTTTAAATCTCTGCATTTATTTGATTTCTTTTATTTGATTTCTGCACCATTTAAAGTCTGAAATCATTCTGATGCAGGTGCACTGATTTAAGGTGCAGACGGTGTTTTCACCTTTGCATCAACATGACTTTGTACCTCACACAGGAACAACACAGACGGGAGGAACCTCACGGGGTCAAGCTTTCTTTAGACCTCCTCCTCTCACCTGTTCGACCCTCTATGAACTGGGCCCTCAGGTTGGGACCGCTGAAGGTGGAGATCAGAATCTTGTAGAGCCGACCAGGTGTGAGCGATGTCAGGACGCACTCTCCCACGCTGCTGCCCAGAGTGATCGGAGGAAACACCTTCATGTCATTGAACAGCAGCTGCACTTCGTAGTGATCCACATCGCCCGGAGCGGCCAACCACGTCACCCGAAGGTCCTCCGTACCCCGAGCAGCCAGAACCAGGGAGCGGACCTCCGCCGGTACTGCAGGACGGACACTCAGAGTTACTTTGTGATCAATAAGTTCACGACCACTGAGCTCAGAGAGACAAATTACTGATCACTTGACAAACATTCAAGTTTCATATTTCATCAAAAAACAAAACCATCAAATCAGCTGATGTTAGTGGTGAAAAACAACAAACACGGTGTGTCTGTCTGTGCGTCTGCCTGTCTGACTGCCTGTCTGCCTGTCTGACTGCATGTCTTTGCATCTGCCTGTCTGTGTGTCTGTCTGCCTGTCTGACTGCCTGTCTGCCTGCAGGGTCAGCTTCACTCACATGTCCTGCCGTGGGTGGAGGCGCTGGTCTCATATTTGCCGCTCCAGGTGCTGACCAGCACCGTGTAGAGTCTGCCGGGCACCAGGCTGGTGAACACACACTCGCTCTGCATCTTCGCCACCGTCTTGTTCTGCAGGAACGTGTTGTTGTGTTTGATGAACACCTGGTAGTAGTCAAAGTCTCCGGCGGCGTGACGCCAGTACACCTTCAGGTAGTCGTCCCGAGCGGCGTGAGTCGCCGTGGGGTTCTGCACCTGCGACGGCTCTGACAGAGAAGAGAACTCGAGTCACTTCTTTAAATCTCCAGTCCACCTTTTTTTTCTAACAACACGTTTCAAATGAAGCAGAGTTCATCAACCATCAACACCAAGAAAATGTTTTTCTCGAGCAAAACCCTCACTGTTCCATAAAACTCTTCAGCATGCAGCAGATTAATTCAAAGATTATTCATGCGCAGTTTAATCTGAAATCACTTTGTCAAGAACAGTTTCAGTTTAGTTCTTATTGATCACTTTGAACAAGTGCGAGCTGTTAGAAACACTCGGTGACGATCTGCTCAAAACGACGCTGAGCAACAACCTGAAAGTTGAATTGAGAGCTTTTTATTTCTTTATATTTGTTGGAATCTGTGAGGACATTTGTAACTTGTTTTAAAGAAGTGATGAAGAAATAAAGGTTACTATTGATATTATAGTTGCAACTGAACTGCTGCTGAAAATCACGTGATACTGCTGAGAGCTGCAGGAGAGCCTTGTTAGCAGCTGGCTGCACTGCCGTCAGGGCTGAAGTTTGACCCTGGACGGCAGCCGCACACACACTGAACTGCACTCACGTGTCCTCTCTTGGACGCAGGTGTGGTTCTGGTGGACGCCGCTGCGAGTCGTGATGGAGATGTTGTAGAGACGTCCGGACACCAGAGAGTTGAAGACGCACTCTGGACTGGACTTGGAAACAGAAACTGTGTGAAGGGTCCTGTCGCGGTCGCTCAGGGTCACCAGGTAACTGTCCACTTCACCTGGAGCCGGACGCCACGACACACTAAGGAAGTCCATGCGTCCGTTGTTGCTGACCGTCACCTCACCCACTGCAGCAGGGACTGAGGGGGGAGACAGGAGGGGAGAGACGCTGCTTAACACAGAGAGCACGTCATTCACATCGGTTGATTTCTATCAGAGCGTCTGACTCTGCCCACAGATCTCAGGTCAGATTTCAGGTCAGATCTACAGATGGTGTGTTCAGGTGTTGGACGGTTTTGTGTTTTCTGTGCAGCTTCTGAAGAGGTTTCTACCTTCTTTCCACACTAACTTGTTCTCTAATTTATTTCCTGTTTAAAAAATAAGGCAACATCACTTAACTTGGAAGTTCAAAGCTCAAAGTTTGAACTGTGAACTTTAATCTTAATTCACTGAAGTGAAGGATGAACAAATGACAGAAAGGTGGCACTTTATGGACACTTACTGTGGATAAAGGTGAGGTCACCTAGTTCAGGTTTAGTCACACTGAACCTGAAAACATGGTGGTGTGACTGAAACGGCACTAAACTGAATTCCTGGAAGCCACACTAACACACAGATAACATGATTGGAAATCAATTTCCTCCTGCACTTAAACGCCACAATCAGACCCAAACTGGCCGAGGCATTCTGAGCATTTGAGCTTTGACTCGGACGCCAAACAGCATAAATTTGTAGAAGAAAGTCGGGGAATTAACGAGACCGATGTGTCAACATGACGAGTTCTTGGGCAAGAAACAGATTTGTGGACGGACGAGGAGACACAGTTCATGTTGAGCTGAAGGAGTTAAACGGTTGTTTGGTAGGAGACGTAACAGGTCGACAGGAAAAGGGTCCAACAGTAACTGGCTGGAAGGGGGCATATCGCCACCTGCTGCAGCGAAGGCGGACTCAAAAAATTAATTCTCAACCAAGAACAGTAGTCCAATAAAATGGCCGAACTGATTAAATATAATGACTGAGCCTGTTAGCACCTCAGCTTGTTAGCTTTTTAGCACCTTAGCTTGTTAGCTTAGTGTCACTTTGGCTCTGCACATGAAATTTGTAGTCAGAAGGGGAATATCATCAGACTTTCTTTAATTCTATGATGACTTCAGGATCAACTATTTTCTACTGATTGAAAACTTGATGAAACTCAGGGTTTGATTCCTTCAGGTTCTTTGAACTTTGTCCTCAGTGACTCAAAAATATTTTCCGGCAGCAGTAAAACGTTTGTGTCGCAATTCAACAATGACGCTGCTCCTCCTGACAGGAAGTCTCTCATGCACAGATCGTGATAGGTTGCTGTTGTTATCGACATTTCCTGAAAATTCTTGACAGATTCCCGCTTTTCAACAACATCCTGCACACACACACACACACACACACACGCACACACACACACACACACGACCCTTTACATTTGAATCTATGAAATCATGACTGAAGGTGCTGCTGCAGGTGTTTCCTCACCTGACTTTCATCAGACACTTCAGTTATGTTTCCTGTGATAAAAAATTCTTTATCTCAGTGAAGATTCACTTTTTTTCATTCATCTGCAGCAGATAATAAACGCACAGTGAAATGAAAGAAAACCTGAGCAAGAATCGGAGGAGTGAGGTGGATCTATAATGAAAGTAATCCTTAGTTACCACAAAGAAAAACACACATCAACCTTTGCTCCCCCAGCTGTTCCCACATGTGGCCCCTTCAGTCTTACCGGTGTATCCCTCGGCGACAGTCTGTCTGGACGTCTGTCCAGCTCGAACAGTAGTTAACACCACCTTGTAGAGAGCTCCAGGCCTCAGAGCGTGGAAGCTGATGCTGCTGGTGTTGGCCTCCATACTCTGGTTCTTGATGACGCTGCTGTCGTGAACCAGCAGGACGCGGTAAGAGTCCAGATCCCCGGCGGCTCGTTCCCACTGCGCCTGCAGGCTATCGGTGCGGCCGCCGTTGGTGACCTGCAGCCTGGCGACCTGAGCTAGAGCTGAGAGGAGACACACGGAGGCGTTAGAACCTGACTCCATGACCTGCTGCACCGATCGTCCTGATCTGACGGGTTTTATTGAAGCAGGAACATAAACAACATGTTTCTGTTCACATTTCAGTCTTAGTCTTAGTCCTGTGTACGAAGTCCTCGTTAGTTTTTATCATAATTAGTCGTCCATTTTCTACTTTTTTTCAGTCAAGTTTTAGTTGACTAAAAGTGTTGGCATTTCAGTCTTATTTTATTCAAAAGAAAACCAAAAGTATTTTAGTCTGGTTTTGTCTCATAGATATTTTAGTGTTTTTTTTAACCATTTGATAAATTTTGGCCAATAAGGGTCCAGAGAATGTGAGCGATCGCATCAGATTCTGAAATAACAACAACACTCCGACAGGTGAATATATTGTAGCGTGTTGTGGGTGGAGTTTCCCAGCATGCCTTGCTGGGTTTGGGGATTAGAAGTCAGAGGAAACTGTAATTAAATGTGTCCTCTCTCTTGTTACCGGTGATGCAGTAATTACAGTGTTAACATTAACGCTGTCTCGTCACCATCTCCTCTGAGCCACAGAAGAAAAGGTCCTTGACAAACACACATCATCTAGTTTTGATTGACAAATGGACGCTATGAGACACTCGTCTGTCTGCGAACTCTCAACCCATCGCTTTGAGCAGTTTTTACATGGACAGACTCTTCTTTGCATCTCGACCCATCTCAGATTTTAGAGAAACACACCCCGTTGTTTGGATCAGCCCGTCGCAGCATCTTCACTCATAATAGATCATCTTTTAAAGGACAGTGTTTGAGCACAAAAATCAGACGTACCGGTCCGAGCGGACACGGAGGCGGAGCTGCTCAGGTTGCCGCTGTTGGTCGTCACAGTGACGGTGTACAGGCGTCCTGGGGTGAGGATGTCGAAGGTGCACTCTCTGGCCTCCGAGGAGAGGATCCTCTGAGTCACGACAGTGGGGGGGTCTGCCTGTCTGAGGACCACAGTGAAGCCATCCCATTCACCCACCGGTGGAGTCCACAGGACGCTCAGAGTGGTTTCATCCGCATGACGGACGAGCAGCTGCTGCACGCGGCGAGGAGCTGAAAAAATGTCATCATTGTTTTTTCATTTTCATTCTCTGAAGCACCACATGTGAAGTTCACAGGAAAGTCACTGTGACTAAACTGAACACTTGTGAACGTGAACTGACCCAGTCGTCCGTGGCAGTGCGCCGTGTTACCCAGAATGCCACTGTGAGCCGTGACTTCTGCCTCATAGACTCGTCCCGGCACCAGGCCAAGGATGGAGAACGTGTGCTGGGTGCTCAGTTTACTGACCGTCTGGTTCACCAGAACCACAGAGCCGTTCCTTAACGCCACGCTGTAGTTCTCCCACTGGCCTCTGGGTGGCGACCAGCTAAGCCTTAAAGTCCTGCCGTCACTGAGAGGCCTCATGGCGAGATTAGACACTCGCTCAGGGACTAAACAATCACCAGACAGAGACAGAAGTGCAGTTTCATTCATCTGAGAGTTTCCGACTGAATCTCTGCTGTTTTCAAATCAAATCTGATTCAAAGTTTGATTCAAAAAAGCATAAAAACAACAAATACAGTTTTTATGAATATAATTCCATGCTCATTCAAGCACACTTCTGAAAAAGTCCCTGTGGTTTCATTTGTAGCTCAAAGTTCAGCTGTGGACCAGAACAAAAACAGCTGCCAGTCAAAACCTGAACCATCATCAGTTACACGATGTGTCATTATCTATTTCATCTGCAGTCGTTTGAAAGAAATGGTCCTAAAAGCTCCTCCATGTGCAGCACATGTTGGTCCTGAACACCCACCTGTCCTGCCGCTGGTCCTGCTCTCGGCGCTCCGTCCTCCAGCTGTGGTCCTCACACACAGCTGGTAGCTGCGACCGGGGGTCAGACCCTCAAACATCACCTGGGTGGTGTTGGGAGGCAGGTGGCGCTCCTGTGGGGTTGATCTCAGAGCAGACAGGGTCACCAGGTAGACGTCCACACCGCCCTCAGGCGATTCCCAGGAGGCATGCAGACTGTCTGAGGTGCCGTTGTTGTCCATTGTCAGATGGGACACTGCTGCTGGGACTGGGGGGGGGGTCATTAATCACAAGCTTTAATTTTTCTGCTCTCTACTGTCTTTGTATTTCTGGAGGAGAAGATGTTAGCATCATGCTAACGTGTTTATAATATTCATCCCAAACAAATACAAAGACCTTCTTTGGTGTTTCAGACCAGCTCTTCACAGCACAAACTCATCTTTGACTCAGAAAACTAGATTTTTTTTGGTCTCAAGGACCCTGAACTAGAGACAACAAAGGGACCCAATCAACCGCAAAAGATGAGCCGCATGGTTTGTAGGTGTACGTGTGGGCGTGGCCTGTTTGTCTCATTGTGAACACACAAACACTCGAGTTCTGGTTTTCTGAACAACTTTAGTTAAAATAAGTTTAGATTGGACAGCTCAAACGATCGTTGTGCCTGGATACTGAGAAGTTCTGCTGAAGATGTCACTGTTAGCAGAGTTTCAGGTAAAACTGAGGAATCAAAGTGAGAGTGTGTTTGGGTGGAGGCGGCTCCAGATGGAAGGGTGGGGACAGAAAAAGCTTAAAATATCCTGAAAACAATAGTCGAGGGTGACGAAGCTGCTGGAAAGTAAAACAATAAGCTGCAAAGTGACTCAACTGCAGATCATGTGATTTACTGAACAGTCAGCAGAGATCAGCTGCAGCAGACCACTGAGGCCCAACAGGAAATGTGCAGCAAAACCAAAACAACCCATAATAACCCATAATATCTACCTGTGACAGCCTGCTCTGAGGCGGAGCTCTGCAGGCCAACGGCCTCTGTTACCACGGTGACGGTGTAAAGCGTCCCGGGCTGCAGGTCGTCCAGCTGAGCGGAGGTGACGGTGTTTTGTAGGGTGACGTTTTTTAACAGAACCCCATCCTGATCCGTCAGCAGAACCACGAGGCGCTCGGCTCTGCCGAGACCCAGCTGCCACGAAACACCAAGGCTGCGTGAGGACAAGGGCGCCACCTGGAGTCCACGGACAGACGACGGCGCTGAACCCAGAAACAGGCAAACAGGTCATGATGAGAACATAAGATCCTGGTAGAACAATCATTCGCAGCTGAGACAGAAAGTTCACAATGGGATCTGAAACCACCACGAAACTTCTTCTCATGACGTACATTCAGACTGTTTCACGGTTTTTTATTTAAATATGCAAATGATTGTATGTGCTAATTAGCATAAAGCTCCAAACTAAAATACACAGAGCTAAGATGTGTGTTTTAGATGTTTTCATTCGCGAAGGCTGAAAGTTTTTGAAGAAAACTCTGTTTTCACCTCCAGCATCTCCACAGCTGATGTTCATGTCGTGTCTCACCTGTAGCTGCTGACCTGTGGACAGGTGCAGCACTCTTGTTCCCTGCTGTCGCCACCACACTGACGGAGTACAGAGTCCCGGGGAGGAGGGAGCTGAAACCAGACTGGGGGGCTGCAGAGCCCATGATTCTGGTGCTGTGGGTGGATCCGGAGCTGGTGTCCTCCAGAGTCACGTCGTACCAGTCCACGTGACCGGCAGAGCGGGACCAGGACACCCGCATCCCCGAGGAGCCGCTGCGGAACACGGACTGAGCCGGGATCAGCTCGACGTCCAGGAGAGCCGGACCGACCGGGTCTGACATGGACAGAGGAGGCGGGGTCAAAGGTCAGGTGATCTTTGTTTGTCTGACAGAACTCACAGAGCTACGAAGGGTCTGAAGTTCCACATCTACTGAAATGATCCGGTCCATTTTTACCAGAGAAGCACACAGTGAAAATAAACCTGCTGCTGATAAAACTCAAACGACTCAAAAACAAACAAAGCAAGTCAGAGAATCGTCACTCTTTTCTGACCTTCTGTAACCTGCTCAGCTTCTAGTCGCCTCGTTCAGTCACAGAGAAACAGTTTGGAACTTTGTTGCCTTTTGTGTTCACGTACATTTTCATAGATTAAATTCACATTACGTTCCCTGAATGTATTCAGTGTTCTCTGGATCGGCGAGGCTTTCTGTGTTTTGTATTTTTACAGGTTTTTTGTCTCGTATTCTTTGTATTTGTACCTCCGGCTTGTTTTATCAAAAACTCAAAAACAAGATGGCCGACTCGAGGGCTCGTCCTTCCAGTAAATCAGAATGTGTTGGAGGGTTCGAAGTGACGTCTGTTTAAATGATCCACAAAGTAGAACTCCGACCTGCAGCCACGAAAGTCTCTCAGACTAAATGACCAGCTGTGTTTCTTAGTGTGTTTGTGTGTTTTTTTCTGAATGTGTGTGTGTGTGTGTGTGTATCCTGTGTTTGTTCTCCAGCAGAGATGGAGGAGGTCGATAAGATTGTTCCAGCTGCTTCAGGAATGAAGCGTTTTTGTGGAGGGGGTGTGAGTTTGGACAGGAAACAGAAAAAGAAGCCGAGGGTGGGGCAGGAAGTAGAGAAACCCCCCCCACCATGAACCCTGGCCCGTTGTTAATCAAGGTTTCCTCAGTGCTTCCTGCTGCAGCTCGGTGACACCCTGAGCTGCAGCACATTTCAATGTAACACCACGGGATGGCGTGCAGAGCTGAGGTCATGTGACTGCGCGCCGTGTGCACAGCGCCTTTCCTTAATATGAAGCATGAATGTCGTCCAGGTATCGAACCCGCTGCTTTTCATCCATCGCTGACCGCCAGGTCGTTGACGTGTCCGGAGAAAACAGGCTGCAGCTTCCGCTGCCCAAGAAACAATGTGAGGAGGGAAGTGTGTGTGTGAGTGTGTGTGAGTGTGTGAGTGTGAGTGTGTGAGTGTGTGTGTGTGTGAGTGTGTGAGTGTGAGTGTGAGTGTGTGAGTGTGTGGT
>JAPZDV010000023.1:25048272-25059114 GCA_029814665.1 Acanthurus lineatus
TCTGTGTGTGTGTGTGTGTGTGTGTGTGTGTGTGAGAGTGTGTGTGTGTGTGTGTGAGTGTGTGTGTGTGTGTGTGTGTGTGTGTGTGTGTGTGTGTGTGTCTCACCACCAGCGGCGCTCTCGGTGTGTGATGTCCTCTGCTGAACTTGCTGCTTCTCGTCTGAGTCACCGTGTTCAGACTGACGGTGCTCAGGTTTCCTCTGGTCGGCTGCTGAGTTCCTGCAGGAGGAGGTCGGCTGGGAGACGGAGGACCGCTGGAGCTCTTCTACACACACACACACACACACACACACACACACACACACACACACACACACACACGGTGAGCTCGGAGCAGCTCGTCATGAACGTGAACTCTGTGCCGTCGGGCTGATGAGTCGCACAAACCTCCGTCGCCGCCACTCTCTTGTTGGCCATCGACATCAGACACGTCTCCCTGAGCAGCATCTCCTCCTCCTCCTCCTCGTCAGCGAAGGGAGGTTTGGGAGGGGGCTCCATCTCGTCTGGTGGAGGAGGGAGAGGTGGAGGCGGGGGAGGAACAGTGGACAGAATGGGGGAGAGGAAGGGCTGAGAGAAATCCTGAGAGGAACACAGAGGAGACACGGACGTTAGAGAGCTGCAGGTTCCATCGACACGATGCTGCAGGAACGTCCGGAGCCAGCGGGGGGCGTACCATTCCAAACGGGTGGGCGTCGCTCACGTACAGGGACAGCTGGGGGAAGCCTCCATGGTCATCTGTGGGGAGAAGGCCGTGTGTCGGTGACGGGACTGAAACACACACACAGATTGTTTGTAAGCTGCTCGTGTGTGTCGCTGTTTAATTCACTCTGCGATCCAGGTAACTCCTGAAGTTACCTGGATGAGCCAGTTACCTCACCTCAAAGCACAGACGTCAGTTTGTTACCCGGAAACAAACAGGAAACTGAATTCATGCAGACAGACAGACAGACAGACAGACAGGCAGACAGGCAGACAGGCAGACAGGCAGACAGACGGACAGACACACAGACGGACAGACACACAGACAGTCAAACAGACAGACAGACAGGCAGACAGACAGACCGGCAGGCAGGCAGACAGACAGACAGACAGACAGGCAGACAGACAGACACACAGACAGACACACAGACAGACAGGTGAAGCTGCTCACCTGGTGAACCCGTCTCGCTGTCCGTGTCCATGGCGACCTCGTCGTAGTTGTCGTACTGGTACAGGTTCCCCGACGCGTCCAGAGTCTGTTTGCCTGCAGACTTCCTGTGTTCTCGATCTCTGGACTGAAGAAAAAAACACGTCAACACACACGAGGCTGCACTCTTCTTCTGTGGTGTTTCAGGCAGCTGGATCTGCTGCAGCCTTTTTTTTATCCTCATACTTCCTGCTTTACCTTCAGTTGTTTGTAAACATGAAGCTGCTCCCAACGTGGAATTAACGGATTCATTTAAATTCTTACTGTGTGACATTAAATGATTCAGCTGCTGTTTTGACATTCAAACAAAGATTTTTGTCCTGAAGATAAATCTTTCCCCGGCTGCAGTTTGCTGCTCTGATCACTTTTTAAACTCCTGACAGAAACTTTCAGCATCTCTCACAGTTTACAGAACAAACTTAAACACACACGTGTTCGTGCTCTTACTTTGCTGCGAGTCCTCGTCCTCCCCCCCACCAGCTTCATGAAGCGGTTGTACTGCTCGTCCTGGTTGGACAGATCGCGGATCCTGCGGATCTCGTCCTCTCGTTTGCGCCGTTCCTCCTCTTCCTGTCGCCGTTTCTCCTCCTGCTCCCTCTGCTGCTGCAGCTTCCACGTCTTCAGCTGCTGCTTCCTGACCGCCTGCTTGGCTGCTGAACCCGACAGCAAAGTTTCCTCGTTAGAAACACAAAACATACCTGCAACCTTCTTCTGACTGAAGCTTCTGACTGTTCAGAGCTTCAAGTCCATCCACACTTTCACAATCCACACAGCATCACTCCTCACACCTTCAGCTGGCAACATGTTCGTACATTAAACCGGTTCTCGAGCAGATGTGGACCTTCAGCTTCAGATCAACAAGAGAACATCTAACACACCTGCATCTTCACCTGAGGAAACATCTCACACAACCTTCAGCTCAAACATGCTGGGACCGTTTTACTCTCATCTGTTATTTCTGGCGTGTTTGACATCACGCTGTTTACAGAACAAGCTGATCCGGATCAACACAAACAGGTAAAACAGCGTGACCTCTGACCTGGACTGATCATCTTCTTGGCCATGTGAGCTTTTCCTGGAGTTCTGCCTCTCTCCAGCAGGGCTTTGGGACCAGCCTTAGGACCCGGTTTGGGCCTCTCTCTGTCCCTGTCAGCAGGTCTGGGCCCGGTCTTGGTTCTGTCTCGGTCTCTCTCCAGAGGTTTGGACCTGGTTCTGCTCCTGTCTGCGGCGGCGGCAGCAGCGGCGGCGGCGGCTGCAGCCGAGGACGCCGACCTGGTGGTGACTCTCTGCCTGCCGGGCGGAGCCGCTGCAGAGCTGGAGCTCCTCTCCTGCACCACTTTGGTGATCCGGTCTTTGCTCCTCTTCATCACCTGCTGCTCCTTCTGCTGCCACTTCTTGCTGGCCGACTGCAGAGCGAGGAGACGCAGCTGCAGCTCCGACAGCTCCTCCTCCTCCACCTTCACCGCCGGCTGCTCAGGAAGCAAAAGCAAAGAAACACAGACAATCAAAACACTTATATTTTCCACTTCAGACTGAGCGACTTTCAGCGTCGCACGGCGTCAGTCGCACCTTGTCAGCAGAGACGACGGAGTCCTCGCTGGAGGCCGAAGAGTCTCTGTGGCACGAACACGTCTTCGCCACGTCCGTTTCTTCGCTGCAGCACGGACACGCCCTCTTCGACTCCTCCGACTCCTCGGCTTTTTGTTCTGTTTCTGCTCCATCTTGTGTTCGTTCCTCTTCTTCACCTGAAAGACGCAAACAGGAAGTGAGAGTCAGATCTGAGAACAGCAGAGGAGTCACACGGGTTCTTTACTCTGCTCACCTTCCTTTGCAGCGTCGCCTCCTTTCTCCTGCTCCGCCCACTTCCTCTTCAGCTCGCCCAGGTCGACGGCGGCGGGGAGCTTCTGGCGGAGAGGTTTGATGTTGAACGCCTGGAATACTTTCTTCTCAGCTGAGCTCAGCAGCAGCGGCTCCTCCGGACTCTGCGGAGCTTCGGCCGGTCTGGCCTCAGTAATACTGGCGGCGTTTTCCGGGCTGGGCTCTCTGGCGGGCGGCGCTTTGGGCTCCAGCGCCATCGTCTCCTCCTTCCGGATGCACTCCAGCTCCAGCTGGATCTGCTTGTACTTGGACAGTAAATCCTCGAAGGACTCATCAACACTCTCTGGTTTGGAAACACTGTGAGAAGCTTTCCTCGCCTGGTTTCTCCCCTGAAGCTTCTCTGAGCACCAACGTTCAGGAAAACAGACGAGAACCAACGTTCCATCAACAAGACAACAAACATCAGATTTATTAAGGCAGGAAAATATTTACAGCAGGCCCCCCAGCTGACACCCCCCCATCAGGTCAGAGCACACCGGCACACCGGGACACCGACACACCGGCAGACCGGAACACCGACAGACCGACAGACCGGCAGATCGGAGCTCAAACAGCTCAGTGTGACAGGAAAAGGAAACTAGCAAACACTCACACACACACACACACAGAAGTTACGTTTCATCATCTACCAACACGGTTTCTGACTCATTCTCTCTCTGCGGCTCCCTGATGCTCCGCCCTCACCTGGAGGCAGGGTCACACCTGGTCACACCTGAGCAGCTCTCTCTGGATCTGCCGTGTGTTTATGGGGTCTGAGGGTCGGAGGGTCGTGACGCTCTCTGTCATCTGAACTTTCATTTCACCAAACCTGAGACCGGAAACAGGAAACTCACACTTCAACCGTTTTGAACGCATGAGCGCGTGACGAGACCCGTCAGCCGGCCGGTGAACCGGAACCGGACACATGGCGGCAGGTCAGACTGACCTCTGACCCCCGTTACAGGTCTTACGGTCCGTTCGCTGCTCAGACCTTCAGCTCCCTGATGTCTGTAATTCAATCAGCGTCCCCGCGGGGGGGCGGGCGGTTTCAGAGCGGAAAGGATACGTTTCCTCGAGGGGGAGTCCTTCTTGTTTCCGTGAATCTCACCGGGCCCGTAACGACCGAGGGGACCTCTGGCGTCTCCGCCCCCGCGGCTGCCTCGGTTCCAGTTTCCGCGGCCCGCGTTCGGCATGGCCCGGTGCCGGAACCGGCCCAGCGCGCCGTGGCTCCGCTCCCAGAAGCTCGTCCGCGGGCTCGGTTCGCCGTGGGGACCGAGCCCCGGCGGCGGCGGCAGCAGCGGCGGAGGAGAGGGAGCCGGAGGCCGGTCGGGCCCGCTCGGTCCGCACTGCTGCCTGTGGCTCGGGGGGAAAGGGCCGTGTCCGTGGGGGCCGCGGGGGTACGGCATGAGGAGGCGGAAATCCGGCGGCTGGTGGCCCATGTGCGGCGGCATGTTGTGCGGATGCTGGCGGGGTTTGCGGGGCCGCGGAGGAGCGCCGCGGCCCGGCCTGTTCCCATCCCCCCGCTGGAGCGACACACTCTCCTCGGCTTCATCGTCGCAGATCTCTCCGTCCTCGAGCTCCCCTTCCTCCCTCGGAGAAACATTAACTGTCTTCAAATCCATGTTTGTTAAAGTCCTTCGTGGCTGCTGAGCGCGAACTCAACCGACAGCGGAGGAGAAATTCATGTTGTCGTTTCACCGGACATTTCCTGCGCCGTCACTCCGCCGTGAGGATTAGCTCCGCGAGCTAACGACTCCGCCGCTGCTACCGCCCAACTCTCGCGATACCACGAGACTTCACACACACACACACACACGGCACGACAAACCTCATTTATGGGCTGTTTCAGTCTGAGTTTATCACTGACTGAAGGAAAGACACGTTTCTGTTTCCCATCAGACTTCAATGAAAAACAGGACTTTAAATCACAAGTGAACACAAAACACAGACACGAGAACATGCGTCCATCTTTTCATCAACCTGTCCATGTATCTATATCTATAATATCCCTATATCTATGTTTATATATATTTATGTTTATATATCTATTTATCCATCTATATTTAAAAAATATGGTTATATGTTTGAATTCAGTGTTTACTGAAAAATAAGGAGTATTGAATGGGAAATATGTTCCTGTTATGAGTCTTACAGTTTGCTGTTTGCTTGCTGCAGTGTAACTCTGATAAAGTCCTTCTCATCGATAAGGTGCTTAAAAAATTCAGTTTCACTGAATGAAAATTAACAATCCAATCATCAGGTTTCTCAGCGAGAAAAAGACCTTTCCTTCAAAGAGACCTCAGAACAAAGCAGGAAAAAACTCCACAAACCACACCACGAAAAACAAATACAAATAATGACAGCAATGTTAAAACATCCGTAAACAAAGTTTTTACATTTTCAAATGTGAGAATAAATTATTGCAAGGGAAGTTTGCTGCTGATTCCACCTGTAAAGTTCAGAGTACATGAACTATCAGAACATAAAACTATCAGAATATTTTCTTAGTGTCTTCTGTCTGAAGATAAAAATAAAATCATTTTACCAAATAAACAAACACATTACAAATAAGAGAGATTAAAGAATGACAATAAAAGGTGGCACAGCAAATGCAAAACAATAAGTTTCCAGTCAAACTTGTTTAACTTGTTTAGTTGTTTAGAAAAGGACTACAGAATTAATTCATATTACTAAATTGAATAAATCCGAGCCTTTACTTGGTTAAGAAACTCAAAAAAGTTTGTTGTAGACAACACAGTATTCATTAAAATTTCTTTTCTTCCATTTTAATTCAACATTGACAGAAGCTGGACAGAGATCAGACAACAAACTCTTGTTTCCAACAGTTTCCTTCATTCATGCTTAATTTATCTAGATTAGAGCCAGGCATTGCGACTGATGGAAAACTGCGTCTCAACTTCTCTTTTAAATTAAACCAAAGGTGTTAAACTATAGACGTTGGCCTTACTGTAGTTACCAACCCTGGCTGTGTTGTTCGGTTAAGTGCTTTTTTTTATTTTAAATCATACGTGCACAATATTCCTCCAAACATCAAATATTCCTCCAAACATCAAATATTCCTCCAAACTTTAAATATTCCTCCAAACATCAAATATTCCTCCAAACTTTAAATATTCCTCCAAACATCAAATATTCCTCCAAACATCAAATATTCCTCCAAACATCAAATATTTCTCCAAACTTTAAGGCCACAAATGTTTCCTCAGTGATCTTCAGGGGAATGTGTGAGTCTGAGTCTCTGAAATGATCCAGATGACGCGATCAGCCCGTGGAGTTCGGTGTGAAGTGCGCATGCCCGAAGCTCTCCACCGGAAGTTCTCCACCGGAAGCTCTCCACCGGAAGCTCTCCACCGGAAGCTGACTTGTCAGTTTTGTTTTGGAAGTCCACAAGCACGTGAGCTGCTGACGTCACCCTCAGAGGGAGCGGGTGACATGGCGGCGGACTCGCTTCTCAAGGTAAAAACATTGCAACGTTATTTAAGTTTTTCAGAGTCTGTTTTTCAAAACTTCGATCATGTTCGAATAACCGCATCACTCCGTAGTTTGTATGCGTGTTTATCCCGCAGATTCTTCTTCTCAGGCCAGTTAGCTAAACAGTTGATGAGTTAGCCGAAGTTAGCCAGCGTTAGCATGGGTGCTAGCTGTGATAAAGCAACAACTGGCAGCTTTCAGCTCAAACAGGCAGGAAACGAGCCGCGGAAGAGTCGCGGTCTGCGGTGAGCTTCTGTGACCGACGTCAGGCCGCTTTTCTCGGGTGTTTTCAGACGCTCGGCGCGGCCCGGGCCTCCGACACGGAGAGCTGAAGTCTGATTGACATTAGCATCTTTCTGTCGACGCTAGCTGACAGTTGTTGACGTGTTGGGCCCCGAGAAATTATCACTGGTCAACAGTTGGCTTGTGAGCTGCAGACAGGGTTATCGGTTAGGGACAGAAAGATAAACAAACTGTGAGGACAGCAGCTGATCCCGCTTTTTGCCAAGTCACCAACACCTCACTTCAGGGGAGGTTTGGCTTATTACGCCCAGTGTGTCTGCGAAATGCTAACGTTAGCAGGGGAGCTAACAAAGTTCCTCATCTCTTTGCAATGCGAAAAACCCACAGAGCAGATTCCAGTGAACTTCATGTAGCTCCACCTTGTTCCTGTCACGTGTTCACAACCAATTTCCAATAAATAAACCCCAGTTAGTGTTTGATAAACTGAGCAGGAGGTTTGACTTCACATCCTGCTGTTCTGATGGTTTTTCTCAGTGATTTCAGTAAAGAATTATTCTGTCTGCAACAACAGAAACACGCTAACATGTCACGTCTGTCACACAGGTTGTCTTTGAACATGAAGGGGTCTTCATACATCCGAGCAGTGATGAAGACGGCATCGAACAGGATTTGCTCATTTCAGGGTCACTTCGGATTGTTGACAAGGTAAAACTGAGCGTCTGTGTCTCTTGTTTAATGGATCACAGGTCGGTGAGGCCTGCAACTAACTGTTGTCATTATTTCAGAAGATACAAAATCGCTCAAACAAAAATCCTGTTTTGTCCCACAAAGACTCCAGAACTTAAAGATGTTCATTCAACAGAAACGTTGTGACTTTGACAGGAAGTTGTGCGTTATGCTGCAGCAGCACTCAGTCGCTGGTCATTTGAACTAATTTTTCAGTAAATAAACTCCGTCTGTAAACATGTGTTTGTTTTCTCATCAGGATGCTGAAATCCTCGTGGAGTACAGACCTTTGGAAGACACTGTCGACCCATCGAACATGCTGTGTGCTGGAAAGGTTTGTTTCTAACTACAGATTTTACAGCGAGTATGTCGCGGGGGGGGGGGTTTGGTTTTTTTAGGGATGATGGTGGTGTAAAAAATTATGACAGAAAATCTCAGCAGAAGCTTCAGACGTCAGAAAATGGCCGTTGCCGCAGCTCTGATCAGAACACAGAAACGTCTCGGACGTCGGCGTCACTCAGACTCTGCTGGTCGGGTTTCATGTTGACACGTGAATCCGTTTGTCGGTGATCACATGCAGACTAGAGCATGACACGGGAGCGGATTTTCACTCCTGTCCCGTCCCAATCCCGGGCCGGAGTAAAAAAATTAATTCTGTCCTGTCCCACTCCCATCCCGCTCCCACTCAAATTTACTCCCACTCCTGTCCCGCTCCCGTTGTCGCCGGCAGCCGCTCCGAGTGGCTTTTCACTTCCGGAGGTGACAGGAGGTCAAACCACTGTTGTAGTTCTTTTGTGTTGCTAGCCGTCAAAAGAGTGTTGGCTCTCACTGAAAGATGACTACAAAAATGGACGCATCTGTTCATCTGGTTGTTTAACACAGCTGAAAATGATCATCTATTAATGTTGCTTCCTGCTCCTGCCCGCTCCCGTTACTTTTTTTCCCGTCCCGTCCCGATCACGGAATCAATTAAAAAATGACTCCCATCCCGTGAGATTCCCGCGGGAATCACGTGACCCACGGGAATTCCCGAAAAATGTCATCCTCTAGTCGGCACTTGGGCCACGTCACCCCACTGAGCCTGGGCAATGCTTCTGGTGTTGAGCCCATGAGAAGGGATTCAATATGATTTTTTTGTTTACAAGCCTCAACGAACAATGCTAATAACACTGCTTGGAAAGGAAAACTATTGGGGATATAAATGAGACCATATTTAACACATTTCTCTTGTTTTTTAACTCTAGGGTATGATTTATTTGTAATGCTATTTTTACATGCTAGCCAGCAATACTTGGTAGGGTTTGGAAAAGTTGGCCAGTGATAGCTGATAGCTATATAGATAATGATAACATGCTTCCAACAGCTAGCAATGCACAGAAGTGTACATTCACTAAGTTAATGATGGTAACTTAGTGCAAGTTGGAAGTGTGTAAAAAATCAGGTGTCACACCATTTACAAATTGAATAGTGGCTCCACAATGGTATTAAACACTAGAAAAGATTGAACAAACCCTAGACTTATTCTTATCACCAGAGCAGGTAGCATGAGTGTCAAATTTCAAGATGGCGGCGCGTGTACATGCAGCGGCTCAGCACTACTCGTACTGATACAGCCGAAATGAGCTACTTAGCATATGTTCGATGCGAAATAGCTGCATTTCGGAGCCAACGAGCACCGGGTACGACATACCGACAGAGCTCATCAGACCACCGGGATCCCCGTGGATTACTCTTCCGATCGGGAGGCGACGGAGGCGGCGTCGGGATCGCAGGCAAAAGCGGGGCTGTCGAGCTGGAGTACGAGCTAGGCTAAGCAGACAACCGCACAAGCCCCCTTTACCGAGCCTCCTCGTCACGAATGCAAGATCACTTCCCAACAAGATCGAAGAGCTGGAACTCACCATATCAACACAGAAAAACATCCAGGACTGCTGTGTTATGGTGATCACAGAGACGTGGCTTACCCCAAACATCCCGGCTGAAGCTATCAAGCTAGCGGGCCGCGTAGCACACCGAGCCGACAGGACATCAGACTCCGGTAAGAGCAGAGGAGGGGGGCTTTGTGTTTATACAAATACCAACTGGTGCACAAATGCTGTTAAAACGGACACTTACTGCTCGCCAGATGTGGAGTATTTAACAGTAAGATACCGCCCCCTCTATCTGCCACGAGAGTTTACAGTCATCATAATCACTGCTGTTTACATACCTCCTGATGCTAACACCAAATCAGCTCTGGACTCCTTGCTAACTGCCATTAGCAAACAACAACGGGACCACCCTGATGGAGTCTATGTAATAGCAGGTGATTTCAACAAAGCTAACTTAAAGACTGTTCTACCCAAATTCCACCAACATGTACACTGCCCAACAAGAGGGAAAAACACACTTGACCATGTCTACAGCAACATCAAGCATGGGTTTAAAGCATCACCCAAACCACACCTGGGGCAGTCTGACCACATCTCACTGTTCCTGACCCCAGCATACAGACCACGCATCCGCACGACCAAACCAACTACCAGAGTCATACAAGTGTGGCCAGAGGGGGCTTCTGAACAGCTACAGGACTGCTTCGGTGACACGGACTGGACTGTATTTGAGGAAGACAACATCGACACCTACACCTCCTCTGTACTGTTTTACATCAGATGCTGCATGGATAACATCACCACCACAAAACAGAATATGTCTTCCCTAACAACAAGCTGTGGATGACCAGGGACATCCGACTCCTGCTAAAGACATGCAACACAGCCTTCCAATCTGGTGAAATGCAGCAGTATAGTGCTGCCAGGACAAACCTGAGGAGGGGAATCAGGAATGCTAAAGCAGCCTACAGACAGAGAATTGAGGACCACTTCAGTAGCTCAGACCCCAGGCATGGCAGGGGATATGACACATCACCAGGCAAAGCAACAACAGCAGCAACTTGTCCAGTGGCAGTGTCTCAGAGGCAGAGCAGCTGAACCGGTTCTTCACCCGCTTCGAGGTGGAGGACACGACTCCCATCAGTCCAACCCCAGACACCAGCAGCCAGGCCCTCGTCCTCCAGCCCAGAGACGTCATCCACACACTCCGCAGGATCAACACGAGGAAAGCAGCTGGCCCTGATGGTGTTCCAGGGCGGGTCCTCAGAGACTGTGCTTCAGAGTTAGGTGAAGTATTCACTAATATCTTCAACCTCTCCCTATCACAGTGCGCTGTCCCCACCTGCCTGAAGACATCCACCATAGTACCAGTTCCTAAACAGACTACACCAACATCCCTCAATGATTACAGGCCCGTAGCACTGACACCTGTAATCATGAAGTGTTTCGAGAGACTGGTCCTTCAAA
>JAPZDV010000023.1:25077086-25087086 GCA_029814665.1 Acanthurus lineatus
CCTCTCGTCCTCACCTCGTGACCTGCGCTCAGACGGTCGTTCTCGCGATTCTCCTATCCTCTCCTCCTCTCCTCTCCTCCCCTCCCCTCCTCTCCTCTCCTCTCCTCCTCTCCTCCTCTCCTCCTCTCCTCTCCTCTCCTCTCATCTCTCCTCCTCTCCTCCTCTCTCCTCCTCTCCTCTCCTCTCCTCTCCTCCTCCTCCTGCAGGAGAAGCGGGTGAACCTGAAGCACATCGAGTCTCGGCCGTCTCGTCGCGTCGTCAACGAGGTGGAGATCTTTGCCGACTGCAGCTGCAGTAAGAAGGAGTTCAACGAGCTGCTGCAGCATCTCAAAGATCACGTCAGCATCGTGTCCTTCAACACGCCCGCACACGTGTGGTCAGCTGAGGCAGGTGGGAACACCTGAGCCGTGACGTGACGTGACGTCACAAACACTAACAAACAACAAACAAACACACAAACAAACACTGTCGATGTCAGAAACACATGTTGGATTGTTTGTGTGTTTTCTAATAAAAGTACTCATAAAGTTTGTTCTCACGTTTCGTTCTGAGGCTGTTTGTCGTCTTCTCCAGCTCGTTGTTTCTGACAGGAAGCTCGTTGTTTCTGACAGGAAGCTCGTTGTTTCTGACAGGAAGCTCGTTGTTTCTGACAGGAAGCTGCACACACAAACTTCAGGCTCTCATGTTTGTCTTCATCAGATGGAGACGATGTTCCCTGGTTCCCCATGAAAATCTCTGAGCTGGATCAGTGTTCCCACCGAGTGCTGATGTACGGATCAGAGCTGGACGCGGACCATCCTGTGAGTCTTTACACAGTTTGTCCAGCAGGTGGCAGAAGAGCTCTGCAACAAGCTGACAGACAGCAAACATCTTCTTCTTCTGGCTCTTGAGAGAAATTTAAACCTCGCTGTGTTTGTGTGCTTCCTTCCTGTCAGGGCTTTAAAGATGACGTTTATCGTCAGCGGAGGAAGTACTTTGTGGAAGTGGCCATGAATTATAAATTGTAAGTTTCATTCGTCTGATTCTAAACTTTGAGGTGATGAAGAGTCGATTTCTCAAAGATGTTTTATCACTTTTATTAAAACAAAACTATAAAACAACAGGACAATCAGTTTCAATCAGGAACGAATGTGGGAGAGAAAGAAGAGTTCATTCACACATCTACTTAAGTACAAACTCTGATGTTACTCGAGTATTTCAAGTATTCCACTACATTTATCTAACAGCTTTAGTTACCTTAAAAATTAAGATTTTTACAAACAAACCACAAGAAGAGTTCTGAAAATATGATGTTTGATAAATGAAAGAACCCAACAGGATCCTGGTTTCGTCATTTTTCCTGTAAAAACTCAGATTTTTGAGCTTTAACTTTAGAAAACGACCCGATCGGTTCCACGTTCTCCACCAGCAGAACTTTGCCGTGAACCCTCTGCTGTTTCTGAGGAAGGTTCCTCTCCTGAAGCTGTGAATGTGTCCTCCACAGCGGGCAGCCCATCCCGCGGATCGAGTACTCCGCCGAGGAGGTCAGGACGTGGGGGGTGGTGTTCAGAGAGCTGACCAAGCTGTACCCGACTCACGCCTGCAGAGAGTACCTGAAGAACCTGCCGCTGCTCAGCAAACACTGCGGCTACCGAGAGGACAACATCCCACAGCTGGAGGACGTGTCCCTGTTCCTCAGAGGTGTCACTTCCTGCTCACTCCCTGCTCACTTCCTGTGACCTCACAGGACATGTGACCTCCCTCAGGTCACATGTTCGTCTGTCTGCTGGTTAAATGTAACTGAGTAAATGAAAATACTGTAATCAGGCTGAGGTGCTTGAATTTTACGTGTGGGTTCTTCTTTTTTGGATTTGAATTCTACTCCACTACATTTACCAGACATCTGTAGTTACAAGTTACTTGCAGATTACAGTATTTGTTACCTTGTAGTTTTCTGGGTTTGTGGGTCAGACTTTTTCCTGGAGTCTCCATGAAGTTCATGATAAATTCAAACTATTCAAACTAAAATTAAAATGCTGCAGCAGAGAGTCCGGAGGCTGTAATATGGAAGTAATTTGTAATAAAATACTTCTTCATGTCAAAAGTACTTTAATGGTGGACTTTTGTGTTTCAGAGAGATCCGGTTTCACAGTTCGACCTGTCGCAGGTTACCTGTCTCCCAGAGACTTCTTGGCTGGTTTGGCCTACAGAGTGTTTAACTGCACTCAGTATGTTCGTCACAGCACCGACCCGCTCTACACACCTGAGCCGTGAGTACACCTGCACGTGTGACCCACCACACCTGTGACCCACCACAACTGAGCCCCACCACACCTGTGACCCATCACACCTGTGACCCACCACACCTGTGACCCAACACACCTGTGACCCTCCACAACAGAGCCCCACCACACCTGAGCCCCACCACACCTGACCCCACCACACCTGTGACCCATCACACCTGTGACCCATCACACCTGAGCCTGAACACACCTGAGCCCCATCACACCTGTGACCCATCACACCTGAGCCCCACCACACCTGAGCCCCACCACACCCGAGCCCCATCACACATTTGACCCACCACACCTGAGCCCCACCACACATGTGACCCACCACACCTGTGACCCATCACACCTGTGACCCACCACACCTGAGACCAATCACACCTTTGATCCATAACACCTGAGCCCATCACACCTGAGCCCCACCACACCTGAGCCCCAACAGACCTCTGACCCACCACACCTGTGACCCATCACACCTGAGCCCCACCACCCCTGAGCCCCATCACACCTTTGACCCATCACACCTGAGCCCCATCACACCTGAGCCCCAACAGACCTCCGACCCATCACACCTTTGACCCACCACACCTGAGCCCCCCACACCTGAGCCCAACCACACCTGTGACCATCACACCTGTGACCAACCACACCTGAGCCCAACCACACCTTTGACCCACCACACCTGTGACCCATCAGTCCTGTGACCAACAACACCTGTGACCATCACACCTTTGACCAACCTGCACCTGTGACCCACCACACCTTTGCCCCCTGTGCCTCCCACACCTGTGTGAGACCAGGATGTGATCACCAGAGTCAGCATGCAGCGACAAACTGAACAGATCAGCTGATGAGAAGTTTCTGCTCTTCTCTTCCGTTAATTGCTTCACTGTTTTGATTAACGAGCCTTTTGGCGTCTGTTTTCCTTTCTGGTCACATGACCGTTGATCTGATCCTGGTTCAGTCTGTTCGACTCATTCAGGACTTTTCACTGCACAAGCTGCTTCTCAGCTTTCTGACCGGATGAATCAGATGTTGCTGCTGATCTTGATGCTGCTGATGTTTGGTTGCAGGGACACGTGTCACGAGCTGCTGGGTCACGTCCCCCTGCTGGCCGATCCCAAGTTTGCTCAGTTCTCTCAGGAGATCGGTTTGGCTTCCCTGGGAGCTTCTGATGAGGACGTTCAGAAACTGGCCACAGTGAGTGTCGACACCAACGATGTTTGTTTCTCTCTGTGTCAGCTGATGTTGCCTTCAAACCAGATGTTTTAAACAAAATACAGTAAATATGAAAAATGCTTATAGTTAAAAAAAAAAACACTGACCGCCACCTTTTTCAAATACTTCACTGATCAAAACAAAAGATCAATAACAATGCATCTGAACATAAAGGGAGGAGAACAGATCTCCAGGAGAAGCTGCTGCTGGTGGAGGTGGAGGTGGAGGTGGAGGTAAAACAGCTCTGAACAGGCTGGAGGTCATAGGCTGAATGGAGGAAGTGGGCGGGGCAATATAAGGTTTGAATGACAGCAGTGATGACTATTGGCTGGAGGAGCATGAAGAGACGTGATTGGTCAGAACATCAGAGGAAAGATCTTCAGATGAAACTGCATTTATGGCTCAACAGAGATGTTTGAAATAAAGATGATCAACGAGCATCAAATGTGATTTTTATTCCCGTTGATTGGAACGTTTCCTGACTCAGAACCTGCTGTGTGTTTCAACAGTGTTATTTCTTCACCATCGAGTTTGGACTCTGCAAGCAGGACGGTCAGCTGCGAGCTTATGGAGCCGGTTTGCTGTCGTCCATCGGAGAGTTGAGGGTAACACACCGCACGCCGTCACACACACAACAACACGACACGACACACTCGCCGACAAAATCCAGCAAAGAAGGAAGAGAATAACGAGTATAAAGATTAAAGAACTTTGTGTTTCCGGCTGGGATTTGAAATGTTTTTCTGATTCTGTGCTAATTTAAAAATGCAGAATCCTCATCAGATTGAACATTAATCAGTGATTATTGATTAAGCATTTTTTTTCCCAGCATGCCCTCTCTGATCAGGCCTGTGTGAAGATGTTCGACCCGAAGACGACCTGTAACCAGGAGTGTCTCATCACAACCTTCCAGGAAGTTTATTTTGTGTCCGAGAGCTTCGAGGAGGCCAAAGAGAAGATGAGGTGAACAACAAACACGGACGCACCTGCAGCCCGCCGTCATGACATGGTGACAGGTGAGCGTTGTCCTCCCGTGCCGCTGTGCTCACCTGTCCTCTCTCTCACAGGGAGTTCGCAAAGACGATCAAGCGGCCGTTCTCGGTGTACTACAACCCGTACACGCAGAGCATCGACCTGCTCAAAGACACGCGCAGCATCGAGAACGTGGTGCAGGACCTGCGCAGCGACCTCACCACCGTGTGCGACGCCCTGGGGAAGATGAACACCTACATGGGCATCTGATGGTGGCGCCTGCGAGTCTGCGCGCTCTGATTGGTCAACACATCAGCGACACACCGCGACGCCTCAGCGGAGCATCTCACCTGTGTTCATTCCACTGAGCTACCTGCGACGCAAACCAGAGGAACACCTGTAAATAAGATGTAGTGCTTCTGACACGAGCTTCATTAACGCTTAACGAGATGCTGACGCTTTCTGATCAATCGAGTTCCTGTGATCCATCGATGAAAACGCTTCGTTAGTGTCGATTCATCAAAGTGACTTTAAAAAGAGAAAAAAGAAAACTTGTTGCTTCATTTGTGTGCTGTTTGTTTGTTTGTTTGTTTGTTTGTTTGTTTGTTTGTTTGTTTGTTTTTGTTTTAATTTATTCAAACTTCAGTGATTTCCCCAGAAAATCATCTGCACATGAGACTGATTGATTAATGAATTGATGGATTCATTGACTGATTAACGGAATATTGACTGATGCTTTATTAGTTGCTTGATTGATAAATTGATTGATTGATTGGTTGATTGATTGAACTGAGTTGTATGTTGGAGGCTGTTCCTTGTAAAATCAGCCTGATGACTTTGATGGTGAATCTCATAGTTGCTCTTGTGAATAAATTAATTTACGCAGAATCGAAACTTCTACGTTTTTTTTTTTGTGCCTGTTTCATCATTTCGGTCTACTTCCTGTTCTTGGTTTTGATTGGTTCTTCATTCAGGTATGTTTCCTCTTTCAGCCGTCATCTTCATGCATCCTTTTGTTTTAAAGCTCCAGTTATTTTCCTAATTAAACCAAAAACTTTGGATTTTTGTTTCCTTGAACTCGTCTTCTTCATGGGATTTTTGTTTCTTGCCTTCATCGATGGATTTGTTTTCCTCTCTGGCAGCTTTTTCCAGCTTTTCTTTGTTTCTTCCTTGTTCTTTCTTTCCTCATTAAAGCTGTGTGTCAGTCACCACGTTAGCTTCTCTGCGTCGTGGTCGCTGCTGATGTTAATGTCAGTGGAAGAGAAGTGGAAACGTCACATCCCTCCATGTTAAGGAAGGCGACAGAAAGCTGGACGGCACTTTTCCATGAGACCAAGAATCTGCAGCAGCATCAGAACAGAACCAACGTTTCAGTGCAAAAAGTGTAAAAAGACGATTTTTTACATCTTTAACGCTCCTCATGGCGAGTCAGAGACGAGTCACATTCCACATGTGGACAAGATGCATTTATTCATTATTTGACATTAAAAAAAACAGACTGAGGGTTTTTCTTCTTCTCGTCTCAAGTCAGGTCAAATATTTCTCTGACCTCCACCCGTCCGTCCTCCATCAGCGTCTCCTGCAGCCGAGGGCGACTCAGCGCCGTCCACAGACGCTGCTTCAGCTCCAGGACCTGCGAGACGTACTCCTTCAAAAGAGACCACATCAAACTTTAATGGTGTCTTTTATTAAAGCGCTGCAGGAAACACACTCACACACACTCTGAAAAACTGAACAAAATGAGATTCTGAACAAAAATACGTGACAAAGTTTCATGGACGGGACGTTTTTATGGGCGAGTTTAAGGAGAGAAAGACAAAAAACAGATGAATGAACAAACAGGATTCAGTGAACGTGAGTCATCTGGAAACACTGACGTCAGGTCAGTCCACAAAGTCTCAAACCGCTTCAGCTGATGTCACCTGAGAGGATCCTCGCTCTTTGATTGGTCCCCTGAAAATCAGCATCGATTCAGTCTGTTTGTCACGAACAAGCTTGTTGTCTGTTTTCACAGTCATCTCTGCCGTCAGCTGATTGTTTTGATTTGTCTGTGAGCTGATTGGATCCTGACTGAGTCACCTGACGTCTAATGAAAAGTTTGTGGTTGTGCTGAATCAAAGGCGAGCAGCTGTCGGTGACTCTGAGTCCTGACCTCGAGTCAGGGTGAGTCTCTGATCTGAGGTCAGTTTGTTGTCGTACAATCACAAACAGTTCAGTCTGAACTCAGCAGTGCTCGGCCGTGATTGGCTGAGCCCTCAGAGGTCAGAGTCCTTCTGCAGTAACAAAAAGTGCAGATTGATCGATACGATTGATGACAGTAACTGATCGCAGTCTTACGGCGTGTTTGGCTGAGGACAGAGCGGCGAGGACGGGCGGCTGCAGCACCGAGTCGTAGATGTTTCTGTAACGCTCGATGCTCAGACCGTGAATCTGCACCATCTGCAGACCTTCTGGGGGCGTTTCAGCCTCAGCGACCCGCCGAATCCTCTGCAGGCGACAGTCTGAAGGACTCTTCTGTCCAATCTGCTGCACCGCTTCAACCCTCTCACATCCTGACATCACTTCCTGTTCGCAGGGAAAAAGGAAGCACAAGAACAAAAAAAACAGCCAGTAAGAACAGAAGCAAAAACGACTGCTTCACTGTTTGCAGTTTGTGAGCGTGTGTGTTGTTTTCAGACAGACTAGAAAAGCAGCTGCCGTCTGTCAGAGCAGAGCTTCAGATGTTTGATAAGTTTCACTGTCGTCCAAACGCAGCTGAAAGTGGCTCCGCCTCTGCGTTCAGACCTTCTCTTCAGTGTAAACTCACGTTGTTTTGGGGCTGAAACATCAGGGACGTTTCTGAGGTTCGACCGCAGCAGGATGGACTTTCATCCATGTCCTCGAGCTCTGCTCTAACTTTAGGACTGACCAACAAAAGAGGTGTTTTCAGTGGGACACTGAGCAGACTGAAGGTTTAAGTGAAGGCTGAGTGACGAGGACACGGCGAGAGGGACGTGACGTCTGTGCCGTCTCATCCCGATGACTTCACGAGTTAAAACAGTCAAACATACCTGCCGTCAGGTGTGTGAAACAAGCTGGACTCGTGATCTGACCAAGTACTTTAGTAACTAAGTACATTTGGACAAATACTGTACTTCAGTAACACTTTGAGGTTCAGTTGAAGGCTTCACATATTTGTCACATTTGGACATTTGACAGCTTTCATTATTTTCAGATTTCTCTCTTTTTTTATATTTCTGTTGGTTTTTTTTGATCCTCAGGAGAAAAATAAACATGAAGTCACTAAAATGTTTACCAGCTGCAACATTCAAGTGATGAACACATGAACAAATCAATAATTACAGTCTGAAAAATATGATGCAGATCGTTTTAAAGTTGGTTTGTTTGCATGAAATTCACTTTTACTTCTGATACTTCTGGTACTTCATTTAAACACTAACAGAGATTTGACTGGATTGTAACCGAGCGTGTGTGTGTGTGTGTGTGTGTGTGTGTGTGTGTGTGTGTGTGGTTGAACCAAATGTTCGTTCGACAGAAAGCTGCTCTTTCGTTTCTCTTACCTTCTCCATTTGTAGATGCTGTCCTTCGCTCTCTGTGCAAACACAAACGCAGCTGCCTGTTTGAACCGATCTGATTTAAAAAGAAACAAACATAAAAACATTCCACATGTGAAGTTCCAGAAACCTTCAGGATTCTGAGTCTGACAACAGACTTCCTCACCTTCAAGCCGGTACATGACTTCATCAGGTCAAACCTCTAAAACTTAAACGTGTGAGCAAGTTTAAACTTCAGCAGCGTGTTTCCAAGAAGCATCTGCAGCTTTGTACAACGCAGACCGATAAACTGTGAAAACTGGAGGTCACATAAAGAAATCTGTGTTTGTAGGATTCTGATGGTTTATAATGTCTCATGTTATCTGAAAATCCAAACCTTGATCAGCATTTATCAAGTTCCAGGTCCCCGTGTGGACCGAGTCCCTGTAATCTCTTCCTGTCAGACATTAGCATGCTAACGTTAGCTTTATCAGCGAGCTGCACAGTTTCATGAATGTTTGCTAACAGCTGCTTTCTATGCAAGAAGTTTGTGAGCTGCAAATGTTTTTCACTGCAGTGACGTCCAAGAGTCAAGTTAAAGCATCAGACCTCTGAACACACACACACACACACACACACATACACACAAACACACACACACACACACACACACACACACACACACACACACACACACACAAAAAGACAAACACACACACACACACAAGAGGTGAGGAACTGTCCTTTCATTCAGTCACAACACTCTGTATCATCAAACCGACTGTTGTCAGGCTGCTGACAGTGAAATATGAGTCTCCAATAACGTCTGTATTCTCTCTGCAGCTCAGCGGAGACGACTGCAGAAGAAGAAGAAGAACAGGTGAATTAGTCGTTCACGCCGATCAATAAGTGCCACCACAGAGCAGAACTCTATCTGTTATCGCTGCCCTTCGGCCATGAGACGTCCTGATTTAATGAACTCCAGCTCGGACTCACTGCGAGGCTCCTGAACGCAGCACACAACACACAACACACAACACAGGTGAGGCTGTTTTCCAACTGCACCAACAGGGGGCGACAAGGACACGAACTGACACAGAAACACACACACACACAAATGTTTGTGTTTGACAAAAGCAGAAGCAAGTCCTGCATCCAAACGGTTTCCTCAGTGGAGTATAAAAATATTCAAATAATCGTTTTGCTTTGTTTTAATTTATTCTAATAAATAAAGATGAAAGCATGAACATGTGTGCTGGTCTTTAATGCTGCAGGTCGTCCTGCTTCCAAATCACGGCACATTTCATAAAGTGATGAGTGTTTTGGGTGTGTGGAGTAAAAGAGTTCCAGATATCATCAGATTTATTTAAAGTAGACTGCAGTAACTTCTGCAGTACTTTTACTTGTAGTAAAGGATTACTTCAGTGTGAAGTGCCATGTTCATCAGTGCAACATTAACATCCATTTTCTTTTTTTATTTTCATATCACAGAAATCTCTGACTGCGATCTTTATCATCAAACTGTCGGTGTTTTGGTTCCGCAGCTCCGCACAAACCCGACACCTGCCTGCCCGCCAGCCTGCTCTCTTCCTCGGCTCCCTGAAGCTCTGCGCGCCGCTGCCTGGAGGAGGCGGTACGGAGGTCCCCGGGGAGCGCCGGTAAACAGCGAGAAATAGAAACACACACACACACACACACACACACACACACACACACACACAGCTGCTCCTTCATGCGTAGAGTCAAGTTCTACATAGTTAGTTGATGTTTCCGGTTTCTTAAAAAAATAAAAGTCTTCTTTTCATGTGAACGTCTTAAGCAGAGGAAAGTAATCTAGGAAGTAATTTCAGTGGTTATAAACGAATCTGACACAGGATTACATTACTTTACATTACATTATTTTACATTACATTACATTATTTTACATTACATTATTTTACATTACATTATGTTACATTACATTATGTTACATTACATTACTTTACATTACATTATTTTACATTACATTAT
>JAPZDV010000023.1:25147477-25157275 GCA_029814665.1 Acanthurus lineatus
ATGAAACCTGCCGGGACGCTGAGGACAAAACTTTTCTCTTCAGAGAGTCTGAAGAAGAGTTTGATTTTAAAAACCTGTACAGTTTGTATCTTTGTGTCATTTTAGTTTTTTACTTTGTTTTTGTCGTCGGGGTCAATAAAGATCTGAGTGAGCAGGGCAACGATCCCGTCACTTCATGGAAATAAAAAGGATTCCCAGCCTCCGTCTGACGAACGCTCGTCTGTCTGCTTCGCTTCACTCTTGAAAAATGTTTCACACATGCCTGCACACACACGCACACACACATTTGTTGCTGCTTGTTTTGCAGACGGCGTCAGAAGCAAAAGTCAACACAACAAACTCAAACGTGTGCGTCACTTTTGTCCTTTTCACACATTTATTCACATCGAACATGAACAGATGAGTGAAACCTTTAACCTTTGATCAGTTTTTCAGCTCATCAGACCAGAAGTTCCTGATGTTTTGACCTAAAATGGATAATTTATTTGTTTGACTCACTCAGGCGTTTCCTGCTAAAGCACCTGAGTGTGAAACCTCTGCAGCAAAGCTAACACTGCTCAGGAACAGCTGATTATTCTTGTATAAAATATGT
The DNA here is from genome assembly GCA_029814665.1 of Acanthurus lineatus. Lineage (NCBI taxonomy): Eukaryota > Metazoa > Chordata > Actinopteri > Acanthuriformes > Acanthuridae > Acanthurus > Acanthurus lineatus. The sequence continues at coordinate 25,148,070 of JAPZDV010000023.1, forward strand.
ACATAAAGAATGAAAAAAAAACCAAAGTTAGGTCTCATTATAGATCGAACTGTCGAAATCAAAGATTCAGTTCACTGTAATATGAAAGCAGGACATATTCATATTTGACCCTTTGGCACATTGTTTTGAAAAAACGATCTCAACTGTTAATTGATTATCAGTCACAGTTTTTAATATTCACTGATGTGGACACGCAGTTAGCAGTTTAATTCTCTTCCTCTAAACAAACACTTTGTAACTGCAGGAAAAGATGTTTCACTCTTCAGTCTCTTTTCCACCTCAAACTTTTTGTCCTTTTTGTGCTCCTGTAGAAACATGGCAGTCAAACATGGTGGAAGACGGGAGGCTGCCTCTGTCGATATAAAAGAGGCTCATTCAAATGAAAAATACTCATAAAAATATTCAGCTGTGAGACGCTGCTAGCATTAGCGTCTTCAGCTCATCTGTCTCTGTCCGTTTTCGTCATGTGACCAAGCTCAAAGCTTTTTAACAAACAGAACCAGTAAGGGGCACTTTTCTGTTCACAGGAAGTTTCTCTCTTGTTACTACAAAATAAAAGCATCAGCCAGTCACAGCCCTTTCTCCGACTGGAGTCCTCTCCATTATCAATAAATCCGATTGGTTGCATCTTCTGAGGCTACGAGGCAATGACCTGACCTATGACCTCCTTGTTGAAGTGAACAGAGCAGTCTGATTGGTTGGAAGTTATGGAGGGGAGGAGCTCGTGCTTGGTGTCCTTGGTGACAGCAGCGATCCGGCGGCGACAGTGGCGTATCCCGGCAACGGTGCAGAGGATGAGAGAGCTCGCCAGCATGGCGGCACCACTGAGGAAGAAGGTGGCCGTGTAACTTCCTGTGACATCCACCAGTAAACCTGCAGGAAGAGAAGAACAGATTTGACAATGAACATATGTCAGCTTGTTGGAGAAGCTAATGTTGTTGTTAGCCTGGTGAGGAAGCTAACGCTGACGTTAGCCTGTTAGACGATGCATTTACAGGTAAACTCTCATATGTCAGGCTAGCAATAGCATGCTAGCTGTAGCAGGCTAGCTAGCCGGTGACGAGTGCAGGAAGGACAGTCGTAGTCATGGTTACTGGCAGGACGAGTTGAAGAACGGGGTCGAAAGCTGTTTGAATGAGCTCGGAGGTCCGAGGATTTGGACTCAACATGAGGTTTTTAAAGGGAACTCTGGACTTTTATTTTTAGACGGATGAGACATTTTTCTGTATTAAAGAAAATAATCGATTAATGGAGGAAATGAGCAGTTTCCTGGTGATGAGCTGTTGGTCCAGTTTATCTTCAGGGCCGTTTTGGATAAAGTTAAATGGTTTGTACATCAATAAACCTGTGAAGGTTCAGGCATCCAACATCTGATGAAGCTCTGAGTTCCTGCACAGCTGAAGGACATTTGAAGGGTAAAACTCCACGTCCTGCTTGTTTTCACAGATATCAGCCGTGCTCTTTGCTCTCGTTGCTAATCGACGACCAATGAGCGGCCTGATGTGACAGCGGTTACATAAGCAGGTCGACTGGACGCCGTTATCTTCTGCTCTGAATGTTACATCACTTTTCTTCCCTCAGACGACCGTTTGGTTTCAGATCTGCAGAACGAATCTGATGTTAAAGATACAAATCAGACGAGTCAACTGACTGACGAACGTGAGCTGACCTGAGACCAGCTGCACCGGTTTCATTACAACTGACACAAAGCAACGGCAACAAAGCTCAGCTGCACTGAGATGTAATGAAGTACAGTTACTCTGGAACTGTGGCTTACCTAAGCACGAATCAGGAGCACTTGCACTTTCCCTGAGAATTAATTTCTACTCCACTTTCCCTCAAAGGAAAATATTTTAAGTTTTACTGCATTACATTTATTTAATAACTCAAGTTACTTTAAAAAACAAAACATACAAAGTTTTTACATTTTGATGGATTATTACAAGTTAAACTAAACATTATAAACTGCTTCATAAACATGCTAACGTGTCTGTAACAGGAAGTCTATTTTATTAAATATATGCCGACATAACACCAAAAAACACTTTTACTTCTGGTACTGTGATCAAACTGGAACCCATAAGATCCACATTTACTACCACTGAGTATCTAAGCTCCAGTGAGGGCTCAGTGTTTCAGTGTTCCCAGTGTTCCCAGTGTTCCCAGTGTTCCCAAGTGACTGGCTCTGATGATGATGAGGACAAAACAACTGTTGCAAAAAACTTACAGGATTTTTAAAGTGAATTGAACCAGAGCTGATGATGAAACAAACAGCAGTCATTTGCAGGAAGCAGATTGTAAAAGAGTGGGGGCGGGCTTCTTCTGGTCTCTTACCTCCAATTGGTGGGCTGACAAGGTAGGGGATGGCATGGAGGAAGTAGACCACGCCCAGCGCCGAGGACAGGTACTGAGCACCCACCAGGTCTGACGTCACCACAGGGATCAGCGCCACATAGGCGCCGTCGAAGTACCCGTAGAGGACAGCGAAGGGCACGAGGAGCGAGAAGGACCGAAGCAACGGCATGAAGAGGCAGCAGAGGCCGTCCATCGCCACAGAGCCGACGTAGCACACCAGACGGTACGACTTCAGACACCTGAGAGACGGAGAGAAAAACGTGAATCTATCCATCATTCATTATCTATGCTGCCCATCGTTTGCCGGGTCGTGAGGGTCGAAGCTGTTACAGGCTCCGCCTCCTCATCGTCCCTCAGGTAGCTGATGTTTGCAGATGTTTGTGATGCACTAAACTGTCTGCAGGCCCTCCTGCTGCTCTCACACGTCCGTCACTCAGTCGTACCTTCTGTCCGTCAGCCAGCCGAAGGTGATGTTCCCCACGATGTCGATGACTCCCAGGATGGACATGAGGAAGGCGGCCTGCTGGTGGCTGACGCCGACGCTCAGTGCGTACGGCACCAGGTAGACGAAGGGGAGGCTGCAGCCGCAGGCCAGGAACAGGAAGGACACGGCCAACCCCACGAAGTCCGGCAGCAGCAGGAAACAGTATTCCTTACTGGACAGGAAGCTAGAGCTGAAGCACCGCCTCCTCTGCGGCTGAGAGGCGGGGTTTCCTGACGCTGAAGGCAGGGGCAAAGGTAGAGGTGATGAAGACTTGTCTGATGAGAAGTGGCTGTCCTCTGATTCTTTGGACAGTTTCACTGCGAGCTCGGCATCCTGTGGCAAGACTTTACCTGCATCAAGAGACAGACGGGTGATGAAGATGATGATGATGATGACTTAAAAAAAAATTTTGATTCATTTGTGCAACTTCTCTAAAAAACTGGCAGACGTTGTTCAGCAGGTGATCTCACAGTGTAAACACCACATTTCTCTCTCAGCTTCACATTCAAGCTTTTTCAAATCTGAACTGATTTTCATAAAAACTTCTTTCACATTTCAATCCCACAAACACACCTGTCAGGTGTCAGACAGACAGGTGTCAGTCAGACAGGTGTCAGTCAGTCAGGTGTCAGTCAGACAGGTGTCAGACAGTCAGGTGTCAGTCAGTCAGTCAGGTGTCAGTCAGACAGACAGGTGTCAGATAGACAGGTGTCAGTCAGTCAGACAGGTGTCAGTCAGACAGACAGGTGTCAGTCAGACGGACAGGTGTCAGTCAGTCAGCTATCAGTCAGACAGACAGGTGTCAGACAGACAGGTTTCAGTCAGACAGACAGGTGTCAGTCAGTCAGACAGTCAGGTGTCAGTCAGACAGACAGGTGTCAGACAGACAGGTGTCAGTCAGACACACTGACCCCGGTGATTCCTGGACATCAGGTTGGACAGATCAAACATGGCGGCTGAATGGCCTCCAGTATGAATGTTAAAGTATTTATTGTATTTTTGACTCAAAGTCGAGCCGGAAACACTGAAGCATTAGATCAGCTGTTCATCTGGACTCAGACGGACGGTGGAAAGGATCTGACCCGGGATCAGCCTGCAGGCTCAGTGTCTCTGTGCCTGATGAGGCTCATCACCGGTTGCTGCCACTGAAACGCGTGCAGACTGTTTCTGGGTTGCTGCTGTCTGAAGGTCTGTTGCTCGTTGCTGCTGTCTGAAGGTCTGTTGCTCGTTGCTGACGCTGACTCGGCTGTCGCTCAGCTCTGCGAGCATTCGTACTCACATTGGTACTAAAACTAGCTCAGTACTCTGTGATCGGTGTGTTGTGCAGTGCTGCTCCTCACCGAGTTTCTCCGCCCCCGCTGACTCCCCCTCGTCTCCCTCAGCCTCCTCCTCGCCCTCCCTCAGTCTGATTGGTCGGAGCAGCGCCCCGCACACACAGAGGTTGGCGACGATGGCGCTGAGGACGAGCAGCGCCCCCCTCCACGAGTACAGCTCGATGAGCAGCTGCACCGCAGGAGCCAACACGAAGGTCCCGATGCCGCTGCCCGACATGGCGATGCCGTACGCCAACGCCTTCCGCCGGCGGAAATAACAGCCAACCATGGCGATGGCGGGGGTGTAGCAGAGGGCGAAGCCCAGACCTGAAGGAGGACAGACACTTTTAAACTCACAGAAACTGAAAACCTGAGTTCATGTCATTTCTGTAGTGCAGATTAATTTCCCTCAAGACTTTCATCCCTTTTTTTTAAATTTCCCTGCAACACAGTTATGTGTGTGTTTATGTGTGTGTGTGTTTATGTGTGTGTTTGTGTGTGTGTGGGTGTGTGTGTGTGTGTGTGTGTTGTTAGTCATGTGATGTTCTCAGTCATGAGCAGCTGTTTCACTCCCACGTCCCAAAGTTCAGGACTCCACATGTAAAACTTGTAAATAAATGTCATAATAAAGACTCGGTTCTGTGGGAGTCGACCTGTCAGGGCCCCCATGCTGAAGTACAGGAGCTGCAGGCTGCTGCTGAAGGAGCTGAGGAGGAGCCCGCAGGAGGCCAGGAGGCCCCCCAGCATCACGGCCACCCGGCACGACCAGCGGTTCCCAACCAGGCTGCCGACAGGAGCTGCAGGAGCACACACACACAGAGACACACAGAGACACACACACACACACACACACACACAGACACACACACACACACACACACACACACACACACACACACACACAGAGTTAAAATGCAGTTGCACACAGCTGGAGCGTCTGCAGACCGGACGGAGCGGAGCGGCTCACCAGCAGGTCCTGCACCAGGGCCTTCACATTCTTGGAGGTATCGGGGGAGGGCGAGTTGTGGGACGCCAGCTTGATCAGCGTGGCCAGGAAGTTCTTGCATTTCTTCACGTTCTCTTGCATTTCCTGTCGGGGACGCGGGAGAAAAAACACGTCACTGTTGAGTCGGTACTCTCAGGAGTATCCTATTACTCTGCAGACAGGAAACCGACCTGGGACACGACGGTGACCCTGCCGGCAGGCGTGGCGGGGGCAGCGGGGGTCGTGCTGGTCATGGCGGTGGATGGGACACCGGCGGGCTTGGCCACAGGCGCCCCCCCTGCTGTTATCACCGTCTGGGCCTTCTGAGGGGGGGTCATCTTCACGGACACGGCTGCACCGCCGGGCGCCACGGTGATGGCCTTCTGAGAGACGACAGACAGCGTCAGCGACACAAGTGTGTGTGTGTGTGTGAGAGAGTGTGTGTCTGTGAGTGTGTGTGTGTGTGTGTGAGTGTGTGTGTGTGTGTGTGTGTGTGTGTGTGTGTGAGTGCAGCGTGCGTGGAGCCGAGTGTGTGGACACACACCTGTACGGTGGTGGTGGAGGCGGGCTGAACCATTCTGGTCTGAGCGGGGGAGGCCAGCCGCACCGTCTGAGGAACCTGGAGACAGCAGACGACGTTACGTCACAGCAAAGCATCATGGGAAATCCAGCTATGAGAAGCTACGCGCAGCTTAAAGTCCATGCAGGAATGAATTCATACAAACTGACATTATTTCGAACACTGAACACTTTTGAAAATGTTTCCTAAAGTGATGATGAAGTCAAACGTCAACAGTCAAACGTCCAAAGAGATTCTGGTGATTTTGAACTCGATGGAACCTGCAAACTGATTCAAACGGATCCAAAACATTTTTCTGTCATCAACAAAACTGATTCTTTCAGCACAAAACCCCTAAATGATGTGATTAAAAACATCTGCACATGAAAACACGAAAAAGGTGAAACAGGAGGAACGACTGGATTTTTCTGATCTGCAGAATCTGATTCTTCTGATTTCTGACTGATGATTAAATCTGAATCTGACACTTTGGACGCTGTGAAAAACAAACGGATCAAATCTGAGAGAATCCTCCCTGCAGATGCTCCGTCACAACCTCCACCAGCTCCGTCACTGAAGCTTCTCATCTTTAAAACACCTGCTGTGGTTTCATTGGCTCAGAGCGTCAGACCGCCGTGAGCCCGACGTACCGTGGTGGCGGTGCTGACCCGGATGGTGGCCCCGGCCGTCGGCGTGGCCGGTCTCTGGGTGATGTTGGCCACCGTCTGGCCCTGCTGCGTCTTGGCCTGAGCCTGGGCCAGAACCTGCTGAGGGACCATCACCAGCTGCCCCGTCTCCGTCCGGACCAGAACCATACCTGGGGGGGGAAACGGCACGTTGATCACATGGACTCAAACACCGTCACACACTGTCACACACTGTCACACACCGTCACAACCCGCCGGAGTGAACGTCAAACCCCTGCTTATCGATCGTGTGAGACAGAGAGAAGCATCAAATCTTTGTTGGGGAGGCTGGAGATGTTTCTGATGATCAGAACTGTTATCAATAACTAATCTATCAGCTTATCAATCAGAGGACTCACAGCAGCTCTGAACCGCCGTCACAGTTTCACTGCGATCGAAACGTTTCCGCTGTTTTCTGTCTCGATTACAAACTCAGAACCTGAGAGTGGACGAGGCCTTCTGGCCGCCTCGCTCCCCTCAAACTGTAAAACATCTGTCCAGAGGTTTCACTTCCTGCTGCTCTGCCATTTCCCAGAATCCTCCACGCCTGAGAAAACATCAGTCTGCTGCAACACAATCCAGAACTTTCTCACATTTATGAATCTGCCACCACATCAAACTTTGCATTTGCAGGGAAACGAGTTTTTAAGTCTGTGAGCTTTTTCTGATGCAAACTGATGTTAGTTTGTTTACGTTCACACACAGAAGTTTCTCTCTGAAACAGGAAACACATTAAACCTCAAACTCTGGTTTATGTTGCAGCAGACTGACTTTATTTTTCATCTTTGCATCCAGATGTTTCAAGATTCCTGGAGGATCCTTGAAAAACCTTCAGTTCAGCAGGAAGTTCAGCTGAACCTCCTGCTGAGCGTGTGGCGGCGTGGCTGCAGCGTGACGTTCAGCAGGTACAGAGCATCAGGAGAGCGAGGAGCTTCAGGAGAGCGAGGAGCGTCCCCGTGTGACTCACCTGGAGGCATGGTGAACCCTGCAGGCAGCTGGATGGTGGTCTGCTGCTGAGGCCGGACAGCCAGCGGGGGCTGAGGAGCCGCCGCTCTGGTCGAGCTCGCCACCAGCCCCGGTCTCTGCTGCTGGATGGAGGTGGCCACCACAGGAGCCACCGGCGGTCTCACCACAGCCACGGCAGGCTGGCCCACCCCGTTCATGGCGGGTTTGACCCCGGCAGCAGCCAGGGTGACGGCGGCCGTGCTGGTCCCAGTCTGCGTCTGGCTGACGGGGGACTGGACTGCAACAGGAGGGGGGGTGCTGGCCAGGATGACAGAGTTCCCGGAGACGGGCTGGCTGGGCACCAGCATCTTGGTGTGCATCAGAGGGTTGCTGTGGTTCACGACCTGAGAGGTGGAGGCTGATGGGGAGGGGGCGCCCTGGGTCACCAGCTGGGCGCCCTTCGGGTCCAAACCGTTCTGGGCGACGCCGGCCGCCGGGCTGGGGAGCCTCTGCAGAGCTCCGGCGGGAGACGCCACCGAGGACTGAGGTACCGGGAAACCGGGTTGTGAAGCCATGGAGGCGACGATGGCGGAGCCGCCGGCGCTGACAGCGCTGATGACCGAGCTGGCCGCGGCCGGCGGGGGGGCAGCGGGCGAGCTCACCAACTTCAGAGCTCCGGCGGGGCCGTTTAAACTTTGCAGTCCGGGAGAAGTCCTGATAGCGTCCGCCGCAGGGGCGATGCTGGCGCTGGAAGCCGCGCTCGGACCCAGGACAGCCGCCCGGTGGAAGCTAGCAGCCGCGGACTGAGTCGTCAAAGTTACGGGTCCCGGTGCGGGGGGGACAGTGGGAGCAGGAGCCCCAACTGTTTGCAGACCGGCCCCGGCGGTGGTCGCGGCCCCGGCAGTGAGAGAGGAGGTAGAGGAGGTCAGAGTTTTGCCGGAGAGCGGCTCATTAGCGCCGGGTTCCTGGTTTAACCCCGCTTTCGGATGCCCTTGTTGCGGCTGCTCCAGAGACCCCACTTGATCGCGCACTTTCCCTGAGAACTGGCTGGCGGCGGCCGGAGCCCCCTCCCGTTTCCCGTCGGAATACGAAGCAGCGGGAGCCTTTCGATCGCCGAGTTGTGATTCCAGAGAGCCAACTAAGTCGCTAACTGCTTTCTCATCCACCTCATTGAAGAGCATGTCCTCCAGTGGGTCGGAGGCTCCCGCCATCTTTGATGTTGGACCGTTGTGCAAATCGTATTTTAGAATGTACGCATGCGCGGAGGATCGGCGTTGTTTTCACGCACAGAAACAGAAGAAGTAGATTTGAACCGCAGACAAAGCTCAACGCACAGGGGCCCAGAGAAACAGGAGCTCACATTCAGTCTGTTTCAATGATTAAGTAATTAGATTAAATTAAATTTACATTTTTGTAAAAACACTGAAATCTCCCTTTTATTTGCAGGTTTGTTCATACATTTTCTCCAGTCAGTTCACATGTACCTGATTTCAATCCCGAATACATTACTGTGTTTTTATTCCACTACATTTTCCAGCTGCAGTCGCTGGTTATTTTAATGGTCAAAAGATTACAAACAAAGCATATGTTTAACTTAGAAAGTACTATGCAAAATAAAACATTTATAATTAACATTAATTAATTATTAAATTAAAATTATTAAAATTAACATTTATTAGCCCATGTATTTTTTTCTGCCAGGCTGATATTTCTGTGCTCCCACAAAAAAGAGAGTTCATCTTTGGGATCATGAGCTACTTTTACAGCAGAATAACTGAATATTAAGACCACGGTCGAGTATAATGTGAGTGTGTCTGTAATAATGTGCAGCTTTGGACCAAACAAACACAGTGAAGGCGTCACTTTGGCCTCTTTGGCT
>JAPZDV010000023.1:25157375-25191615 GCA_029814665.1 Acanthurus lineatus
CACACACACACACACACACACACACACACACACACACACACACACACACACACCTCTGCAGGGCCGTGAAGAGCAGGATGATTTTATTATTGATCGTCGTGTTCAACCTGATTGGCACGTGAAGCGACAGACAGTTACCTGTCTCACAGCTCACATGGCTGTTAGCCTGGAAGCTAACATGCTAGCAGGTAAAAATCACGTCCCGACGCGTTCAGGGCCGCACGGAGTAAAAAAGACACGCATCAGAAACAGCAACGCACGCAGCTCGGACATGTTTTTGGACTAAAACGCCTTAAATTTTAACTACATGTCCCTGACGCGCATGCGCATGCCAACGTCATCGGCCCTGCAACACCAACGTGCACGCGCAGGCGATCGTGACGCTTCTCTTCACGGTGTCACGTGACTGATCCGCGGTTTCTACTGTAACTTAACACACATGTAACACGTTACATTCCCAAACGTTACATTACAGACCCGGATGTGAGTCCTGCAGGTTCGTGTTCAGTTCGCAGCGGGTCCGGAGTTTCCTGTCTGGTTCGGTTCGGTTCGGTTCGAGGCCCAAACGGGTTTTCAGAGCAAACCTTCAGCCAGCAGCTCCATGCCTGCTGTCTGTCTGTGGGAGGGGGCAGGGGGGTCCGCTTCGTGTGCCCCCTCTGTGGCTCGTGTGTTTCCGGCCCTACCTGCCTCATGACCACATCAAAACAAACGGCTCCCTCCGTGAGTCCCGCCGGTTCACCGCAAACTGTCCGCGGCCTCCGAGTCCGTTTCTCATGAGACCTGAACCGGAACTGTGTGACCCGTTCAGGCTCAGTGAAACCGACACACGATCCGTTAGAAACGGAGGCGAAGCGACACGAAGTCACATCCACCATCTGTTAACCGTTTCATCGCAACAGCGGGCCAAACTATTCGATCTACACTAGCCATTATCAATACAAAAACCCATCGATCACTAACTGATCTCCATCAGCTCCGACTGACGGAGCAGCTAACGGCAGAGCTGCGATCCGGTCCGGTCCGTTTCCGGATGGACCGGATCGCAGCTCTTTGTGAAACTAAATCCACATTTCAGTCCGATAGAAACAAATATTCCAGTTTGACTGAAACTGCACACATCAACAGAAACGACGGAGCCGTCGGCCATCAGTCACACCGCCGTCATGGCGTCGGTCCGCGGTAACCGGGCCGTTTTAACGATCCAACACACAGTCCGAACCGAAGAGGTACATTTAAGGAACAGGGGGCATCATCCCGCCGTCCCACGCATCTCTCCCCCGCAGATAAAGACGGCAAACCCTCCGCTGTCGGTCACATCCTCCGGGACCAGTTTTGAACCAGGTGGCGGCAGCAAGATGGCGACCGAGGCTGCGCAGTGCGGGAGGATGAAGGACGGGCGGTGACGTTACAATGCGAGAGCACCGCATGCAGTTTTCCTCCCCTCACACAGAAAACATCCACGATGTCGATGCGGTTCATACGACGGAAAAACAGACGCAAGCGCTCGGATTAATGTTGCAGCGTCGAAACAGTCGACCTGTTGGCCCGCGCAGAAGGTAAATGGCGTGCCGTGATGGAAGCACATGGTCACCGTGAGTCCCGCAGACCGACCATGAAGTTTGCTGTTTAATGGGCAGCCATTGCTCGGCCCAGCAGCAGGCCAGCTGCTGCTAGCTAGCTACATGTTTGTAGGGATTTCATGTGGTCTGATGAAACAAAGTGAAAGCAAACGAGGTGAAGCTGGACAGAACTAGTTATTAGCTGCAATAAGACCAGTTTGCCTTAACTTAGCCTAATTATTTCAGTTTGTCACCGGGTTAAGTTCCCATGCCGCTGGTGCATAGCAGCATGTGGATCAGTTTCAGCTTGCATTCTTAAGGAAAAACAAAAATAATTCTGATATGTGGAGCAATAGCTGGTTTTGGTCATGGGACTCATGTTAAATCAGATTTCTGTTGGGCTGGTTGGGAATGGTTCGTTGTGTTGCAGCGATTAATCAGGTCCCAGAAAACCTGCTTACAGCATGATATTTGATCAAAAACACACCACAGCCATAAAAAAATCCTTTGTAATCGGCAGTTAACATTATTTTTATCTTTTGGATGCGGTGGGAGTGAAATCTAGCACAGACAGGTAACACGGACAGGTAACGTTTGTGCAGCTCAGTGGCTCTAAGTTTTCTGTACTTTGAAGCAGAGACATGTTGAAATATGTTATAAACACAAAGTTTAGGGTTTTTCTATATTTTTCTAATCACCCACAAACAAGCGCAGACCAAAATCAACAGCATGTTGGATTTTCTGTCAGTACTCGCCATTTTTCTGTCTGCAGCTCTTATCTCCAAAACCACATTCACATGGCGGCCATTTTCCCTTTGACGCCTTTTGACTTTGAATCTGCTCACCTCACCAAGCGCCGACTGTTTTTGTCTTCAAAGTCTGAGACTGTGACGTGAAAAGCTGTTTAATGTCTGAAAAAACAGACAGTCCAGTGAGCGACACAAGGCTACGTTAAAGCTACGCTGCCGTGACGCTCACGTTCACAGGATGTTCAGCACTGTAGAGCTATAAGCTAGGTTAATTAGTTTCTCAAAAAAAAGAAAAAAAGATTATTGTTCTCAAGCAATAATGCTCATGCCCATCTCCATCCAACACTGAGAACAAAGCAAGACGTTTCACTATCTGCCTTTATCATCGGCTCTGAAAAAAACAATATGCTAAAGCCCTACTGGGTAGAAATTTGTTTCTGTGTGCTTTAGCGCCCCCTAGAACATTATATGTATTTTTCCTCATGTTTCAAAGTTTGAAAAAGCCCTACACACCACTCACTACGCAAGCTAACACACTCTGAATCAGAGAGACAACCGGTTATAACATCTTATCAGCTAAACCTGTCAATTCAGATAGATTTGGCTGTAAAAACTAGCGAGCAAACATCCAGCAAGAGCCACAACACGACACGTAACCAAGCAAGCAGCTACTGATCAACAGCAGTAAATTCACTTTTGCGTCTTTTCGTAGCCTTTTCTTTAGTGTAGCTGTCGCCAACGACTGCATGCAAGCGAGAAAACTCCTGCCAGCAAGAGGAAGACATCAATGCTACATAACGTAGCTGCAGCTACGGTAAAAACCGTGATGCTTTCAGGACCCTCCATGAATCATAGACTTGAGGCAGAGTAGTCGTTGGACATAAAAAGGGGGGGCATTTTTCTCCATGAAATAGGACTCGGTTTCACCAAAATTACTGTTTTGTTAGACGTAGTAACTTGCATTGTTCAGTTTTGATTACGAAACCGCGGCCCAAAGTTACGTAGCGCGGTAACAAGCTACAGGAGACCGAGAGCTCAGTCAGCCCGTTACACCGTGCCTTAATACTAAAATGATTCTGAAACTATTATTTTAAGATGGAAAAGTTACATATTGACGCTCTGAGTTCTTATTAACTGCTTGTGCTGGGCAATTTGCCTGATTTACTGGCTCCAAGTGCCATTTCACTTGCCCTAAGCCATCAGACCGTCCTTATCAATGAACCTCGTATGTGTTTTTAGTGACAGATTAACCCAAACTTGGTGCTCTAGTTAGTGTTTTGGACAGCAGAAGATATGTGTGGAATTTAGTTAAAGTAAACGCTGTGTGTCTGTATTCAGGTTAATGTAGGAACACGTCAGTCAGTGCAAAACGTGTGATTAATTGATGTGTTTTTCAATAGATTTTGGATGATTTAGTTTAAGTTTTTTGGGTCACAACTTAATTAATATTTGGTTATTAACTTAAAAAAAAAGATTCTCAGTGAATGATTATCTGAAAGTACCTACACTTTTGGTTTGTCTTGAAAAGTAAATATTTAGCTATTAAGTCAAAAATCATTTTAACGGCTGTGTTCGTGATGTTCGTAATGTGTTCATTTGAAGATGAAAATGTTGATAGAAACAAGATAAGATAATTATGTTATTAAGGTGCTGCGCTGCCCTTTCTGTTTAGTTCTGCATTTTTTGTTTCATCAGCATCACATTATTCCTGTTTGGTTTTTGTTTTGTTTTTTTTACCAGCCTCTAGTGGCCACAAGGGGACATAATTACTCAGTCATAGTTTTGTTGTATTCATGAGGTATCTCTCTAGCTAGCTAGCCTGGACACGTCACATTTAGAGTAGGTGAACATAAGCAACAGTTTATAACTTTGGTGCAGCCATTTTGACTCCATTTGTATGATCTCTTGCTGTGAAGTATCTCTTAATGCTAACCCACAAACCTGACTTATGTATTCTGAATATTCTAGAACCAGTTTCACAGCTCAGATGCTCAGAGCACGCCAACCTTTGGGGAAAACTTATAACATCAACCAGTTGATGTTGATGATGTAGCCAACGCTGTGACTCATGTATCTTAGAGCCTCCTTTAGTTCTGATTTGACAAGCCTGCAAACATGAAAGAGATCGTGACCTCACCTTAGTTTTTTCAACATGCATAATGTCAAACTACTAATGAAAGTTTGTTGATTTTGTTTTTTTCAGGATTCTGTCTTAACCCATCAAACAGATGTATAAAGACGGGGTTCTTCTGCCTCTTGGATGTATGGGTCCTGTTCATGGCTTCTACTAAGAAGCAGAAAGGAATGGTGTTCCATCAGGAAGGGGCAGCCACCCCTGCAGCAGCACCTGCAGGGGACCATCCATCTGCATGCTTTGTTGTTCCAAAACCAGGGAAGGCTGGTGAAGGTGGGATGGAAAGCACCCGAGTAACCAGTGCAGAGGCATACATGATGGATAAACCCAACATGTACCCATCAAAAGAGGCCTTCAGGACTTTTGGTGGACCTCCTGCTGTGAAACATCCTGCCAGATCAAACATCAGTTCAGACAACTTGTCTCCTGACAGCATCTGCAAAGGCATCAGAGTGACACTGGACAACAACAGCATGTGGAACGAGTTTTTCAGATGTAAGACAGAGATGATTTTGACTAAACAAGGCAGCAGGATGTTTCCCTACTGCCGCTTTCGAATCTCTGGTTTGCAGCCATCTTCCAAATACTCTTTGATCATGGACATTCAACCTTTGGACAACAGTCGTTACAAGTGGACCGGCAAGAGCTGGCAGGTTGCTGGAAAGGCAGATTGTCATGTTAAGAGTCAATCATTTGCTCATCCAGAGTCCCCATCTACTGGTCAACACTGGATGCAGAACCCAGTGTCCTTTTACAAACTAAAGCTCACAAACAACATCACCGACCAAGAAGGAAACACTATCCTGCACCCGATGCACCGCTACTTGCCGCGACTGCATTTGGTCCAAACTGACAAAGCTGCTGAAGACATAAAACTAAGCGATCCCAGTGTTGTCACATTTACTTTCCCCCAGACTGAGTTCATGGCAGTCACTGCGTACCAGAACTCAAGGTTTGCTCAGCTCAAAGTTGAATATAACCCGTTTGCTAAAGGACTGAAGGAGGATGGCTCCAGTTCGTTGGGCATAAAACTGAAGCTAAACTCTGGCAAAGACTTGGTCAAAGATGGAGGCTCAACAACTAACCAGCAGAATCCTTTAAAAAAGAGCTTGAAATCTCTGCTTGCAAACCATAAACCTCGAAGCTCAAAAGCCCTCGACCCAAAGCCTTCAGTGTCAGGTGACCTCCAGAAAAATTACACTACAGACGAAGATGATTTAGCTGCCAAGGTCACTGGGGAAAGTTCGTGGTAAGAGTTTGACTTCGACAGCGATGATAGCGTGCTCTTCATGTTCTTTTACTCTCTTGCAAACTTGATGGCTGCAAGACGACAAGAATGAAAACTAAATGTTTATCAGAAATATATTAAAAACTTGTCTGATGACGGTGCAGCTGATAACCTGCATCTCCTGTGCCTCCTTTTCTCTCTGCCAAATGTGGCCATACACATCTTAGATATTTTACTCTGTTTACACCTTGTGTTTTTACTGTAATGTGGGTTTTGAAAAGTGCCTTGTCAGTTATCCATTCAACTTTGCGCTATCTTGGATATCTTTGCATTTACTAGAGCCTTTATCACACATTAAGTGTGCAACTTGCTAGTTTAAGATTAATGCTCGAATTAACTCACAGAGCTCTGATTATTTTCTCCCGTTTGTCACACTGGTGCACAGCAAAGTACTTCACTTCCCAAGCAATGTTAACAAATCATTTTCAAGGCCCTGCAGGTTTTCACTGGTCTGTTATACTTTAAGGGAAGCTGTTTCCGTGACAGTCAGCTTTTCCCGCAGTCGTTTGATGTTCTATGACATGATAAAGTTGGAACTGATATCACAGGCACCAGCACCTATGCTACCCTTATCTGAGGCAGTAAAAACAGGTGTGATGAGGTGTGGTACTTAAATTGTAATATCAGACATTAGCCAGGTGCATGAAGCTTGGCCAATGCTAACTAAAGTTGCAGCATCTATCAGTGTTGACATTTACATATTTGTTGGATATAAAACTTTTGAATTGTTTCTTGCAAGGTAACCTGGCAGTGTTTTATAATCTAGAGTTACAGTTTGTCATCTGTAACTAATTTTATTTATTTACTGTTTGACTTCCCTCTGCAGCAGTTCACCTCCAGCTCGGAAGTTATTTTCCGAACTTATTCGAGAGGCTCACGTTTCACTACAGAGATGCAACCTGGAGCAGCTGGCAGTGAATAACAGCACGTCTGAGCAGACCAACACTAAAACCACAGCTTTGAAAAGCAACGTACAACATGTTTGTAAAAGGGAAAGTTTAACTGATAGAACTCATAGGGAAACATCCCCTGCAGAGAAAGGTGGAACTGTTGTTACAAAGAGGAAAGTTAAGGAGAATAAGGGCCTTTCTAACTCAGTGAACTGCAAAGACAGTGTTAGGACAGACGTCCCTGAGGTCAGTATTGTTGCAACTCCTGCAGTGTCCCAGAACTCCTCAGTGGACTCAGATGGCCTTCGTAAGCCTGAAGTGCAATCAGAGGTGAAAGTGAAGCAGCACAAACGGCCGGTGCCGCTGCCTCTGCCAGCCCTTGCTCGTTTTTTGAAGCAACATTCGAAATCTAAAAAGGCCAAACTGGACTCTGCAGTACTCTCATCTGAATCTTTGTCTGAAGCACAGAGTTCTGCTACGGCTTCTGAATGTCCCCGATCTGATCCGGCTGGCAGTGCAGCTGGTTACTCAGCAGACCTTACTGGTGATGTGACAGAATCCAGCAGCCATGCTTCTGGACCTGCTGGTGCACATCTTCATCCAGATGAAATGGACTTGAAGATTAGTGGACAAGCAGTCAAAGCCACCAATCAGCCTTCCAGTCCGTCATGTGCAGATGTTGTTGCCACAGCAGGTTCAAAGGAACCAACTGGTGACATCTTGGGCTTCATTTCAGATGCTGAAAGTAGAGGCTCAGAGCCAGCAGTGCCAGATGCTACAGCAGTGTTACCCGTTTCAGATAAGCCATTTTGTAACCTTGGGTTATCTAAATCTATTTCCTCAATAATTTCATCAACTCTCGCTACCTCTTCTTTGTCTCCAATCTTGTCACCACCTCTGGACATAGTGTTACCAGCCCTGAACTCTCCAAAAACACAGACCATCACTGAGTCTTCCACACTACCCTCAGACTTCACCGCTATGAAGTCTGATTCTTTGGTACCTGACCCAGAATGTTCTTCTTTTGGCTTTGAACCTTTGTCACCGGCAAGCTCTCCAGGACCTTTACCTTCCCTGCCTGCCTCCCTAACTTTACAGCTCAGCCGAACTCCTTCTGAATCAACGCCAAAAACAGAACCTCCTGAAGAGTTACCGGACAGGGAAACCTCTGCCGTATCTGTGTTTAAATGGCATACAGTGTTACCTCTGCCTGAGCCGTACATAGACGCTTCATTCACATCATTTCATCCCACGCCTCATTCTCTTCCTTTAGTGCCGGTTACGTCATCTTTGTTACCTTCCCAGACTCCGTCCAACAATGAACCACAGACTTTTGACACCTCCATGTCCACGTCTCCCCCAGATCCCGCTCCATCGTTTCAGGAGAATGAGCAGTCGTTGCCCTTCCCTGCAGAACTGTCTCCCCTGGCACTTCAGTTGCCGCTTTCTCCAACCTTTGCCTCACTAGATGGAGACGGATTGTCACCCACGCCTTCGCTCACTGACCTTGTGCACTTTTTCTCAAACGATGATGACCTTGGAATGGGAGTAGACTTTTCAAACACGGAGGCAGTAGCTGTTACCTGCCCACCTCCAAGTACAGCAGAAGCAAAAGTGCAGGAAATTTCTCAGCAGGTGCAACCGACTGCAACCAAAAAGTCCTGCAAGCACAAGAAGAAGTCCTCGCGCCGAAAGCTAGCCAAGTTGGCTCTTGATCAGGATGACTCCACCTACACTCGCATGCAGCCTAACCTGGAGGAGGTGGAGGAGCAGTTGTTTATCTCGTTCACATCAAAGGTAAAAAAATTGCTTAGTTTTCTGTGTTTTCTCATGAAGGTAACCTGAGTTAAACATGAAATCTAATTTCACCATAGGTGTAAAACATCTCAATTTTTGTGTCTCATAAAATATTGACTACGGTTTTGAAGCAAGCGATCACTGACGTCATGTTTCATGTGTCTTATGGCCGCCAGTGATGACGGTAGTTGGTGTGTCTTGGATTTCACAATGTCACCATTCAGAGTCTCTGCAGATGGTTCAACAGGCCCAAGCAGAGTTTGTTATGCAAAATATTTCTGGTGGCTTGACAGAAGCACAAGTTTGTACGAGCTTGAACCTCTTGGATTTTTGCAAACTGGCTGAGCCGGCATTTGTCACATGTGGTTGGGTGAGCTAGCGGCATGCAGAGGGTTAGCAGGAGCTCCTGAACAGCTGAGAAGCTAAACGCCACGTGTGCTCCCTTCTAATTAGTTTTAATAGAGTTGAGAGGACAATAGCAAGTTTAATCCAACTTCTTTTAGTAGATATACGACACCTCCACTGCTTGTTAGCTAGTAGTTCACAGTGACAGTGAGTGTTAAAGTGTTGGTAGCAGTCGCGTCTTACTTTTTCACCTTCTATGCTGCATCTGCTTTGGCCTTTTTAAGCTAATGGTAAATGAAAATTTTAAATGGCTCTAAACTTCAAGGGTGTGTATTAAGGTTCAGAGGCATTTTTAAATCTGCAAAGCGTTTTTAATGAATGATAAGTCTTAAACTCAATAGACTAAAGATATTAAAGCACGTTTAACGGCTGAGAATTCAATGAATTTGGGAACTCTATGAAATGAGAGCACTTCAGTGCTCTGATGCTTAGGGTTAGAATACCTGTCTTCTTCCAAAAAGGGGGTAAGAGGATGAATTTGAGTGTGATTATCAGAATATTTTCTGTCTGTCCAAAAATTTCCTGTCCTGAAGTGAAATAAACATTGAAACACTGATGTGATTCCAGCTGAACCTGCAATAGTTTTGTCAACAATATTGTGTCTAATTTAACATTTTTTGTATACAGAAAACTAAAGCCAAAAAATAAACATATTTCAGGAGGCCCTCAAGCTTCACGTTGTGGATTCACCAGAAGAAACTGTCTCACAGCCTCAGACGACACCTGAAGAACACCTACAACAGATCACCAGTGCACCTGAGAATGGTAACAGCACAGTTATTGTAAACTGTAGTCAAACCATGTTTACCTTGTGTTGGTCTGACAGATGTTAAATGGTTTGTGTAAAGAGATGGATATCCGTTTAATCTCTGTGCTTGGGTTAGCGATATGTTTGGCCTGGTTTAGCATAAACGCTAAAAGCATCAGAAAACTGTTAGCTTAGCTACATCAACACTGAAAAATTCATCCATCTTGCACCAACTCCACATTTGTCTGATTCACATGTTGTATCATGTTCAGAACGTTCATGTGATCCGCAGCATCATTCGAATGTTTGTCCTGCTGCCGCTGGTGTCTCCAGTTACTCCACAACTGCTCAGATTTTCTTTCGTAAATCAAAGGAATGCATCCACACGCCTCCTTGGTTGATGTCTGGTTTCACCGTCTTGTATTTTTTGCCATTAAGAAGTCTGATAGTTAAAACTAGCTGTCGTTCAAAATGGAGTTTCAGGTTCCCTTTACGTCTTTGATGCTTTCTTGTCAATTTCTTCTTCTTCTGTGGTGGTTGGCACACCAGCTCAGTGGTGCATTACTGCCACCACCTGTTGCCCTCGTGTCACATGAGAACCTGGTAAGCGATCCTGTTCCAGAACATGCTCACCTGCGAGGCAGCTGGATTTGTGAGATCACATCATCTGACAGCTGCAAGAATCCAGCACTGATTTGTACACATAGCATGCTAATATGCTAACATGCTAATACCATAGCATGACCCACTACTCAGGCTTTGTCTCTCAGCTCAATCTTTGTGGCTTCAGAAAAACTTATCCAGAGATTAAAGATGATCACGATTCACCAGGGATGGTAGGACATGTCATCATTTTACACTCCGAACTTGAAGCAAAGCCCCCTGAACGCCTTGCCGGGTGTCTGAAGAGACTCACTGAAGACAACAAGGCCGAGCTTCAAGCCGATCTCAACATGATTTTTCATTCCCTGCGTCGATACCAGCGAGATTGAGGAAGATAAGATGTGAAAACAGACGAGTGTCACTGCATGACGTCCTTCTCGCAGTGGAGACGTAATGACAGTGGAGGCCTGTTGTTATAGTCACATCTGTTCCCCTGTGGTGGGACAGTGAATAAACTGATATGAATACTGAAGGTTTTGACACCCTTAATCTTAACAAAACTTCTCACAATTTTAATCCCATAATTTAGAACTTGAAATTCCAATAATCACCATCAAAGTGGTTGATATCATTCATTGCTTTTTCTTGTTTTTGCAGGCAGATCTCCCCACACATCAACTCCATCAGCTTTATTTTCATTTCACTGATGCTTGCTAGTATTAGTATTAGTATTAGTATGTGGTGAAACACAAAGCTTTTACACTCTGACTCAATGTCTGTTGTAAAATGGACTAATACACCTGATAATAAACAGATAAAAACAAAGCAAATTTCTTTCCCACAACAAACACTGGTGAACCTCACCAACAGCCTTCATCCCAGTAAGAAATCAGCATGTGTTCAAAGTGTTTGTCTGTAATTCGGTGAAGATGGAAAAGATTCAGTGTGTCGTCTCTCTGAAAGCTGAGAGCAGCAGAGAGGAAGACGTTCATGATGAGTTCAATGAGCATGTTTATCTCCAGCAGAGACAGCGGAGAGTTTGGAGGAGAAGATCGCTGCCTTTGAGAAGATCCTTGAGCGAGACTTGAGGCTGATGAGACACAGACAGGTGATCCATCCTGTGCTGCAGGAAGGTACGTCGGGTCTCAGCGCAGAGACACAACAAAAGCAACAAACACGCAGAATCATCTGAGTCTTCATGAGTGTGTTTGTGGAGTGAAGTGTGTGTTTGTGTGTGTTACCAACCTTTTTTTCCATCAGCATTTTTACAATATTACCTTTTAAACCACGTTGCACTCGAAAGACGAAGACGACAAAACAGGTCAACTGAAGAAAGAAAAGGTTCATCCTGATTTAAGAGTAATTAGATTACACAAGGCCAAAAAAACACAAAACACTTAGGAAAATAATCAAAAACTGTTTGATTAAATAATGATTAATGTATATTAAAAAAACTGTGTTTGCATAGTTGAGAATGAGCTCCACCTCAAGCAACTCCAACAGGAAAATCCTGCTTTGACATGAATGCAGGAGTCACAAGAATCCAATGAGATCAGATAGAAGAGGAGAACACACACAGGGGACATCTGACTCACACCACTTACTGTACTCTCACTACTCTAACTACAGATTACTCAGTATACTCACACACAGGGGACACCTGACTGCACCTTTACTTTCCTGGTCATACTCTCATATTTTCACTGAGGGGGTATTTTTAAAGTATGGCTGTGACTCGGTATTTCTCGGTATTTCTCGGTATTTTTCAGGGTTGATTAGTAACGTTACTACTTTAATTCTAAGATCAAAATATTCCTTCACCACTTTGAAAAACAAAGAGTCTTCATAACAACAGAAACATGGATGAGGTGCACAGAGTGGTTGTTTGCTCTTCTATGCTGCGCAGATCTAGAGTTCTCGGCGGAACGTAAACGCGCGAGATCTTGATTTCCCGTTAGCCCCCGCGCGCAGAGCCATTCGATGGAGGATGAGGTAGCCATGTTGTAGCGGCGAAAAGAGCGAGTCGGTGTGAAGCTCAAACGGCAGAAATCCGGAGTGAAATCATCAGTTGGCCTCTCGGTTCGGAGGAGCCGTCCATCTCGATCCCTGTTCTGCCTGCCGACTGCTAGCCGACGCCATGAGCGGCGGGACGCCATACCTGGGCAGCAAAATCAGCCTGATCTCGAAGGCCGAGATCCGCTACGAAGGAATCCTCTACACTATTGACACCGAGAACTCGACTGTCGCACTTGCTAAAGGTACCACCGCGAGCTAACGCTGCTCAGACGGCGGCTAGCTAACAGCTGCTGTTGTTTTGGACTCTGTGAGCTCTGAGCTCGTGTTTTATTCACGGGGCTTAAATGCGACTCTCTGCCGGACGGAACCGAAACTATTCGGTGTTAGTACGTTTGATCCGGAGCCGTGATGTGATTAAACCGGAGCGTTAACCGGGTGTTAGCGTTAGCTTCTCACCAGCTGTGTTAGCATGCCGTAGCATGAGTAATGTTACGCTGGGATGCTAATTCTTTGGTCAGGAAAGCTAATAGCTATGTTAAGTCCCTCCGACGAGATAATAAACTTAAAGAAACGTCAGCATCTGCTTATAAACATCATCTGGTGACCTTTCGACACCTGCAGGGTCAGTGTTTGTGAGATGAGTCAGCTGTCCAGCCTGCGGGGGTCAGAGAGCCGGGTTAGCTGCACCGAAGCGTCCGTGCTAACGGGGATGCAAACCGACTGAAACCGACAGAAACCGACAGAAACTGTGGACTGAACTTTGACTGAAGCCTGAGAAGTTTTCAGTTTAATTAGCTGATGAAGCAGCCGAAGTGTGTGTGTGTGTGTGTGTGTGTGTGTGTGTGTGTGTGTGTGTGTGTGTGTGTGTGGCAGGCTGAACATCTGACGTCACTCAGTGCGCACTCACCTCACCTGCTTCACTAACGACAGATTATGACGACAAACTGTTTAATTAAACTCGAGTCAGCGGCTTTGATCCCTCTGATGAGCCGCCAGGTACACCTGAGTTTACCTGCGAAGCACACGTCACTGTGACCAGGCTGTCCTACTTTTATGTTTTCAAGGTGTGCTAGCCAGGTTAGCTCGAGACCTGCGAGTCCCTGTTTCCATGACAGCTGGACTGATTAATGATGCAACCGTTTGAACCTTCAGCTCATTTTCTGCTTTAACATCAAACCGAACACGGATCATTTCCTGCTGCAGCTCCTCATCAGGGTTCCTGCTTCGGTCTCAGTAACGCCAATGTTTCTGGATCGTTTGTGGACTGTTGGTCAGAAAATAAACACTTAAAGTCATCTCATGCTTTTTGATTGTTAAGTATCTCATAGCAGTAAACACACACAGACACCGTCAGAGCTAAAACAGTTTCTTCATACATGTGGCGTCTGGCATGTCTGTAAATGTTGTTTATTTTTCCCACCAACAGGGCAGATTTCTCATTCAACCTCAGAAAATGTGGTGAAATTAACTCACCTCAAACAAATGTCTTTTTAATTCAGAAAAAATGTCAAAATTATTTGAACATTTACTGTAAAACATGAAGTCAGAATAACTAACGAAGAACGTGGCTCTGACATGTTTAACTTTAGTGCGACGCTGGTGCAGGACGCCGGCAGTTGACCTGCAGATGCTCGCAGAGCTGCAGGCGTCAGAACGTGTCGACGGACGGTCGAGTCTCATGTGTCGTGTTGTGTGAACTGTTGCAGACAGTTTTAAAAATCTGTGTTACTGTAGTTTAACTCACCTCAAACACATGAAGCAGGTGGTCGCTGCTCTGTGATGCTAACTGTTAGCTGTGTCTTCTGTCAGTACGTTCCTTTGGTACGGAGGACCGGCCCACCGACAGGCCCATCCCACCCCGAGATGACACCTTCGAGTACATCATCTTCAGAGGCAGCGACATCAAGGACCTCACCGTGTGTGAGCCACCCAAACAGACGTGCTCGCTCCCCCAGGACCCCGCCATCGTCCAGGTACCTGTCTGCCTGCCTGCCTGCCTGTCTGTCTGTCTGCCTGTCTGCCTGCCTGTCTCTCTGCCTGCCTCTCTCTCTGCCTGTCTCTCTGTCTGTCTGTCTGTCTGTCTGTCTCTCTGCCTGTCTCTCTGCCTGCCTCTCTCTTTCTGTCTGCCTGCCTGTCTCTCTTCCTGCCTGTCTGTCTCTCTCTCTTCCTGCCTGTCTGTCTCTCTCTCTCTCTGTCTGTCTGTCTCTCTGTCTCTCTCTCTGCCTGTCTGTGGTTCACAGCGTGACGTTAACCCGCTCTGCTCTCCCCTGCAGTCGTCCATGGGCTCCAGCTCCTCGTCTTCTGCTGCCGCCGCTCCGACCCCGTTCCAGTCTGCCGGTTCTTACGGCCTCTTCAACCGGCCCCCGGTTCCTGCGTATAACCAGTTCAGCGCCAGCCCGCTGGTTTCCCCTCAGTTCGGCCCAGTTGGTGTTGGTGAGCTCCGTCCTTCGGATCATACGACAAACTCGAGCGTTTAAATGCTTTTGTCTGCAGCTGTTTTCTTGTTCCCGACAGTGACAGAGCTCCTGTGGGGGCAGAGGCTCGGGTGGGCATGATATCCAAGGGTTCAGGGCCCCCCCATGGCCCCGACACCACGTAAAGCATGCCACAGAAACGGAGGAGAGAGTGATTCACGGCATCACTGTGACAACAACAGCTGAAGCCCTCACTCTCCTCCTCTACATGCAGTTAGTTCACAGTCGCTGTAGCACGTTGCTGATCTCAGAACTGTGATGTTTTATTTTAGACCTGAAGTCTGTGAGTTAAAGGAAACTCAGCGAGTTAATAAAAACAAGCAGCCGACGTCTGCATGAGGCTGAAAGCACGAAGTGAGTCACATCCATACGCCGTAAACTCACCTCTGAACTGCTGCTCAGTGAAAAACACCTGAAGCTCATCAGTTCTGCTTCAGTTTGACTTCGACAAATCAGACAAGAGGAGGAGACATGAAGCCGTGTGGGCCGACAGGTAGATGGACAGCAGTGGTGATGTCATCAGCATCAGGAAACACCTGGAGTTCAGCTCTGAGCTTCTGATATCAAACATCTCATGAAATAATCAGTGATCCTAAATATTTTCAGTCCACAACAGAACTGAACGTCCTCTGATCCAAAGTTAGAAACAGGACGGAGGAGAGTTACGCTCAGTTTTCCTCTTTAATGCTGGAGGCCAGTTATCGTGTCGTCACTGTGTCCCTCAACCAACGAGCTCAGTTTCCTTTGAACTGTCGAAGTTTCTGTCGGTGACAAACTGAATCTGAAGGCCGTCTGTCATTTTAATGAGGGATTAAAACCCTTTTCATCGATCTGCTGTCGTTCACACGTCAGTCACCTGTAAAAGGACTCACACTCAGTTTTGGTGATGAAGTTGCTTTCATCAACCCTCATACAGGAAGTTAGTTTGGTGACCGGTGATGGCCGGTTTTAAAAGTGATGCATTTCCTTTAAAAAGGTTCTGATTGAGGCTGAAATCACAAGCAGCAGTTCATGTGAATTATCCAAGTTTCTGAGCTTCACGTCTGTCAGAGTGACGGGAAACAGATTGATGCTCCTCTGCTCGCTGCCGTCCGTCTGAAAGCAGCGCCGCCCACTGATCATGTGACTTAGTTCAGTCTTTATGAGCAGCTTGTGTCTAACCGATCCATCCCGACCTTTGTTCCCCCCCCCCAGGCCGCAGCAGCCCCACACTCGACCCTTTGAGGAAGAGCCCCACCCTGGAGCAGGTGATCCAAACCGCCCCGTCGGCCCAGACCGCCGCCGCCACGGCTCCGGCCCCCGGCTTGGGACGCAGGAGCCCCACCCACGGTCGCACGGCCCCCTCCACCACCGGTCAGGGCGTCCAGAAGGTCCAGCACCAGGACGGCATGGACACGAGGAGGGGTGAGACAGTCAGGGGGGGCCGCAGCAGCCAGGGCTGGTCTGCACCCCGAACCATCTCCGCCTCTCACATCACTGCTGTAGATAGGGCTTCCACTGCAGGGCTTACCCACTCTGTGTTTGGCCCCCCAGGTGAGACTGCAGGAGACGCCAGCACACTGCACACCTGTGCTGCTGTCGCTCAGGCCTCATTCCTGAGGACGCAGCAGACCTTTTCACCTGACAAACACCTTTGAATCTGAACAAACAGACACGAGTTCGTCTGCGATTTGGCTGTTTTTCATGAGCACAAAGATCTGTGTTCACTTCACTGAGCCTCGCTCTCAGCGACTCTCTGTCCTCTCAGCTTCCTGTCACGACGGGCCGTAAATTCAGCCAATCAGAGGCCTGCACTAGATCCCCTCTGATTGGTTATTTAGTGTCTGATGTGCAGGAGAGATTCTGAGCGAGGCGGCGAGTGAAACACTGATCATTGTGCACTTTGGAAAACAAAACAGACCAATTTTAGTTTTTCTCAAACTAAAGATCCTTCGTGCGATCACTCCGTCTGCAGAGTGACGGATCTGCTCTGTAAAGTCTTTCCTGAGCCTCGAAGGTCACACGTTGCGTTCAGGAATGAGGCACAAATGAGACTCGGTGGTCTTTGGGTTGAGAATCATTTCCACTCTGTGATTTGTTAACGTTTTGTTCCAGAAGTGCCACATGCCTTTGTGCCTTTGTCTGAAGGTAGGAGACTCACGTCACCAGGGCTGTTTCTCATGACTGTTGACGTTGTTTTGGAAGATTAAAAGACTCTGCTATTCCAGGCGCAGACGTCCCGAAAGTGCCCAAACCCGAGCCTGAGCAGGCGCGAGCTGAAGGCAGGGAGGCCGGTAAACGTTCCACAGGTTAAACCCTCCTCTGCTCCGACCCATCCTCAGCAGCTCATTCAGACTCTGCATGCTTTCCTTTGGACAGTGGAGCCCATACACTCATCCTCTGCCACCGCTCGACCCCATCACCCCCCTTTGACGTGTTTTTCTTTGCTAGTGATGGTGTGTGCAGATTGACATGCTGCTCATGTCAATGGACTGGAGGCGGTGTCGCTGTTTTTGCTCAGTGAACACCTGAGAACGTCACCTGAATGGTTTCCTGCATTTCCTTCATGTTTGATGTGTATTTTTTTCTCCAGTTGGTTTGTTGTAAAGCTAACGTGTGAAGCTGCTGTTAAATTCTCTCTGCTAACTCATTTTCAAAGACGGGACTCTGCTGCCATCGTGAGTGTGTGCTCATGTGAAACCATGTCATCGTTGGGGGGGGGGGTTTTGTTCCTGGTGTTTTTGCTCTCTGCTCCCTCAGATCACCTTTTACAATGACGGCTGTTTTTTCTTCTTCTGTTGTTGACGCAGCGGCTGCGGGTGCACCAGCTAACCGCCGTGGACGAGGGGGGGGGCACCGCGGCAGAGGACGCTTCAATGTTCGCCGAGATGGACCCATGAAGTTTGAGAAAGACTTTGACTTCGAGAGCGCCAACGCCCAGTTCAACAAGGAGGAGATCGACCGGGAGTTCCAGAGCAAGCTGAAGCTGAAGGGTTCGTCCGTTCCCACTGAATCCAGTTTGAACGTTTGTTCTCAGTGTCGCTGCTGCTGCTTTGGGGTGCTAACGTGTCTTTGTCCCACACTGAAACATCTCACCGACTAACAGAAAGATCAGGATGGTTTAGGTCTTAAAGATGGAGACTCTGCATCACTTCCATTTTTCAGTGTTACATAAACGAGCAGCAGCTCATCTGATTCACTTTCAGTGCAGCTGAACAGGACTCGATGGCGGCTGTTTGACCGTGTTTTAATGACTCTGGGGGGAAAAACGTTATAAATCACATTATTCAAAATCTGTCTGATGATTAAATTATAATCAGCGATTATATCAGATTCACCTGCAAGACAACGTTCGAGTTGTTCATCTGAGTCCAGCTGTGATTTCTCGCTTTGACTTAAAACTGAACATTCTGTCGTTCTGCAGAAAATATTGATATTTTATTTCATGTTTGAAAGTACAGAGATTTTATTTTAGTTCCTCACGGCACAGCTGGAGTTATTAGTGCCTGCAGACAGACTGACAGACAGACAGGCAGACAGACAGGCAGGCAGGCAGGCAGGCAGGCAGGCAGGCAGGCAGGCAGACAGACAGTCAGGCAGGCAGAGAGACAGACAGACATGTGACCGGTCGTTCTCTCCTCGCTCAGATGAGAAGACGGAGAAGTCTGAGAAGGCGGTGAACGGCGAGGATAAGGGCGACTCCGGCGTGGAGACTCAGAACAGCGAGAGCAACGCCGACGAAGAGTGCGACCCGCTCGGCCCCAACTGCTACTACGACAAGTCCAAGTCTTTCTTCGACAACATCTCCTGTGACGACACCAGGTACCAGTGTGTGTGTGTGTGTGTGTGTGTGTGTGTGTGTCCCTGTGTCCCTGTGTGTGTGTCTGTGTGTGTGTCTGTGTCCCTGTGTGTGTGTCCCTGTGTGTGTCTGTGTGTGTGTGTGTCTGTGTGTGTGTCCGTGTCCGAGTGTGTGTGTGTGTGTGTGTGTGTGTGTGAGGCCTCCTCTGTCTGCACTGACTCGTTTCCTCTCTGACGACTCGCCTGTGTTTCTCGTGTGTTCACAGGAAAGCCAATGACAAGTCTGGAGGCTCAGGTTTCCCGAGGTACGTGCAGGTGTGGTCATGTGACTCTGCCGTCACTCGGTGGGAGGTGGTGGTTGGAGTGAATGCTGCAGGTGGAGGGTGGAGGCAGTTTTGTGTTGGTGTGCAGGGATTTGAAACCTCGGTGTTCTTCCCATCACCCCCATCACCCCCATCCCCCCCATCCCCCCCCCATCACCCCCATCACCTCCATCACCTCCTCTGTGTTTTCAGGGAGCGGAGGCAGACCTGGGCGGAGGAGAGGAGGATGAACGCTGAGACGTTTGGCATCCCTCTTCGTCAGGGTCGAGGACGCGGAGGTTACCGTGGACGTGGCGGCATGGGCTTCCGTGGAGGTCGGGGTCGTTCGGCCAGCCGAGGGTCCTTTGGGCCGCCACAGGGGGGCGGCGGCTTCAGGGGAGGATACAGAGGAAACCAGGCCGGCCGGGAGTTCGCCGACCTATCAGCATACAGGGTAACAGCTCACACACGTGTGTTCATGTGAAGGCTGTTTAACAGGGAGGTGTTTCATCTGCAGCTCTCTGATCGATCGATCGATCGATAGATGTGATTAGGTCATGGACGAAGGTAGGAGGAGTCACTTTTACAAACCCAACTCTGATTGGTCAGCACAATCGTCTCACACGTTTCCACACTTTAATAAATTAATGGACAAATTGTCTAGTGAACAAAATATTCTGATAAATGATTGAATGATTCATTGTTCAGCGTTATTGAAGGTTCATTGGTTAATCAATGAGTCCTAATTGAAGCTTCAGAGTGATGCAGGATGCACGAAACCATTAAATCTGTGAACATTTTGTTGATTAGAGAAGCTCTGAAAATATCGATCCATGTGACCTGCAGAGGAAACACAGTTCATACAAATCAAAGACACTTTGGAAGGAACGGATTCAACCTTAAAGGAAAATAACTCCGACCTCTCATGTTCCTCCTCATAAACACCTGTAACGCCTGTCTGTCTGCCTGTCTGTCTGCCTGCCTGTCTGCCTGTCTGCCAGGCGACAGCTGTCGATGTGAACAACCTGCAGAGTCTAAATGTCTGTTTTGTGTGTGTGTGTGTCGTTTTCTTCCAGAAGGACAACAAAGTGGCTGCGTAGTCTCGGCGGAGGAGCGTCCCACAGGCGGAGGCGGAGCTCGATCACGCTGCGGTGGAAAACAGTTTGAGTTGCTATTTTGTTGACTAAAATAATGAAGATTGTCTACTAGTCGTATATTTGTCACCAGCACTGGGGTAGACTGCTCGAATACAACGACAGAACAACAACGACGACGACAACGATGCAGTTTATCAGAGAAACATTTTCAGTCCAAATCTCTTCAAAATAATTTCCAGGTGGTTGAAATAATTATGTAAAATGTCATTCAGAGGGATTTCTTAGTTTTTCACTCGTTGACTCTTCCCGGCCGCTTGCCTAACCCTGTCTGATCTTTGTTTGAGTTGTTGGACTCACTGACATAGCTTTATTTGGGGGGGGGGGTAAGATTATGTACCTGAAGCAGCAGAAACAGCCCGCAGGCTCATTCTCACCTGTTTTCTACTTTAACAGACTTTCATATCTGTCAGCTGCTCACCGTCACTCTCGTGATTCTTCGCTTTCCACCTAAAATCTGTCACTTTGCAGCTTCTGTAGCTTTTTCTCTTCGGTCTGTTTCGTTTACGGTGTAGAGGAGGTTTTTTTTTCCACTTGGTGTCACATTTTAACATTAGTGTAGGAAGCCGCACGTCAACATTTGTACTCGACTGGTTCTTGTGGTAGTTTTTACTTCCTGTCTGCGTGCAAACTGGAGCTGGGATGCAGGAGGATCGCAGGTCGAGCTTCGGTCACTTTCCTTTGCTGAAGTTTTCTCGATCCTCAGCAGCTTCCAGCTTTGCAGCAGACGAGTGTGGAAGATTTCAAATGCCTAAAATAAAACAAGTCACATTAAGTGAAATAAAACACAGTTTTCATGAATGAATTTCCTTTTTATCCATGTATTTACTGTCAAGGACACTTATTTATTGTTTCCTGAAAATGAAATCATTTTTCCACATTAGAATAAAACCAGGTGGGGGAATGAAATCCTGTTGTTCTCCCTCAGAGGAGATGAAGGATTTTCCCTCTGAAGCAGAAACAAATTATCTGCTCAGTACGATGAAACGTTTCATCTGACAAATCATCTTTGTCGCCGCACTTTGTGTTCACAGTTTGCTTCTAATTTGAAAAATTTACATCACAACAGAAAGCAAATGTTTGTTATTAGAGACAAAACACTGAAAACATTTTGACAGTAAATACAAACTTCATCTGTTTTCACTCTGATTTCCTCCTGTTGTTTTAATTTAAGCATCGAATCTTCCATAGAGCCTCAGTTCTGCAGACAGTCGTAGTCATTCATACTTTGTGAGTGTTTAGGGTTTTTTGTTTGGCTGCTTCATGTCTCTCACACAAGCACACACAAGCACACACATACACAGGCACACAAACACTTGAAGATATACAGACATACAGCATCACTCACTGATGAGTCCAGTGGTTGAGTCACCAGCTGGTGATGTCACTGCAGCATCAACAATTGTATGTGTGTCTGTGTGTGTATGTCAGTCTCTTTGCTCAAGTTCAACTGGACACCCAGGGGCAAAGCTCTCATGTTTTCAGGCTGGGATGGTTTAAGAGAGTTTGTCTTTGTTTTCTCAGTATGTAGCACTTCCTTCCTCTAACTATCATTGCCCATTCACGTCACAAAATGACAAGTGTTTTATTTTACTTTTCAAATCCCACCCTTTTCTGATTCTGTAAAATGTCAAAGCTTTCTTCTGATGACTCATCCAGCGCTTGCATGCTTATTATTAATAAGAGTTCCTCTCCAGACAAGTTTAAGAGCATGTAAAAGTCCACTTGTTAATTAACATTATGTTCAACATAGTTTTACAACATAAAAAGCTTAAAAAAAAAAGCTCTGGAAATGGGAGGGAGGTCAACTTATGGGTCCAAGCATCAAGTGCTGGAACCCGGTTGGTTTTGTTTGGAATTTAATAATAATAATAATAATAATAATAATAATAATAATAATAATAATAATAATCTTATATCTTATCTTATATTCTTTGGATCCAACATGTCATCTGTTCCACATGATGTTTAGATATGTTAAAAGATGAGTCTGTGATGACATTGAATGTTTAACTGTAAATACTAGTGTACATCTTTTATTTTGCCAAATGTATAATCAAACTTCACCAAAATTGTTTACCGTAATTTCAATATCATCAAAATTAGTGGAATTTTTTCAGAACTTCATCTCAAACAGTAAAATTGTTGTTTTTTTTTAAGTTTTAATTGCAGCAGTCACTCCAAAAAACATCACTAGACTTCATTTCAAAAATTGCTGCCACCTGTGGAGAGTGGCTGGCAGAGAGGGCAGACACAAGAGAGTGGCATGACTTACAAGTCAGTGTTTGAGCCAAATCTGAATGACAGGACAAGTTAAAATGAATCTTAAATCTCACCAGCATTTTGATTGTTGTCAGAATTATATGTGCAAATGGACAAACTGCCCTTGTACATTTTATTGCCAAAAGTTTTTAAAGGGATGTGGAGAAAACCACCTCTCTTTACTGGTGCAGAGAGTAGGTGGACCCCGTTCACTGCTGCTTGTGGCTATATTTATTCTTTTTTTCTTTTTCAGAAATTCTGAATCTATGAATCACAGGCCTTGTGGCCTTGTCAACCACTGCTGCTTGCACAAGGTGGACCAGTGAAAGAGCAGTGCGCTCAAATGCCTAGCATGACCCAAGAGGAAACATTGGTGGGATTACGTCATACATGTTTAATCCTCAGACTAAAGTGAAAAAAATACGGGAATCAGGAGTCTGTTCTGCAGAAAAATCAGCAGTAGCAGATGATCAGAATGGGGAGTAAAGTTTTACTTATGTTGTTTGTTAGCTTGTAACTGGCAGTGGCCAACACAGCTTTAGTGGATGTGCTCTCACTCTTTGTGCTGGCATGTCCACTCTGTGCTGGGGTTTTAGGTTTCTTTACTTGGGACTGACTTGAATTGGGACATATGAAGTCTAGCGTATCCAGGTTACTTTTGATTATAAGACTTTAGGGTAGAGCAAAGACATCTCCCCTGTCAGCAGAGGAATGTAAAAACACATCTGGTGACAAACTTTGCACAGATAAAAGTCAATATAGTCAGGATCTGACATTTTAGAGGGACGCAAAACACATTTCTGATTAAAAGGGATCTTTAAATATGATATGTGGGATCCATTAAACCCTCCTCCTCAGGCAGAAACATCACCCACAGAGGACGAGGTGTGATGATGCAAGAGATACTAGATCATTGAAAAACTAATTTAAGTGTGTGGTTATATTACCAAACCGGAGATTGTGATTGTTGGAAATTTTGAAATATGAGTCACAGAGGTTTTAATGTGTTAAATTTGTTCCTGTTGCATTTTACAATGACAAAATTACTTTTTTGTTCCATGTAGTCTGGTGCTTTTTAAAGTCACAACATTGTGGCTGTTTCTGGTTAAACAAATAGATCTTTACTCTAAAAAAAAGGCTCCCTCTGTTAGGGTTCTTTCAATAATTGGTTTTGAAAGAAAAAATAACATTGTTAGTCAGTGAGAGGCAAATACAGGCACTTTAAATGTCGTACTTAAAATGATCAGAGCTATCCCAAAGGATTACTTTGCAGCTTTGTTCCGCCACTGGACCAACTCAAAACTTTTTGTGAGTTGAAATCTTTTTAACACCAAAATCTGTTAAAACAGAGAATTTTAAGTAGAGGAATTCCTCTTTAAAATGGCACAGGAGAAAATAAATAGAAAGGCTGTTATGGGGACTATAACAAACATTTGTTGTCGAAAGAACAATAGCTGTTACAAAAGTTTGTTCTGTTAACTCTATTAAATGTTTTATCTTGCATTAGTCTGTGTTTTCAGTTATCAAATTGCACAAAATATCTGGTCAAACTGCATGTACACCACAACAGCTCACATACCACAATTTTAGGTCTTTGACAGCATTTAAGCTTGTTATTCCAGCACACTAAGTCTTATCTGTGACGTGAATATATCTTATGTCAAAGTTTGGTAAAATTAATTTAAACAGTATATTTTTTCATTGAGAGCAGATAATAGGCATGCTATGTGAAGAGCTCACCAAAGCACAATGTTATTGTTTCTCTGAAGAAGCAGCACCCAAAAATAACACTCAATAGTTTTAACAAACCCTCTGCAGCTCAGGGTTTCTATGTGTGAAAACAATCATGCGAGGGTGAAAAACACCTGAGGCCATGTCAGTTTTGGACAGAAGTAACAGGCCAACTGTTAGCTGTGATGAGTCAGATAGCTAATATGCAGCAACATCTGTAACAGAGCAAACTCCGTGAGACAAAAAACAGCAGGAGGTCGGCGGATGATGCATTTGTGTGATTCATTCCTCTGTGGGATGATGCTGCATAACCAAAATGTCCTGAATTGAAAACTGACCTGGGATCTCAGAGCAGTGTGCTTCCAAATTTGCTTTCGTCTGTGCCCCCACACCACTATTAGATGAGGTCCTTCAACGATCCCACCCATCACGTTGTAAATGTGTCCACAGCATCAAAATGTCACTTTTGAACTGATTTCAGACCTTTCTATGATTTATTTTTTAAACTTTTCCAAGTAATTTAACTATCTAGCCCTTACATTTAAATGATTATTTTAAATGTATTTATTACGTGAGTGTCAGCGTCAGGGTTAGCTATCAATCATTTATCTATTCTGTTGAGGTAACTGCTGTGTTTTACCAGCTAAACCATTTCTTTCACAATTTGAATGTTTTTAATTGAACCATTTAAAGCCCCGCTTTTAGTTTACTATTTTTTTACGTCTCTGCAGGTTTGGAAGCACATGGCTCTATGTGTTACACCTGGTTCAGGTTGGCGGAAGTCATGCACTGCTGTGTCAGTCTAAAGCAGCTGGTAAATTACTAGATAGTGTGATAGTAAATCAACTTAAGATGAGCATTGCACCATGTCTGGATGATTTTTTTTTAAACACACATATAATCAATCAAAATATATGTTGATATATTTTGATCCAATCATAATTTCCATCATTGCAAAACAGTTGTGTGGGTGCAAGTACTCCTGGCTGGGATCAGTATTGACAGTGTTAGAGGATGTGAGTGGTTGGAGCTGCTAAGATACACTGTGATTTTTTGATATAAAAACAGCAGACTGCAGCACATTAAGTCTCTGCAGAGGGTAGAGAGAAGAGCTGTGTTCATACACAAACCTGCGTGTAGCCCCCCCTCTCTTCTTCATCGCCCTCCCTTAGCTGGATGATGTCTTCTTCCTCTTCCTCTTCATCCAGCTCGCTCTCTGTACTCTCCCCTTTTACATGCAGAGCCCCGTGTTCCTCCTCACCCTTCACAAGCACACCAAGTCTCTCAGAGGAAGGCGTGCTATCATCAGAGCCCTCTTTCTGAAGCCTGATTGGTCAAAATAATAGAACAGACCTCAAAACAACATTCGGGTGATTTAATAACATACAAATGTATATTAAGATTCATCAGTTCCTCATACTGATTGACTGCTTGTCAGAAAAGACACACCTGTGAAGGCTTGCCCCTCCATCTTCCTCCTGCATGTCATTGTTCTCTGTTAGCTCCTCCTCTGTCTCCTCAGGGTGGGTCGGCGGCGGTCTGGGAAGCTCTGCCCCCTTTGATAACATCTACACACATAAGATAATTTCTATTTGTAAACATGTACATGTGTTTCTGCACATCTTTGTTGGTGTGAATGAATGAGTGTACCTTGTAGTGTTTCTCCAGAAAGTGCTGGTGTTGTTGTTGAACCACCAGTTGCTGCAGGGCCTGGGGGGATTGGGGCAAAGGTGCACTTTGGGTCCGAGCCAGTGGCCGATGGCGAGGCAGCTTGTTGACCGCCCGCATGCCGCTGGACACGCCTCTCTCTGCTGTAACCAGGGGTGACTGGTTGTACATAGGGACTGAGAGGGCGAGGATCATAACAGAAAGACAATGAGCTAGATGCTATAAGAGGGCACTTCTGTGGATGGTTAGCATAGACTTAAGAGCGCTTGTATTTGTGTGTACCGGCTAGCATTGCAGTCTGTTGCCTGGCCTGCTCCAGCAGTAGTACATGTTGCAATAGCGAGGAATGAGCAGAATGAGAGCTGGGGGGCGGTGTCTCCACATCATGCCCTATACCTGAAAAAGAAACAGCAGTACTGCTTTACTGGTACAGAATATTTCAATTAGTATAACTTTAATATTTCAATTTAATTGAATACACATATATATTAATTCATAGTTTAGATTACCTGCAGGAAGAGATGACGTGGAGAGAAACTTTCCTGTCAGAGCTCCGCCCCCTCGAAGCGAATGGATGGCCTGACGCTCAGCCTCTTGCTGGGTGGATAGCTTCTGGGGGGGCTGTAGAGGGGTCATAACTATGGTTACATGGCTAATGTAGCTATTCAGGGACTAAGCCTGATATTTCTATAATTTGGACAATCTAACTGGTAACGGCACTTAAGTTTAGAGTGTAACAACTTTGACTGCTGTTACTTGTTGAGTAGTTGGTTAAGATATGCTGATTCGTACTTTTATACTTTATGATCAGACGTTTTAGCTAAAAAACTTAAGCTCTAACACTATGGCAACTCCTAAGCCACAAAGGTCGATGACGACACTTGAAATCAACATATTTATGCTACTGGCTCTGAAATCTTTCTGCCAAATCAGATCTTGTCAGTAAACTCACTCAAATGTAACTCTTATGATTATTTTGGACCCATCAAAAATTTTTAGATAATTATTTCGCCTCTATATTTTTTTTTCAGGAAAATACAGACTTACATTCTACACCTTCAAAAAATTCTGTGGATGTATCGTTTTTTTAAAAATTATTTGTTTTCATGCAACTGTTGTCTACATGACCTTTAAGCAGTAAGTCAGGTGATCACCAGCTTGTTCATCACGTTTCTTTATCACAAAAGAAACATTCCTGGCAGTTATTTTTAAGGAATTTTTTCTCTAATAAGAACTGTATATGAATGTGTGAGTTTGTGTTGACCCACTGTGATGTGTGTGCTTGCAGGGAGGCCCAAGGAGATATTCGGCAAGGAAGGCGAGGTGTAGAGATTTAGAGGACTCAATGTCCCATCAGCCCCTAGCGTCTGATGGAGAGATCTCAGCTGAAGAAAAAAAAACACACACAGAGGAAGACTGGTTAGTTAAGGTGTTTGGCTCTGTTGAATTTTAGCAAGAATTAAGGGGGTGGTCTAAAGATTTATTCAAGTTGCTATGGTTACCTTTGTTTTTACCATCAAATGTAAGCACAGACTAATGGCATCTATCTGAAATCAAGTCATTTCACTCTCTGATTCCTCTTTCTAGAGCTGCAGTCCTTGCACTTTCTTTAATATGCATGGGTTTAATAACTATCTAACATCAAACACATCTGTCAATGAGCAAAACTGTCTTGCTGTTCTCCCCAATTCCTGTTTACACCCCACTTCAGACTTCAGTCCTCATTAAAAAGATAATCTGCACATAGAAATGGTGGCATAAAAATGGCGGTGCTTGTCAGTCGGCATTTATAAGCCTCATTATCTCTGTTAGTATAGGGTGAACACTTCCCAGAAAAATCTGATCATATTTTGTTTCTGTGTAGCAACACATAAACAAACATTTCAACAAGGTCCATTCTACAACTTGCTGACATTTGTTAAATGCTGTTCAAACTAAGTTAGTCTTTTTAGGTTTAAAGACTACTACTTGCTCAGAGGATGTAATTCCACACAGCTTTCTTAAAGAAGTGTTTCAGTTCCAATGTTCGATAATAATAATAATAATAATAATAATAATAATGATGATAGCTTATGGTAACAGAAATTGCTTACTTAAATATTGGACCAAAAACATTACAGAATAATTTAAAAAAAAACAATGCAGGAACATGCTGCAAAAAACAGAAAACACAATACAATTCAAAAATGCTCAAAAGTTCCATTTACATTCATATTCAATGAAAGAATCCTGACTCTGCCAGCCAATACAAATAACTTTAAAAAAAAGCAATTTATCAGGAATCTTAAGAAATAATACAATTTATGTGAGTTACATGAGGTTCCTATTGTTCAGTATTCAGAGCAACTAGGGAAAAAATAACTGGAAGGAGTCAGAAGACACTGTGTCCTGGGTGGCTCCATTAAAAGGCCAATCATGTGATCATGTGTCTTAATTGCAAGTTATGTCAGTGGACTAAGAACACATTTGAAAGGTTTGGCTACAATATCCAATAGCATGGGATTGAATGAAGAACTGTTTTTTTAATCATTAAATATTTTAAATCAAAAATTTATTACAAAATTGATCTTGATCCTAAGAATTGAAAGTGAACTAAATCAAAGGATTCCCAAAGATTCACAGTCCTATCCTAAGTACTGACTCTATTATGCTTTATTAACAACACAACTGCTGTTCAAAATACAGGAGATGGAGTTTGAGATCTAAATGCCTGAACATCTTGACAATGTCAATAGGGACACCAGTGAGGTAAACTTGGGTCTGAACCATTTGGACCTCCTAAAATCAACAATTATCTCCTTTGTTTTGTCATGATTAGGGAGAAGTTGTTGTCTTGACAACTTGCTGTCATTTATCAGTCCAATCACAATGGAGTCATCTCAGTATTTCCTAATGCTGTTATGATATTTGGCAACACAGTCACATATGCAGTCTGTAGAGTAAAAGATTAAGGCAATAACTCAGTAGTGCTCCAGTGATGAGAATGATTGTAGATGAACGGCTGGTATCTTCTCTCAGTGTTTGAGGTCAGCTTGTCAAAAAGTCACATAACCACTTACAGATCAATTTATGAATACCAAGGTTACTTTACCAACGCTTTAACATGCTTGAAGAAAGAGCTGTGAGCAATAAATAACACTCTAACATGGGCTTTTTTTTCTTTTTCAGTGTGCAGAACCAGAGATACAGCATCTTCCGTAGTTGAGATTTTTACCTTGGTGGTCAACTCACACAAGTGCTCTAGTCTGCTTACAGAGAGGTTGTCAGGCTACGTGTCCCTGTCTGGAATGCCTGAAGTCAGCCTGGTCTCAGTAAAACAAAATACGGGGCAATTCCTCATGTCTTGTTTGGAGCTAATATGGCAAAGAACTTAGTCAAACTTGTTGCAGCGCATAGTGCAATGGCAGGCAAACTGCTAGTGATGGGAGTTGAATAGGGCCATGCTGTAGTCTAGCTGGGATTCCTCCTCGTCTAAATGTCTCCGTCTGTAATGGCATTAGTTCATGGGGCTTCAAGATACCCGGTTGTACATGAGGGTTGTAAACAATGTCTTTTGGCATCTCCTGAGTTGCAAGTAGGTCTTTAACATTACAGTTAAGTATTTCGGTCCTATGTGATTATATTAGACATGGTATTTGTTTAAAGGCTTACAATTAATGTCAAAAATAATACAAAAGAGATAGAAGATCATAATGCACCAATTTCAGATGTTACGGAGCCTACACTTACACTGTATGTCTGTGTGAGGTAGCTATTCATTTTTGTTCTGTCCTGATGCTTTACATTTCTCTGTAAAGCACTTTGGTTAACGCTTGTTTTATACACATGCAAAAACACTAACTTTAATTTTCTCAAATGAACAAATGTAAATAAACTGTAGGTGGCGAGCTAGAGCTGTGTGTCTGTATGAGCTGTATAAATGAAACCAGCCTGCGAGCTGCCTAAGTCATTGAGTGAAACTTGAAATTTTCAAATTAAGTGTTTTTATTTTGTGTGTGTGTTTTTGTACCTCAGTCTGTATGTTGGGGACTGATCCTGTGTTGCCATTGGCGATAGCCGAATTGGAACTGTTGGGACTGCTTGGACCTGAACCTGGAGCACTATTACAAAGAGAGGAGACTGGTCGAGAGACACAGACACATACACACACACACAAAAGAGAGAGTAGAATTATTATATAAGTTGGTTAAAAAAACGTGTTAAATAATTCAAAAATAATTGAATAAATGTGAATTATCCACTGAACACATGGCTACCTTTTCTACATTTTATCTCGCACTGCAAAAAAATAACATTGTTAAATGAATATGTACAGCATATGTGCCTGTGTGTGTGTGTGTGTGTGTGTGTGCCTGTGTATACCTGATATCTCTATGGCTCTCTTCTTAAAGGTGCTGATAACAGTTCCATCCTTCCTGCGAAGGAGTGGAGAGCTCCGCCTCTCTGCCACCTTCTGCTTCAACCGTGAACGCACCTTCAGGTTAGGCTCTGAGACTGGAAAGGAAAAAACAGAAAAAAGGAGAGTTTTAAGACTAAAAAAAATTCTTGATAAATGGCAATGATCAACCATCTCCCTTATTTCTATTACAGTGCGTTTGGAATGTAGGCAAAAAGAAAAAGCAATTTATGTCAAAATAATATTTTGGTTATTTTTTTTGTTTTTAATCTCGTATTGTTGTCATTTTTATGTCTAAGGGCTCTTTCTTTGTTTTATTGTGAAGTTCAGGGTTGTGCTTGGCAGAGTTTTTTATAGGGTAATTTAAGGTGACTGGTGTTTGGCAACGGAGGACAATCAGGGCAGACACGAGAGTACAGGCTTTCTAGTAATCCCACATTACATTTGGGCTAACTGCACATCTTGGCTAGCTAGTTTGTTTTCTGTAGAGCAACAGCATGCTGCAGCAGGTGTATTTTAAGGTAGCTTTGGCCTGACAGTCAAGGTTCAGGGCAAGGAGCAAGAAGAGGAAGAAGAATCCAGATTTTATTGGTTGAAGCTACCTGAACTACATCCAGCGGTCCTAACTCTAGGGATCTCAGAAAAAAAGTTGTTTTTTTTTATATTTCCTTCCATTTTTATTGCAATCTGGGCATTGATATTTCTGACCAAGTAAACACTTGAACACAAATGATGAACACAAAGGGACTTTGCAAAGGCTGCTTAAATGTAGATGTTTTTAAGATGATGCTATAATACAATCATTTCATCCACACGCTGTAGAGGCCAGGAAACAGTTGAGATTTATTACTAAGAATGTAAATACCAGAGTTTCTGAAATCAGATAATTACTTGTTTAATGACTGAATGTCTAAAAAAAAGTATGGAACATTTTTGGTTAAACCCAATTACCTAATTCAAAAGTTCCATAACTACATGGCTACGGTCATATCAGGTCAAATAGCATGTCTGGCTAACTAACTCACTAGCCACAGTAGCAACCGAGCTTTCCTTCCAACATCAAGACTTAATTTGTTACTCACTACTTAATGCCTTGGTTTGTATGGTTACAGGTGACGTAAAAAAAGTCCTGTTTACTACTAGCACATCAACTAAGAAGTAATTTTGTAGAGGGCTGTACTGGAGGCTACTAAAGTTGGGCTAAAGATAGCAGCTTTGTTCTTCTGTTAATTGAATTTGGGGAAGTTACGTCAGCCAAACACTCAATGATAACTTATTATTCTAAAACAATTTGTCTTGTATTTTTTAAAAACCAAATGAGTGCAGTCCCAAAAAGCGGGGATACTTTATAAAACATCAGTAACAAAATGAGCATATTAAATGTGATGAAAACACAGCATTTATTTTTCTTGCAGACCTAATAATCTGCAAATTTCTTCTCATTTGTCGACACATACCTAATGCTCCGGTATAACCACAGGCTGTATAGTACAGTGCATTATGATTTATATTGCTAAGTCTGTAGCCACAGCACTTTCCGCATTTTGTTTTTACTGATACACCAACTGTTTAACCTCAACCAAGTAGAGAAACTTGTATTTTGCAGTTCAAATTTATTTTCTTCAAATTTCTGGCATTCATGCTTTTTAAAATGTGCAAATTAAAAATGCACCAATGAACAGGTGGGTGGAAACACTTTCGTGATTCAAAGATTAATTTGCATTTTATTCTGAAACCATTGCTACTGTAAACTACATTATGTGCAACTTAGAACAGAAAGTTTGACAGACAAAACCATAGTAACTCGGTGGGAACAGGGCATAGTGCACTAAAGATGGACATGTACAGAGAAAATGCTTTTACTTAGTATTGCTTACATCTGAAAATGTATATTTGTGTGTGTGTGTGTGTGTGTGTGTGTGTGTGCGCATAGAGGGGTACATCTACCCTGGTTAATAAGACTCATACTGACTCACATACACACACACATTTATATGAACACATCATACCCCACCTCCACATAATCCTTCATCAAACTACTTTTTCTACTTTTGCACAGTAATTGACAGATAACAAACACACACACACACACACACACACACACACACACAAACAGGTACATCCTCACACTGCCCCCGTCTGTCTCTCCTACCTGTCTTGCGGAGAGGGAAGTCATCTTTGCCCTCGTAGTTCCCCAGCAACGGGGGCAGTTTGTAGGAAGGTGGAGTTCCTGGGGTGTTACTCTGCGGAGGAGAGCCCTGCTCCAAGGAGGTCTGCTGAGCACCCCTGCAGACAAACACACACACACACACAAACACATTTAAGTCTTTTTTTTGTATGGAAATGAACTGCATATTGTCTGTGCCTCTTTTTTAACTGATTTTAATTGCTAAACCATGGTGCAAAAGGTGTTTAAGAAAAAGCTTTTAAAGAGCTGACAACTAACCAACAACATGTCATCATCATCTCCACTTTATGGCTATGGGCATCAAAAAACAGCAACATTACACATAGAGGCGTCTTCTTGCTGAAAGGGGTGAGGGACACTTTATAAATTAGTTTCTAGTTCTGCTCTGAGGTGGGAGAGGTTTTTTAGTCCCAAGTTTACTTTAGCATGATTTCTAGAAGTGATTCTTAGATGAGGGCCCTGGTTTAGAAGCCCAGTTTAACACCCAGTGAGTGATGGAGCTACTTGTTTAAGCCTTGGTCGGCCTACAAATACATTGAGGCCCCAAAAACTAGAGCAGCGGCTCGCTGTACTGAGAGGACACAGTTGACAAAAAGCAATGAGAACTGATCACTGATGTATTATAGTACTATAGCTTACGCTTACATTAGAAAATGAATATTTACACAGAATACCGCTACAGGAATAATTTTGAGGATTTCACTTGAAGATAATATGTGACTAATCTGTCCAGGGACAGGTTGAGCTCGCTGCAATCTCACCAGCACTTTGGGGAGAAGGAATGGTTCAGTCCGCCGATGCCAGGCTCTTTCTTACTGAGAAGGAACTCCTGTAGCTTCAGTTTTACCTCTGTGCTCGCAATAGCACCTTTAAAGACGCATAAAAGAGAGAACAGAAATTAGGGACATTTCAGGATCTTTGTATCGATGGCTTGTAGTCACAGAGCCAATGTGTACATGGCATCACAGTAAAAGCACAAGTAATAGTGTGACCTACTCTCTTTGCCCTTCTCCTTGTTCCTCAGCAGCAACAGTTGTTGCTCTAGTCGATGTTTTTCCTGCTCTTCATGTCTTTGTTGCTCCAGTTTCCTCTTCTGTTCCAGCTCCTGCTGCCGCTTTGCTGCCAATAGCTCCTGTTGTTGCTTATACACACACACATACAAACACAAAAACACACAGAGACAAGGCACACATTTTATTGAGTGACAAAAACAACCGGTCTAGCTGAATCACTGACAGGTTGGTTAACCAATGAATGAGACATGAGACTTAAAATGGACCGTTTGTTTAGGTTGAGAGACAAATCACCTGACTAGCTACCTTCAGGTGTTCCTGCAGCTGGACCTCATGTTGTCTTGTGAGCACTTCGTGTTTTTTCTGAAACTCTGCAAACAGAAGTTGTTTCTGGAGTTCCTGCTGCTGTTTGAGTAGCACAAGTTCCTGCTGGAGCTGCTGTTCTCTTATAGATGTGTCCACCGCTGTCGCACCCCCAGATAGAGACCCCACCCTGGGCTCTGTTCGCAGGTCCACTGGGCCTCCTCCTCCAGGACCTTCCCCTGGACCCCCACCTATCAAAGCAGCAAGGGACAAGAGGTTATCTTAAATCATCCTGATTGTTTTGTTTTGCATATCAGTCTCCTTGCTGTCTATTTTTAAATTTAATTTAAAAATTTAAAAATTATATCTGACTGCATTGTTTTTTTCCAGTGGTGTTGTTTTTCATTTTCACTGCTTTACATTTTCATGTTCTTTTCCCTACATATCTAAGGAGATTACCACTGCAAAACCAGCTGACCACTAAGGAGAACCACTGAAAACTGCTAAAAGACACACCTAAAAGATACACTTTAAAACTAGAAATGTCCTCAAGGGCTTTCAACACATCACAAAGCTAAAGATCACTAAAGACTAAAAAGTGCTTATGTCACGGCCCTGACCATGTCTCCACTTGATCTGTTGTTTTCCTTGTCCTCTGTTTCCCCCCTCCCCCTGTCTGTCTCTGTGCTGTGGGTGTAGCATCTCCCTCACTCTCCTAGGTTTCTCATCATAATCATTCTACTCACCTGCTCCCTGCTGCTCACCTGAAATCCACCCACTAAT
>JAPZDV010000023.1:25275333-25303826 GCA_029814665.1 Acanthurus lineatus
TTGAACTCTCTGCTTACATCTACTTTTAAAAATTACCCATATCTGATATGTTGACACAATAAGAAATTAGCAACTCTACCTGTTTGATTAGAAGATGGAATTCTGCTTAGTAAAACTAATTCTTGGACTGGCCCTTACATAAATAAACAGAGGACCAATATGATGAACAGTGCATAGAATGTATTTAAAACTGTGTTTTGTGTATGATTCAACACTAACAATTGGTCTTCAAAA
This sequence comes from Acanthurus lineatus, assembly GCA_029814665.1. Taxonomy (NCBI): domain Eukaryota; kingdom Metazoa; phylum Chordata; class Actinopteri; order Acanthuriformes; family Acanthuridae; genus Acanthurus; species Acanthurus lineatus. The sequence goes on from JAPZDV010000023.1 coordinate 25,275,568, forward strand.
TAAAAATTACAGGATGAAGTATGCACACTATTGATTTTTCCCTCTAGGCAGGACTAATGAGCGCATTCCATATACTGAGACCAGGATCAAAATCAGCTCAGCACATGACTAATTTGATGTTCCCACTCCAGATCTTTCTGGATTCGTGTGTTTTAATTCCCAGAGATACTTGGGAGGGCAGAGAGCAGATAGGGCAGCTTCTGAGAGATCAGGCTGTGTGGGATGAGCACAGGCCGAGGTTCAGGAAGAAAGGCGTGGATTGATGAATGGGAAGGGATTACGTAACATAACCCCATCCGACGTCCGCTCCTTAGTCTCCAGCAAGGTTTGCAAACCTTTGAATTATTTATGGTGAAAGAGGTATGCTCGACAGAAACGAATAATTGTATTTTTCTTTAAAGGGATGTATTAAACGCGGGCAAACATGGGGCCTGTTGCAGTAAACTACCACCAGCGCTCCTGCACCTGATCGAAATGCCCGTTTCAATTTCAAGATCCAGTTTCCTAAATCAATTTGCACGCATCCTTCCCCCGGAGCCTTGCTTCAATTCCCCACGCGCACCGCAAACCTCTGTGTGCCGTTAGGTGCTGAATTAACGTTTCACCGCTGCACGTTCATAAAAAAGATTCGTTTCTCGTAAGAGGCGCATCTGAACGTATTTCACGCCGCCACTTACGAAACAGCATGAAAATACGAGGTGAAATTAGTAAGAGATGGACATACCTGTAGATGTTAGAATCACTCCAAAGCCTTCAGTTTAGCGGTGGATGAATTATTGAGAGCCGTACAGGATATAGATAACATTGTTTGAAGGGGTGAACGGTGAAAGGATGGCCGTGACAAGAGCAGCGCCTGGCGACTACAGCGCAGAGGATACGGGCTGGTTTGACCAGCGGGTCTTTCAGCCAATCAGCAGACACGATGTCGCTTTACACTTGCCCGCACACATCAATTTGACCAATGAGAGCTGCCGACGGATTAATCAGCCCACCCACTCCACGGAAATTCTACCACTGTCATATTAATGTATGGCAGTGGCACTCCCGTGAGCTAGCGCTGTCTGATAAGGACCCATTGTTGACCTCACGTTTATCAAGCTGGTTTACACCATGTGTCCTTATGTCTTTCCGTTGTTTATAACTTTATTGTGCAAGTATATTTTTGCTCTTACTATATTCTGTTGTTCGTTTTGTTCATACTTTTTGCTTATCATATGTTGCATTTTAAGCTTGTACAACACTTTTGTCAGCTGTGGTTCTTTTAAAGTTGCTACATGAATAAACTTTGACTTCACCTGACTTTGATATTATAAATCAAATCATTCTAAGAAAGTCTTGTTTTGTGTGTAAAAATCTTAATGTGTAACTGAAGCTGTCAGATAATTGTTAGTACATTCCTTCAGATATATAGTGAATTTGAAGTATGTGAAGAAGATTTGAAGAAGTGGCATAAAGACTTAAACATGGTGCAAGTATTGCAAGGTTGTACTAAGTACAACACTTAAGTAAATCTACTTAGCCCACCACAGAGTCATACTAAATATAATAAAAATAGCCCATTTTTAACTCATTAGGGGTTATAATATGTAATCTGGTATTCCCTTATCCTTCTACAATAGTATACAACAGTTAACTTCATCAATTGTTTCTTAAACTGGTGATTTGCATATATTTGACCTGTATGCTCCATCTATTTGACTGCATGAAAGCACAAGGAAAAAAGTTACTATGAATGCTGCAACGGCTGAAGCGTAACCCCAGTTTTGCACATGCAAGCCCTTTCAACAAGCATTATTTTGATTCATGCATGAGAACTGACTGGGATGTACAGCCTGGCACCACCCTGTCTAATGAATTAGACAGTGACTTACTGTAACTGACTTGTGCAAATGTGAAGGTCAACTTGGATAGTGCTTTATCCTCTTGTATCTGTGTTAGAATATAATCATGTGTGCTCTTAAAGGGCACAACAATCCCTTGTTTGCATTTGGCTTCCAAAATTACAGTGAGAACCACAGTGGTTCTCATTAGGTTATCAAAGCAAACGATTTCCCTGCTTGGCCATGTGTGGTCAACTTTATGGTCCGTGCCTTCAGCCGTTACAGAGTTCCCTTTGTTGGACTCAGTGTTTCTGAATGATCTGCATTGTTTCCTGATTCAAACCATGTATGTTTCCAACAGCGATGGGGTTGGGGTGTGTCCACAGTAACGCTGAATATGTTTGCAGCTTCTTCTTAATTTATCCACCTTAAGACAATCTGTGTCTTAAACTAAATGAGGTAAGCTTTGGAGAACATAAGCTAAAAGTGTCAACAGAAGCTTAGAGTATGATTCACAGTATGGATTAGTGCAGATAAAATTGATGCTGATAATGCCTCGTAAAGCCAGAAAAGTCATAATTCTGCGTAAGATTCCAAAACTCCTTTACAGGGGAAAAAAGAGCTGTGGAGTGACGCCAGCCATTGTGCCCTGCATTGTTAGTCGAGCAGGACTGCACTATGAGACAAGCAGCTTTCTGGGCTGTTGAATCAAGCAGTTTCCTCCCAACACATGACAAAGATGGGATTGTGCGGCACTGTGTGTATGCATAGGAGTACAGACTAACCCCAAACACGTCCAACTGTGTGTATATTTCTTCATGATGGCCTTGACACTTTTGTTACTGTAACACATCTAAAGTATTAATACATTAAAGGAATTACAATGTGTATAAATAACTGTTCTGTACAATGTTTCAAAAGGCAACACTCCTATTATGGTTGCATGTAAAATTTAATCACAGTAAGAATTTCAATTAAAGCTGAGTAAAACAGCTGATTCATGATTGCAGCTGGGTGACTTAATTTCTATGTGCAAATATTTTATTTTACATTGCACTTTATGAATTTAATTTACGGTAGTCTTTCAATGATACACTTTAAGAATTTGATACCTCTGAAGTGAAACCACCTCAAACTGTCAGTTAAACAAATTGCCATCCTAATGACACATATTGTTTTATTGAAAAAATAATTGTCTAATCAATTAACAGACAATGCTATACCAATGCATACTCAAATGTAGTACAATAAAAGGAGAAAAAAATCTTATTAAATTTAGAAAATCTAATAAAAATATATGTTAAATGATGGTAATAAGAAAAATCATAAATAACAGCAATCAACTACCCAAGTGGTAGAAAAATGACCACATACACATAAAGTATACACTTAGGACTTTCCCACGATCCCGCATCTACATGATCCACGACTGAAACACTGAACAGGTTGTGCATGTTCACACAACTGCTCTGATCTTGACGTGCAGCCAAGGACACTGGGCACTGAGTGACATTTCCCACATGGGTGACACTAAGCAGTGACAGCAAGACTCTGCAGGATCCATCTGAGTCTAAACAAACCCAGAAGTGCTGATGAGGTTTCTAAATACATTCACAAAACTTTGCAGATCATGTGGTATGCAGGTGCTGCCTCATATCTGCCTGAGAGATGGTGGTGGAATGGAACTAGCATTTATGCAGACGCTGTGCCATAAGATAGGTGTCCTGTTTCCATTTTATGTTTGTCCTCTCTCATAGTTAAGTTTTAATTCCACTATCTTTGTGCCACAGCTTTCGTTACTTTAGTTTCTTTTCAGATTCCAATTTTCATACCTTTCCTATGTAGTGAAAACCTTGCATGGGGGTTTTGGATGTTTCTGATCAATTAAAAAATTAAATTTATTTATGGTTTGATAAAGTTACTCCCCTTCTTGAGCTATAGAGTAGGCCCATAAAAGTAGTTAAAGTCGGCACAATCTTTATCATGTGCAGCAGTAAACTACAACAGACACATTCATCTGGAAGTAATATAAATTTAAAAATCATATATAAAGGCAAAACACTGACAGGGACCTTTTTCTGCAGAGTGACTTACTTTTGATAATATCAGTAAATTTTGCCAATAATTTTGATGTAAGTGGGGTTTTGGGTGCAGAACTTTTACTTGTTTACTTGAGCTACAGGTCTGAATACTTTATCCACTGCTGAAATGTCTATGTACACAACTTCTCTTGTGATGAACTGCTTGAGGAAAAATGTATACAGTATACAAACACCCAGACTCAAATCACATTGTGTATTCAGTATATACTACAGAACGCATGTTTACTAAAAGACTGTGTGACTAAGTACTCCATGTACTATGACAACTGTAACACTCAGTACTGGTTCCATTTAGCTGAGTGTAAGCAATGACATCACTGCATACAAATAAGAGTCCGCTAACACTTTATTGTGCTTATAAGAGCACATTTGTTTCCCCACATCCAAAGACGTGCTGCTCAGGTGAATCTAAAACGGTAATTTGGCTTTATATGTAAATGCAGGAATATGTTTGTGTAAGCGTAGTGTAAGTTTGGCAATAGGAATATATTCTATGATTCAGTAACATGTTATTACACTACAAGGTACAAGGAAGCCTATCTTCCGACTTTGTGTGGGTTATGACCAGGTTAACTGGAGCAGTCTTTTCCTGCTTTTTAGATCATTTTAATATTTTGCGATAAATATATTAAGTAAATTACATTAATTATTGTTTTTGACTTTGAATTTGTACAACAGAAACATTCTTATACCTTCATGCTGGGATAAAACAAAGCATTAGTGTAGAAATATAAACCAGGTATTCGCCAACAAACAAAATATACAGGTAGATTTAAACACAGACAGAACTCAGTTTTCAGTTGTGACATTGAAATGAAAAATATCAATATAATATCTCTTTCCAAGGTTATTGTCTCAGTCTGTAATTTTCCTTGCTTGAATTTACCTTATTGTCTTTTTTATTCATATACCTGAATGGGTAAAAAAATATGTTGTAAGTATATTTCACTAGGGAAAAAGACAAAGAAAAATAGAATAAAAAGTGTAAATGAGCCATTACTGATAGATGTTTTCCCCTCTTCTGTCTAATGAGATTAGATCAGCCTTGAGCCCCATTTAGAGTTGCTGCTTTTCACAATAAAAGAACTGCCACTAGGTGTCAGCAGTATCATAGTATTACTGAGCATGTTGAGTACACTTTATATCATTCCATACAACTACTTTATATTCTGCTTTTAATTCCAGTTATCAAAGTCTTTATTAGATGATACAGAAATAAAAATATTTTATATTCAACATTCATGTGACAAAAACAAATTTTAGAAACAAAATGACCACAAAAGATCGAACTGTGTTTATAGTATTTAATGGTAGAACCTTGGTGACGTAGCATATCAAACGTTAACACAGTATCAAACATTACTATAGGATGAACAGAATGAAGTATGAGGACTTATTTATAAAAATAAAATATTTCTTACTGGAAAAATACACCTTTTACCACTAAACCTACAGTAATATTAGCTGCCAATATAGTACTTAATCAGACTACAATTACACCCAGTCTAAAATTGAATAAGCACTATCAACTACAGTAACAAAACAAACAAAAGCATGGAAGCGTCAGTTAAAAAAGCAGAGCTTATCTTTGGAGGTGTAACAACTGCTGTCCAGATTGTAAAACAATTAATTTTCCCTTTCTTTGTTTGCTTCATTGTTCTTCTTCACTTCTTCAAGCTTCTTGTCCTGTGGGTTTTTAATAACAGAAGAATCATGACAGTGTAGTTTTCAATATTTCAACATAATATAAAAATAGGTAATGAAGTCAGCAGGACTTTACCTTCTCCTTCAGCTTCTCAATGAGTGCTGTCATCCGTGCTGTACGGTTCTCTTTGAATGCCTCCATCTTCTGATCAATTTTCTCTTGTGTTATCTTGATGAAGTTGCAGCTTTCCTCAATGGCCTTCTGGATGACCTCCTTCTCGTGCTCTCGTTTCTCAGCAAGGTGTTTCAGCGCTTCAGCCTCCTGGCTCTGAGAAATTGACAGAAGAGAAATTATGAGGTCTTTTAAAAGAGCCGGATAAACCCATGTCACAGGCTAACTGATACAACAAAACGACTCGCATGGGTAAGCAATTTTATTATTTTCTTTTATTAATTATACCTTGCGTCTCTCCTCTGCAGCTTCCAGTTTCTTCATTATCTCACCCAGTGATGTCTCCTTTTTCTTCAGAGGAGACAGAATAAAATCACCTTTGGCATTGCAGGTTGAGGGACTCAGGATGACCTCAAATGCTTGTCCTGAAGCACGCCTGCTCAGCTCCTTCACTTGGATGTCTGTATAACAGGACATTTGTTTGTGCTGGCCTGCAATTTTGATGATTAAGTCATGGTGGATATTTAAGTCACAAAATTGCAATATTTTGACAGAAATATCAGGCTTTTTTTCCCCTTGCTAAATAACTGACAATAAGCTGATGATTAAAAGCTTCTAATGAATGCTTTCATTGAGACTCACTGCCTGACTGAGGCTAATTAAAAGAGATCAAACCAGCTTCCTGCTCCCTTCGTAATTGTCACCATTTTGTCAGAGAGGTCAGCAGAGAGCAGTTTTGCCTGCTGTGAAGCAGCATTTGAAAGAAGCAATAAAGAGGAAATGAAAACAATATGTGACAAAAAAGACGGTGTAAGTGCTGCTTTACAGATCACTTGTGCAACTAGCTATACCAACCACATCAAAGGACTCCAGTTACATGTGTATGGCTAAAAGTTTGTTTCAGAGGTCTTTATTACATGTCTTCTTTATTTTTCACACTTTTCTAAAGAAAGGTTTTCCTGACTTGGGAGTTTTAAACTGCTGTTTCTTTGTGTTTACTTCAGTCTCTAGCCATACATCAAAATGTATTGAAATAAAAAAAGAATTTTAATGTAACTCTTTAAATGAAGTATGGCATGCTGAGGCTACTAATTCAGTTCATTCAATTTTTATCCTAATTACTTGCATAGTTTACACGTACCTTCACAAGTTGCCATTTAAGCAGGAATGTCGCCTTTTTGATACTAGAAAAAAATATGAAAAGAGATTATTATTAAGGAATGCATGCTTAACTGTAAAAGATTAACAAGCTTTCATGTTACTTTTGTCCACATATCAAAGAATGCTGTTTATGCAGCATGTCATTGTCCTCTCAGCAGGAGCTGACGGTGACAGCTCTTGTTTTCATAGATCATTGGTCAGGCATGCGAGTATAAATTTTATTGAAAAAAACTGGAAAAAAATTTTTTTCCTTGATTTTGGCCTGTGAACTGATAAAAAACACTGTTTTGGACACTTCAAGCAAAATGGCCCAATTCCTCTATTGACTGCATTTATGCTCATTTTGTTTGATGCATCATTGATTTAGATGAAATAATTCATCTTCTCAACATTAATATAAACATTACTGTAGTAGATGCTGTGTAGTTAAACATTATGCAGTTGTAACATTACATAGTGTGTTATAACCTATAACAACTTCTCCCCCTTTTCATCGTACTCAAGGTATAATGTTAATAAAAGACACAGTGAAAATATTTAAAGATCAAGTCATTCAAATGATGATTAGGCAAAATATTAGGATAAACGATGGCTCTGGTAACGGTTTAGTTATGGAAATAATTTTAATGAGCGTTTCAAATTTTGACGTAACGTTTCAGCAAATAATATTTACTGAACCGCGGCCATTACGTAACAACAAAATACATTTATTACTAACTGTAAAATAACTTTGCTGATGCTGAACAGACTTCTTAAACTTGAGAAAAAGTGCCCGAGTCGACCTTGAACTCTATCATCAGTTTGTTAGATCGGTTAAACATATGCATAAAATCTTTTGTTCTCACCGTGAAGTGCCTCTTGATGAAGAATAGACCGCCGCAGAGCTCCTCTTCTCTCCTTTCAGACCGCTAACATCTGCACCTTCGCGCCATCATCTGTCCCAACGTCAACGTCACTGGAGCTGGTAACATTGATTGGTCCAAATCTACCAATCACAGCAAGTGTTGAAACTGTAAGCGCCAGTAGGCCAAAAAAACAAAAACAAAAACTGGCACTACCTACATCATGGAGGTGAAACTTGACTGCGTTGATCTAACGTTATGTAACTCTAATCATCGACTCGTCCACATGTGTTATTGTAAACATAGAGTAGAGCAGAGTAGGCTTGTAGTAATTGTCACTGTATCTTCTGGATGATTAAGAATTAAATCAGTTCATGATTGCTGTTTCTTTTTTAAAAAAAGTCGTCCAAAACGCGTCAAAAAGACGTGATCTCTGTACATTTATGACATTCTCAGGGGAACCAGATTGCAGGGTTTTTTACGCAATTCCTGGACGTTGTACAGATGTAACTTCTAGACGTTATTCATATATTGCTTATCTCTTAGGAATATAGGCCTTGTGAAAAAGGTCCGGAATAAATCCAGCTGAATAGCGCAACAACGGCACTTGCTGTCTTAGAAGTGTAACTGCAGCCTGGTTTCAAAGTAAAATAAGATTGAACTGAAATATCTCTATTCATCCTCAAGGGGCAATTTGTTGTGCAACCAGCAGTAGTTGAACATGGTTGACACTAAGGTTCACACCATTGACTGTATAAAACACACACACACTCACGGGAACAGTACATGAAATAAAATCTAGGCAATAATTTAAATGAATATACTACTACTACTACTACCCATAGGCTTGCAAATTCATACAATAAGCCTAAGATAGATATCACAAACTCTTGAACAACATTAAAGATTTCAACTGGTAAAAAGTAGTGCATACCTAGTAAAATTGCTGTGAATTATTCAAACGACTGATAGCAGCAGGGATAAGAGTTTTTAAATCTATTAGTTCTGCATCATGTTTTCAGACAACCTCTGAGATGACCAACAGCCCTTCTTTCTCTTGGGACCATACAGTCTCTTTTCTTAAGATAAATCCCAGACAGATTGTTGAAGGAAAATCTGCTTATATTACAATGTGGGGGTTCCATTTTTGTCTGTACATGTTCTTGACAGTTGTGGCATGGAGGGGGGCACTGCCTGTTGAACGAAAGGTCAGCAGGCATAATAGATTTCAATGACAACGGCAGACTCTCTGATAATTCACTGCAAGAGATTAGGGTCAAAGGTTAAGGCTGTAAGAAGCAGCAGCGATGGGGGACTGTCACAGCCCAGTGAGCCTGACATGTAGAGTGAACCCACTCTGTCCAGCTAGCACACTCGTTTCAGGCTACTAAATTAGATCCATTGCTGATTCATGAAAGGCAGCCATCTGACAGCATGTCTGTCAAACTGCCTGTGATATATGTGTGTGTGTATCAGTGAGCCGTCGCACTGCCTCACCAGTCATTCCTAGGCATACATTTAAAGTCAGGTCAGTCCTCAGGCCCTGTGATTCTCTAGAATGATTGTCATGGTTAAAAGATCATGAAAAACCGCTGAAAAAGAGCTGATGGTTCCACACAGGAGACATAAGAAGAGGCACTGCATAGGAAAATATATTCATAAACAAAGAAAAAGATTTAGAAGTTCAAGAAAATATCGTCTGTTTATTCTTTATGTTGTGTTTTCAAGTTTAATATAAAGTGTAAGAAAGATTCTCACATCTGTAGAATCAAAAAACAATACATACATATAAGTTAATGTGAAGCAACTGAATGCTACTCAAGGGGCAACAGACGTCAGTTCACAGAAAACTACTTTTCCCAGGTATCTCGCTAAATAGCGCATGCGTAGTTGAATCATAACGACAAGACTGACTGCGATGTTTTCAGTAGCAACCGCCAGCCTGGAAGTGATTTTCAAAGGTAAGAAATGTTAAAAAAAAAAAAAAACAGCATGGAAATTATTTTTCTGGTAAATAGAAAGACGCGTATTTCACTTTAAAAGATTGAGCCAAATCTTTCACTGCCTCTGAAGTGCAACGGTTAGCTAGCTAACGAGGCTAAAGTTAACGTTAACTCGCCTCGTTTTTGGGTTTGACCGTTAAAAAATCAAAAACACGGAACCGAAGGATGTTTCATACCGCAAAAGATTCTCTTACCGTCGCTGTTACATGTACATATGTTAAGTCATCTGAATTAATCGATTTGTCCTGTAGAGCTTTTAAACCCATCTGGAACACAACACGCAACACTAACGTTACATATAAAATCTGGCATTTTTTTTTGTTCAGAGTAACGTTACATATTCCTTTAGACATACGATTCAAATTCCCCAAAATATCTTTAGGCCCATGACACACCAATAAAACATTCTGAAACAAACACTAACTAACTCAGATGTTGGCCCGGTGTGCCATGGCTGTCTGCGTTTGTCTTACAATGTTTGGAGATGTCTGGCAGATTCAACATGTTTCACCTTTGTTTGTTCGTATTTGATCAAGTTTTGTCAGTGTGCCTTGCTTTCAGATGTATATTCATTGCGACGCAGTTCTCACATTGCATTATTATCTGTAACAGTAAGCCAGCGGTGTGTCTGTTGTGTTTAATGAGAGGTTTTAAAAGAATTGGCTTTGTGTTGGACCACAGACAATGATGTCTTCAGTTTCCAGTTCACAACTCCGTTTTTTTAAGATCCACCGCTTGCTCCACATTTTTACGATTTTACAAGCTTATTGGCAGACGTCTTGCCAATTTCAAACACAGGTACAAGGACAGAACAGTACAAGGAGGGTCCCATAATTAGCATACATATCCTCCTTGCTCTCCTTTTTGAGGTTTCTTCTGCCGTCAACTGTTTTTACTGTCAGTTTGGTCAGCTGTTTTGTTTGGATTGGTTTTATCAGTGTGCCATTGGCAATTGGTCCTCACCAATTTAAATAAGTCATTCTGGGACAACTGCTAACATTGGAGTGTTTGCTGTTGTTGGAGGATGTTTGATTGGTGTGCCACGGATGCCGTGTGCCATGCCATTAGAGTACGGCACATATCCAACACTGGAACAGCACAGTTTCTATCCTATGTTAGAAATTTAATACCCAGCTCGTCTTGCATTGCTCCACTTTTTTTAAACTGTGTGGCAGCAAAGAATTTTGCTAATATTCAAATGAGAGGCTCTTGACATGTGACATGCATGCCAAATACATCAGAGGATGCAAACTGTGAGTCAGAAGTATTAAGTCTTATTCTACTTTGTATTGTTGTATCTCCTCAGGGAAATTTGTTTTCATGAACAGATTTTTAAGTTGAGTTTTGCTTACGTTTTCTCTAACACTTAGAACTGTGAAAGGTAAATCTAAAATTGAAACATCTGAAGTCTAATGAAGGTCCTTTTCATCTTCAGACTGAAATATGTCCATGTTACCTGATGAGACAGCAGCAGATTTGCCAGTCAGAGACATCACAGTACACTTGTCCCAGCTTACAGCGGGTCTGCAAGGTGAGTTATTTGCTGTCCCGACAACGTTAAGACCCACAGTAATGGCATGTGTTATCAATCATTTTGCTTGTGGAAGGGCATGCATTGTTATAACTTCATCCAAACAGTCTTCCAGTAAGAAATGTTCTGGGTCCATTAGCAAGACACAATTAATTTTGTTCCCAACTAATAATTAAAAATATATATATATCTATCACACTTAATATTTTTCATGTTTATTTCAATACTTAAACTAAAAATGTTGGGCATGTTCTGCGTATAGAGTGAGCAGGTTGAAATGACAGAGGAAGACAGGGTGGTTTGGTTCAGTCTGAGCTCCGTGAAGATCATCAGATCCTGTCTTTCTCTGGTCCTTACAACTTGCCATATTTGCTCTTTGGTCTTTAGTCTTTCATTTGTCATGTCCCCCAGCTATTTTGGCATGTTTAAAAATCTAAAAACAACAAGAAGTCTGAGCCTGTTTCTTGTGGTAACAGATTCATTGGTGCATCAAGATGTTCGGGTGCGACAGGATATGTCACGGGTGTCCAGGGAGGAGCTGGAGGACCGCTTCTTCAACTTGCATGAGGAGAACCTGCAGCTCAAGCAGCATACTCACAAACAAGATGACAAGATCAAGAAGTGAGACACACACACAAACACAGATTTTCCATTTTCCACTCGTTCTGCACTTTCATGAAACTGTGGGAGTGAAACAGTTAAAACATGATTAGAAACTGCAGGTTGGTTAAGACATCCTGACATTTACTCTATTGTATGTGTTGCACTTCAGAAATATGCCAATCAGTATTTCCCATAATGCAGCCTGATGGTGTTTTCATAAGATCATCCTCTTTAAGATGGCTGTTAGTTGCCTGTTTCTTTCATACTTCCTATTTGTTTGTGACACAGGGTGTAAAGTTTCAGGCCCAAGCTGCTATCTCAGATGACATCACTGTGATGTCATCATATATTTCCTCTGTAATTCTCTCATTCTTCATCCGTCTGCTCCACCCTTCAGGTTGGGCACGAAGCTGATGAAGCTGGTGAAGGACCGGGGACGTATGGAGCAGCTGGCGTTCGGGGGAGGCCAGCCAGTCTCCAGGGTGCGGGACGTGGAGACGGAGGAGATGATAGAGGAACTCCAGGAGAAAGTCCGGGGGCTGCAGATGGAGAAGGAGGGTCTGAAGCAGCGCCTCATTGTGGCCAAGCAGCATGTTATCAACTCACAGAGGCGGAGGCCAACGCCATATGGCAATGTCCAATCACGGGTCAACTCTGGGCTACAGAAACTGCGAGATGACGCTTCCTCTCCTTCTCAAACTCGACCAAAAAGTAATGCAGAGAACCTTACCTGAAACAGTTTAAACACGCTTTCACATAGCTACACCTGAGCTCTGTAGACAAATCTTCTCAGAAAGTAAACAGGCCACCATTTTTCAAAGCTGCATTGTAGATACCAAAGCATTACTACTGGACATGGTCACTGTGTACATGACCAAAGTTTTTACACTGATCACAACTGTCATGATGTCACAGATGAGCAGATTCATTGTGGTAAAATCTTGTGGGAACAAACTCTGCTTTGTTCTGCAGGCACCAGGAGTTTGGAGGGAGGTGGGAGACCTCCAACTGGCCTCTTGCCTCGTTTTGGACATAACCTGCTGGAGGAGGCGAGGGCAAAGATCCGCAACCTGTGAGTGCTGCACCTTCCTCACCAAGTGTCAGTTTTTCAGCCCTGGAGGTTTCTGCTTAGTCTGATCCAAAGTTAACTCAGAGTTATTGTACATTACAGGCACTGATCACAGTAAGTCTGTATTTTTGACGTTTTGGGTGTCCGATTGTTAACTTTGAAGGCAGATGGGCGAGTTTTTGTTATTTGATCTCAGAGGAAACATGTTTGGTGAAGGAACTGCTCATGTTATGTGTTCTTTGTTGGACTTGGAGGTTGTGTGAGCTGTCAGCCTCACTGAATCTTTAGTTCAGCTGTTGATTATAATGGTTTCCCTCTCTTTGTTGACCAGTGAGAATGTGATCGAGCTCCAGCAGAGCCAAATGGAGGAAATGGAGCGAGCCTCTGAACTGCAGCAGGACGAACTGAGGAAGAAGGAGACAGAATATGAAGAGAGACTCCTGCAGGTCCGACAGCAGCAGACTTCCAAACTGAGGTGAAACAGATATGAAAGCAAAGGGAGCATTTTTGTTTTCCTATACAGGATGAGCCTCACAGGCCACCATAAATATGAAAAAAAGGTCTGAAAGCAGATTTAAGCTCTGACTGTGTTTGTCACATACACACACACACACACACACACACAGAGTGTATATAGTGTTGTAATAGAAGTCTCAGCAGAGACCTGCTCATGAGCTGCAGCTCGACTGTTTGTCTGCGTTGACCATCTGAAGTCAACTAACAAATGGAAAAATAAATGAAAGCAGGAGATTTGGTGGATGTTAGTTTGTCTGCAGCTCTTTCCAAACATAGTTTGAGTCGAAGTATTGATCGTGCTTCCCCTGCCCTTTTCTCATTTCACCAACAGAGGATAGAGGCAGCATACATGAATCTGCTCTGTCAACAAACACATCAAGTCCTTACACACATGAATGCTCCCTCACACTTGTGTGTTTGTCTCTCAGGTCACATGTCAACAACAACGTTACAATGATCAAACTGCAGAAGCAGCTGGCTGACAGGTGCAATGCTGTTACAGAGCTTGAAGGCCGATTTCTGCAGCTGCAAGAGGTGAGAAACTTTTACAGCCTCGCTGTAACATGGACTCACAACCCCGATGCTGAAATCCAGTAATGACAATAAATGGAGGTGTTCCTGTTGGGAGCAGCCTTCACCTGCTGTCTGACACCTGAGAGTCTCTGGGGAAACAAGGAAAGAAAAAAGATGGTTTTTTGCACACCATTGTGTTGTAAATTAGACATGCAGGTGTTGATTTTTCCTTCTCATTCTGTAATTTGAAGAGATACATCGCAGTGAGACACAGGAACTTCATATTTAGTGTTTCTGTGGTTTTCATGACCCAAAAGGCAGCACATGTCAGAATCACAGCAGTGGAAGATTCAGGAAAAAAATTGACTAAATTATAAAAATATAACCCAGGTGTTATTATATTATTATATTATTATAAAACTCAGGTTTATTATATATTTTTTTGGAATCGTCTCCCTTCCTGTGGCTCTCTGCTTAAAAGCTCATTGGTTATCCTGAAGAAGTAAATCTTTAAAAATATTTTATATAAATATATTATTATATTAAGTTTTATGTGCTTTAGAAAAGGTTCAGTAGTTTCCTCAAACAGCTGCTCGCTGTAGTTTTTATCAAACAAACAGGAGGAAATCTGCGTCTGATGTGGCTGTGTGATCTCTGAGTCTGTGACGCTTGATGTTTTTAATCGAGCTCACAGGAAGAGGAACCATTAGACTGTGACACACACACACACACTGGGAGGAGATACGTATATGTATCCATGATGTCATGGTGGCTCCGCCCACTTTGGATGATACAGCAATGAATTTTGCTGAAATGTAGATTTGTGGATTTCAGAATCAGAGGACATTGAAGGCCAGTCATGATGCAGCAATGGTGAAGGTGGACGAGCTGTCGGCTCAGCTGAAGGATGAGAGGATGAAGAGTTTGCAGCTGGAGATGCAGCTGCAGAGCTTGAATCTGGCCAAGAGAAAGATGGAGCAGGTGAGTCCAACACTGTTATTGAACATGAAGATGACTCTGCTGTGTCTTCAGTCCAACACCGTGGTTCAGTTAGAAACCTCCAGTCTCTCTGCTGCCCCTCAGTGGAGATTTAAACTTCACCTCCTCCTCAGGACTTTAACATGTTTCATCACAAAGCTGCAGCAATCAGTTAGTTATTAAAAACATGAAATAAAAATCTGGATCAATTTTTAAAAAATCAATTAATCAATGCATCCATCGGTGAAATATAGTTAGCTTTTGGAAATGAAATTGTTAAATGATCGATGGCTTCTTCAGCTTCTTGTCCTCATTTCTTTAAAAAAAGTTATAATGTGTGAAATTAATAACAAATTGAAATAGTTAGACTTACTTTAGTTTCCTTTCAGTTACAGAAGGTTTAACTTTAGACAAACAGGAGGCAGTTGGATAGAGTCTGTGTGTTTATAATATGTTTGTGGTTGTTACACATATTTCTTTTATCACACATGAAGAAAAACATCCTAATTAAAGCATAAATGAAGCAGGTACATGTGAGTCCATCAAGCAGATGAATCAGCAGATGAATCAGCTGTTTGACTTTAAACAAACAAACATCACAGGATATACATAAGGTTGTTCTGGAGGTTTTCCTGTCAGTCTAAAAGTCTCCCCCATGTTCTCCTGCAGATGCAAGAGCTGATCAGTGAGTTGGAGCAGGAAAGGGACCTGCTGAAGGAGCAGTACGACAAACTGGTGAACAGGTAAACTGCTGCTGCTCTGATGGTTCATGTCGGTATTTACTGTTAAACTCATGTTTCACACATGACTGTTTCACTGCCTTAAAAACCTGCTTCACTCATGTGTTTTCAGTACCTTAGAAGTGTCACAGCAACAGAAATGGCAGATTCAGGAGCAGCAGCTGAAGTTCCAGATCGTCCAGTTGGAGACAGCACTGAAGGCCGAGGTCATTGAAAAAAATGAAATCCTCGACAAAAAAAAGGCTGAAAGGGGTACGTTTACTGCGTTTGCCCTTATGTTACAACTCATATTACAACTGATCTGTTTCCTGTTTTTATTCACACAGTCCAGAAGAGTAAACTTAATTAATATGATGGTAACTTTTGAAAATTTTCAGTCCTTCCTCAAGTTTGTATTTATAAATGACTATTGTCATTTCTTGTAAAACTAATGTTCAACATATAAATGGTGATACAGAGATCAGATGTAAAGTGTGTGTTTTTTTTCTTCAGACATGAGCGAGAAGCTGATCGAAGAAAATAGGAAACAGAAGCAGCAGCTGGAGGAGCTCAGGGAGCAATTAAAGCTCTCCAGCAGGGTGAGTGTGTGTGTTTGTGTTTGTTTTAGTCAGGTGAACTCTGTCAGTTTTTATACATCCATGATGAATGTGGTTGTGCTGGTTGAGTGGCTGATCCTGATCCTCTGTCTCACTGTGTCTCCTTCTGTTTCCTCCACAGATACAACAGTCTCAGAAGAACGGAGACCTGAGCTTCCTTACAGAGGTGGAGGAGGGAACGAGCTCCGTCCAAGAGCTGCAAGCTGCTCATGCTGAAACCATCCTGGAGCTGCAGAAGACCAGAACCCTCCTCAGCATAGAGAGCAAGATCTCCAAAGACTACAAGGTGGAGGGGTTACCTGCAGACCAGCACACTTCACTTCTTTCAACTCATCTTTCTTTTTTACCCCTCATTTGTTTTTTTCCCTTTTTATATGCAGATTTTTGTCTCTTTCAAACTCAAGTTTGTAGGTTGTTTGCCTCATCTGCACTTGAGGACCTTTTTGTTGCTGCATTGTTCTGTAATATGTGAAACAGGGCCACAGGTCCTGCTGTGATCAGCTGATGCAGAAGGCAAAACCCCCCAACAGTCTCAAAGCTGATAAACAGCACTTTAATATCATGGCCACTGTTTTGTTGATGAGGGTCTTTGTAGTCAGCTGGGTTCCATCAGCAGCTGTGAACTGAAAGCATCCATGTAAGCCAATGACGTGTAAGTACTCAGTCTGGATCTCTTCTCTTGCTGATGAGGCGGAGCTGGAAACCGTGTTGGAGAAGATGGAAAGGGACAAGGTGGCGTATGAGCAGAAGCTGGAGCGACAGGCCCAACTGCTGGACACGAGAGCAGCCAAGATCAAAAAACTGGAAGGTAACAAATCCATCCAGGCTGCAACATGCTGCTCGTGCTCACCTTCAGTCAAAGTTATTAATGAATCCTCGTTTTTTCTGTGAAAGTCACATGATCAGACTGATTCCACTCATGTATGCTAGTATGAAGCTACAGCCAGTTAGCTTAGCTTAGCTTAAATACGACAGGCAGGGGGAAACAGCTAGCCTGGTTCTGTCCAAAGGCCACAAAGCAGCCAGCAACACATCATTAAGCTCATTAATTAAACAGTGTATTTCTTAAACCTTCTGATCATGTTGTTCTGACCTGTTGAATCAGAACAAAAGATGAACAGCTGTTTTGGAAAACATCTGCTTCTCTGTTAAAAGGTCAAAGCTGAGGGTGAAGTTGTGTCTGCACAGATAA
Organism: Acanthurus lineatus; assembly: GCA_029814665.1. Taxonomy (NCBI): domain Eukaryota; kingdom Metazoa; phylum Chordata; class Actinopteri; order Acanthuriformes; family Acanthuridae; genus Acanthurus; species Acanthurus lineatus. Next base: position 25,293,050 of record JAPZDV010000023.1, read on the forward strand.
ACAATGACTTGAAAGTCCTGTTAAAGGTCCAACAGACAGCAACACTCTGTCAGCTCAGACGCTGATGATCATTTCATGGACCTAAACAGCAGCTCCTCACAAACACACCGCACGCTCAGACACTATCCCATAATAAACACCAGTCTCCTGTCTGAATCTGTATCTTCTCTTCTTTAAGCTTAAACTTGCTGTTTTTCTGTCGTTGCTCCTCAGCTCAGTTCAAAGACGTCGCCTACGGCACCAAACCTTACGTCTTCAGACCCGACGCCAACAAGAAAGATGATGAGGATGAGGAAGACGAGTTCAGTGAAACTCTTCACCTTAAACATGGGGAGAACCTCCTTGAGCTTCAGATCATCGGTGCCACGCTGTCTCCGTCCGCCCTGGAGGTTCTGGCTGACAGTGAACCCTCCACCTTCTGTACCTACGCCTTCTATTTGTTTGAGCTGCACTCCACGCCAGTGGTGACGGGACAGAAACCCAAATATGGCTTCACATCCAAGTACGTAGTAAACATGGACGACAACTTCCTGCACTACCTGCACTCGTCCGCCATCACTGTGGAGCTGCATCAGGCCCTGGGTTTGGACTGGAGGACGCTAGCGAGCGGGCGGCTGCAGCTGCATCAGCTGCTGGAGCAGGATGGGAGAGTTCATGGGACGCTCCCACTGGTGGGTGAGTGTCATTACATTAGACTTGAGCCCCAGTACTTTAGCCTGGGTTTCCACAAGTCCTGGAAATCATTGAAAGTTTGTGAATTTGAGTGGACCTGAATAGACACAGTTAATTGAAAGTGCTTGAATTTATATATTTTAATATATATATATATATATATTTTTTTTAATATATTACAAGAAATTCAATTAGAGTTATTTTCTTGATGATTGTTAATTAGAAAGATTCAGCAGAAAAATGAGGCTGTTTTTCCCTCAGGTACGTCTGATGAGGCGTGCTCCTTCGGCTCTGTGGATTACTGGCTGAGGCTGAGGATTCCCATGGCAGAGACCATCCGTCTGTTCAGGCAGAGGGTGAAGGCTACTGGCTACATCCACACTGGACTCAACGAAGAAGACACACAGGTACCTGCACGTCACATTGCTGCCATTTAAAGGAAACCTGATGTTTGTAAGGAGCCGGTTTTACTTCTGTGGCACCAGTCTTCATTTCCATCACTTCTTATACCATCATCAGAGTAGCTGCTGAGACCCAAAAAAGCATCAAAGTTTCACCCAAACCCAGATATAAACCTGTAACTATCACTTTCAGCCACCACACAGCAGCAGCTGGAACGAACTTTCCGTCACAGTCCAGAGCTGCCGAGCTCTTCACTCCAGACGCTCCAAGGAGCCGAGCCCCTATGTCGTCTACAAGATCTACGACTTTCCCGACTACCCAACTGCCACCGTTGACGACTGCTGTGACCCCCACTTCAACGATGTCAAGTCCTACCGTGTCTCCATGGATGAAGATCTGGACCAGTACCTGAAGTCTGAGGTGCTTCAGCTCTATGTGTTTGACTACAAAGAGGAGAAGATGGACGAGTACTTGGGGAAGGCCAGAGTGCCTCTGCTGCCTCTGAGCCGGGACGAGGGCATCGCCGGTGAGGGTTTACTGCCAGGAATCAGTGTCAGGCCTCGCTGCTTCTCCTGACCTGACTTTACAGGAAATAAAGCAGAAAATAGACTCCAATTGAAACATTTAGAAATAAGAAAATTCTTGTTTGTCCTTCAGGTGCGTTCGAACTGACTGATCCCTATGGACTGCCTGCCGGCCATATTGAAGTGACACTGAAGTGGAAGTTCATTTACCTCCCTCCATCAGGCTCCATCGGGACTGCTGAGGAGCCTGAGCTGCTCCCAAAGGAGGAAGACAGGAAGCTGAAGGAGGACGATGGGAGTAAGCAGGAGGAGAAGAAAGACAGAGACGATAATGAGACACTGCAGGACACGACTCAGCCGTCCATCTCAGCACCTCAGGTCACAGCGTCTAAGGTGAAAACCAACTTTCACTTTGTTCCCTGAACAGACATACTAACCTTTCTTCTCTTTGTGCTGTTCAGGAGGTAAGAAATGAAAATTATTATAGTTCCAGCTGAGTAGAAGAGAAATCTGATTCAGAGCATAAAAGATAAATACGTGCTGTGACAAACCAGCTCTGAAATCATTAGAAGAAACATTTTCTATACAGGTGTATTTCCACCCACCTCACCTCTTAATCTGAGTGTTTTCTCTCCATCAGGCTCCACAACCAAAGCCCAGACAGAGCACACAAGTGAAGGAGGGACAAGCTGCTAAAAGAGTCACATTTGTAGATCCGATGGCCACAGAAACCAAACGGCAGGTGAGTGACCAAAGGTGGAGAGAACGAATGAAAACTGCAGAGCTTTAGGTGAAACAGCAGTTCAAACAGATGTGAGCGGCTGCAGGCCAGATTTAAAAGGTTTTAATAACCAGTGAAGTTACTGTTTAGAGGGAAAACTGTGACTGCTGAGAGTCAACGGTGCTGAAAAATAAGCTCAGTGTTTTTTTCTTTACACACAACAAATTTTTCAGCTCAAATGCAGCACAGTGAATCAGCTCACCTTATTATTTGAAAATGACCTGATGAATTATAAACCTTAGATAACAGAGACAAAGCTGCAGCAGCAAGATGTCAAGGAAAACTTCATGTATGTAAATGTGGTGAGTTCATTTAACTGTGAAATCTGCTGCTTCAGGACCCAAGAAGTAAAACTGAAAAATTCCTCATCTGGTAAAAAACAGAAAAAATAGAACTTGAACGTTTTGTGCTTTTGTCTCTTTGTCAGGTTGAAGACAGGAGCTCAGCAGGTGTTTCTGCTGGGAGGAGACAGACATTGTCACCTGTCGTGCAGGTAAAGCTGCAGGGGCACTGCTGGCAGAGCAGATCTGCTTCACTTTGCATATGAAAATTGTAATAGTAACTACATGGAGGTCATTCACAGGAGGCTGCAGGAAATTCACATTTTCAGTTAGAGGAAAAAGAGTTTTCGACTCTTTCTGAGGAAAGAATCAGTCTGTTCTTAAGAAACAAGATAAAAATCTTAAAAAACAAGATAAAATCATTGTAAAACTGATCGACTGGAACAAAAACTGCCAAAAAATTTGAACCTGAAACTCTGACTCTACTCTGCACTGGACTGACTCTTCTGTCACCGTTGCTGATGTGTATTTAATTACTTTTTGAATTTTCGATACAGTTTGTCTCGACTCCAGCTGCTCAAAATACGGAGGAGGAAGAGGAGGATGAGGAAGAAGAGTCCCAGATCTCTGAAGGACAGCTGCTCTCAGTTGGCTCTCAGTCCAGCTCCTCCAACTCTGAGGTCTCTGAGGAGATCATGGAAGGTCAGTGATAACTGATCAATATTCATTGATAGTTTCACTGTTTAATGATATAATTCAGTCTGCAGACTCACAGTCACACTGAGGTTTCACATGTTTCACAGGTTTAATGTTCCTTTTAAATGAAGAATCTCTTTTTTTTATTTCAAATGTTTGTCAGTTGAAAACTTTATTCTGTGGAGAAACTGCAGCAAAAATCTGTTACTGTATTAATGAAACTTGTAGGACCTGGGTTAATGTGTGTGCGCACGTGTTAGTGAATGTGTGTGTGCACAACTCTTATAGAGGATAGTGGTGTAGCATGAACTGTATACATCTTCAGGTGTCTCTTGTTTACAATTGCTTGCTGATTTCTTCACATCAGGTTTGTTTCCATTTGTGTCACATGATCTGAATCTCAAATCAAATATCACCTCATATCATGACAAAAACATTTTTTCTGTGATTCAGTAAATAAAAAGTTCAGCTCCAGTAAAAAAGGTTAAAAAAAAGGCAAAGTTTCAGCTAAACTTTGTCTTTTTTGTCTTGTTTGCGTGTTTTGTGTGTGTATAATGTTTCTAATATTCTGATTTTCACTGAGGAAAGAAAGTGTTCTTGTTTTTTTTCCAGTGTTTCACTCAGCTTATTACTCAGCTGCAAGAAACATTCTGATGGTACAAATCTGTGTGTTGATACTTGTTATCACAGTTTTTCTGTTTTAACCAGTGATCTCTTTCACATTTCAATTGGTGCAGACATGGAGCAGCTTCCAGCAACCAAACAGGATCAGAGTGAGTCAACTCAGTCAGACAGTGACGACTGCATCGTCCACGAACAGACGACAGGGAGGAAGGTGAGTGAGGAGGGAGAGGATGAATGAGAAGGAAGGCATGAGACCCATCTGTTTTATTTTTGTTTTTTGTGCCTGCAAACAGGAAGTTGTTTGTGACTACTGATCTGAGTTTGAGCTTACTAAGTTTCTGAGTCTGTGCTGCAAACAACATTTATTGTTATTATTGATTACTCTGCAGATCATCTTTTTAATTGATTAATTGTTTGGTTTGTTAAGGAAGAATTGTAACAAAGTCATCAAATGTCTGGTTGACTGTGGTTGTGGCAAAATTCACCTTTAAAAAAACAACGAAGATAGGATGTTTTCTGTTAAGAAATAACTTCAGGGCAAAATATTCAAATTGCTGCAGGTCAATTTTCTGTTGATTGATTGACTAATCATCCACTAAATTGATTTTATTTCATGTAGGATGAACAAAAAGTTAGACAGAAAACAGGTATATTAAGACATTTTCAAAGCTTATTTGAATCTAAACTCAGTTATGTGTTTCAGTTTGTTCCATTGTCTGTTTAAACACTCACAGTCCACATGTTTAACAGATGTTTGTTGAGTGTTTTTATGGAAACTCAAACAGGTTAATCACCATATTTGATCCGACGTTATGAGAAATCTGTTATTCATCTCAGTCTGATATTGTCTGTTTGACGTGTGAGGCATTTGAGCTGCACCTGAAGCTGCTTGTCCAGTGAACGAGCTGTTTCAGCGTTGTTTCCATTTAAGCATCATCGCTGTAGAAAGTGACAATCCGTGTTTCATCCTCAGGCCTCTGAACGGATCCGAGTGGAGATTCTGTCTCTGAGCTTGCGGCCTGAGTGTCAGGTGGCCCAGGACAGCGGCGTGGTGCGTCTGTTTGTGGAGTACTCTCTCCTGGACCTGCCCACAGAGGAGACCCCCCTGTCTCTCCCCAAACCCCCCCGGGGCAAAAGTATCAACTACAACTACAGCAAAGGTAAGAACCTGCTCATGGAAGCACTGCAGCCTTGCTTTACTGCACACGTGCAGTTTACACTGCAAGTCTCTGTTCTGATACATCAAGGTGCTTAATTGTGTCGCTGAAAGTTGTGATGTGTTTGTGTCATGACCTCACAGTGTTTCCTGTGGACGCTGTGACAAACGGGCCGAGGCGGCGGCTGCTGAGAGACGTCCTGCAGGGACGAAACCCTCAGATGGAGAGGTGAGGACATGTTTGACTGCAGAGACTGAGACAACTGGAGATGTGTTCAGGTCCAAAGTCTCAGCTGTAATAAACATATGCTGCACAGGAAGTGATGCATTTCCTCCATATTGACACAAAAAACGAAGAGTTCTTAATATGCATTTTTACAGCAAAGCCAAAAAGATCAAAATTGAGCAATGTTGATTTGATACAAAACAACTTGACTGCGTCAGCATCGTTTACAAATGTTTGCTGCTGTCTCCAAGTGGACAAAACCATCAATTGCGGGTTTAAAAAGAGAATGTTGACTTGAGACTTTAATTGATAAAGACAATGATTACAATTTGCAGCCTGAAAATGAGATTAATGAAACTGATGAAAAAATTTATTGATGAATGTGTTTTTGATCAGAATCCGGTTTACGGTGGTGAGTGAACCTCCAGAGGAGGAGGAGCAGGAGAAGGAATGTGAGGACGTGGGCGTGGCCTTCCTTAGGATCCCTGAAATCCTGGAGAAACAACAAGACCTGACTGAGACCAGTCTGACCGGTCCGAACAAACACACACACTACACTTACACATATGCATATTCACACATATGCACATGCACACACACACGCACCCTTAAACCAAATCTCAACCCTCAAACTTTCAAACTTTTGTTCAACATTTTTGTCCCCACAAAGCTAGTTGACCCTGAGAGTTGGCTCCCTGTTTTCATACCCCACAAATGTAGTAACATAGAAAACACACACAGGCACTCATATACACACACACACCATAGTAGTGTCTGAGCATAGAGCAACTCTCAGAGCAGGTGGAATTTCCATCATGTGACCAAGTGTGTGTCTGTGTGTGTGTGTGTGTGTCCTGCAGTCATGGACATGGAGGACAGCGGCGAGGTGGTAGGCAGTCTCATTGTGTCTGTCGAAGGCCTGGAGGCTCTGCGCACCATCATGGAGGATGAGGAGCGGTGCCCCGCCCCCTTTTTGCTGCCATCAGCATGACACAACGTCAAGGACTAGTCAGCTGATGTCACAGAGACATGTGACCAGTTACTCAAGCAGAAATCATCTTATATCTTCAGGTCTGAGGCTGTTTAAACAGTAGATGGCGCTGTTTCGTCGTTAACATCTTGAGTTCCGTGGGTGTTTTGTTGATATGAACACTGAAGTGTAAAACATGTCAGCTGCTGTTTGTTGACATGTGTTTGTTTCTTTGAACTCAAATTTGTTGTTTGCAAGTTTAAAATAAATTCAGGTTAAAAACTGCAAACATTCAGGTTCCACGACAGTTTTAAACATCATGTCAGTGACAGTGCCTCAATGTGGCGCTTTGACACGTCTCAGTGAAACAGTTAATGCTACAGGGATACAGATTCTGCTCCTTTTTTAATGTAAAATTCAGACGTTCTTTGAGTCAATGTGCAGCAACAAATGAAGATATATAAAGAAGCTGCAGGTGAAGAAACTGATCAGATTGACTGAACAGTCGCTTTTTGTTTCAGTGACATTGGAGGATCATCAGCCACCACACAGATGCCTCAGAAAAATCTGAAAACAGAAATAAATGTCTTACTTTGCACGAAGACAAAACTACTAAGGAAAACAGTTTGAAATGACTGTTTTCAAAATAAAAGTGTACCTTTAGTTTAAGAGTGTATCACTGAGTCAAATGTGTAAACGTTCATTCTGTAAACTGGCTGTTAAAATGTTTAAATGTAAGATAATGTAAAGTCTGCACTGTGTTGATGCACTGCAGTTATTTATTTCATGTCTGTCTGTATGTTTTAGGAAAACTCAGTCTGAAACTGTTAATGTAGTTTTTGTTGCTGCTCAGATTGAGATTTCACATCATTTCATTTTGGATGAAAAAGTCTGTGGATTTAAAACCTGCGCAGAAGTCTTTATTCAAATGTGCCTTAAATTCCAAATTTTATCAATAATGTTTTGTATTGTGCTCTAATAAAGAGTTTTTCTGTACATGTGGGATGTATATTTTATGCACCTTGAACTTCATGAGATTTTGAAATCATCATAAATGACTCACAGCTGCACATCTTCAAATTTTTTATGAACATCAATAAAAGTACAAACGAGTACCGACAATTTGGAAGAAATGTGAATCCATCATTAATTTTAATAAGCTGAATCTGCTAAGAAAGGAAATCAATAAAAATCTAAAAGCATCAGCTGGTTCTTATGAGTCATGGTTTTAAATATCAGTAATCTGATTATTTTGTTTTCTGCAGATCGAACGGTTTGTGTTCTGATCTTCAGTTTCTGTTTTATATCTTCAGTATTAATCTGACCTTTATAAATATTTTTGGTTTTCTTTAGAGAAATGAAATGCTGAAATAAAAACAGTCTCATTTGGGTTTCTATTTATTTTTTTTAAGTTTTTTTTTACACTCAGATTACTACAGAGATTAGTGAAGCTTTGGCGACCCCTAGTGGAAAGTTTGAGAGCCAGTGGACTAAATGGTTAACTTGATAAGTAGCCAATAGATTAATTAATAGTAGGATGATTAATTATGACTGATTTGCTGCAGCCACCATGGATTTTTTTAATAAATGTTGTAAAACTTGAATCCTGCTATTGTTTCTTGAGTTTTTGCCTTTGAACAGTCTCGTTATTTACTGTTGTTTATTTGTTTACTATGTTGTTTTCATTCTGTTTTTGTTTGTTGTTTTTATCCTCTCACTCTGTTTGCCGTCTGCGACATTTCTCTTAGTCCTCAGTTCACAGAGAAGTTCTGCGCTACAGCACAGCAGGCTGCAGACTGTCAGCTCCAGCTGACACACACTGAGGAGGAGGTTAAAAAGAGGAGGAGGTGAAGACGGGAGGAAGTAAGGAAGAGCAAGTCACAGAAACCTCAGATTCAGGAATTAAAGAGTCCCAGTTGAGGACACAGCCGTCTCACTGCAGCAGGTAAGAAACTCTGTTTCACTGAATTTGCTGAAATATTTGAGCAGGTTCTGACAAAAACTCTGCAACTCTTTTCAATCATTAATTCTTTAAATAAGTTTTTAAAACAAAGGCATTTTGGTCTGCCATTACAAAACAATGATTATTTGGGTTTTTTTGGACCAACAAAATTTAGTGAAGCCACATTGTGCTTTAGGATATTTAAAAAGGTTTTTTTAGTGTTTTCTGATGATTTTTAACCAAATGAATCGAGAAAAATTTTAGTGGATAAATTGATAACGAAAACAGCTGTAATTTCTTGATAGAAGATGTAGCTCTACTGTTTTTTTAGTTGTGACAGCAATTTTCTTCACCTCAGAACCGGAGAAAATAACCTGACTTGATGAACAGAAACACCTTGTTGTTTTTTCATGAAAAAAAATCACAAGTGTCAAATTTAGTTTTTGAAGAATATTTGGTTTCAAACTGAATATGGCAGCTGGACAACCTCTCTAAATGAGAAAGATTATTTGTTTATCATTTGTTTGTTTTATTTGTTTATTGCTCTGTGGCTGACGTCCCCATGGCGACAAGGTAAATGTTGCCGGGGTCTATCAATAGTCGTTGCTCTGTGGGAAAACAGCAGGACGTCCACAGGACTTCAGCTGTTCATGAAGGTTGGAGCCGAGCGATGGAGTTGCACATTGCAGATACAGAAAGCTGCCATTCAAATAAATAAACAGAGAAAAAGGAAGCAATGAGCAGCCTAACTGTGGTGTTCCTCATGACTCCGTTCTTTTCCCTAAATTTCCTCTAACACGGTGACATTCAACAGAAACCACAGTTTTGCTTTCAGTCTGCAGCCAGACAAACCTGACCTTTGTCTATCGTCCTTATATCGTCTGTTTGATGCTCAGTTTAGGTTAATTTTGTTTATTTTTTGCTGACGATCTAAGCATTTTTCTCTGCATTTTAATGTCTTTTTACCTGCTGTCACCTGACCTTCAAGTTATCCTTTTAGTTTTAGTACACACTCACCATGTGAAATGTCTTTTGTCAGTTTAATAAAGTATAAAACTTAATGTGAACCTATCAGAGAGAACACAGCAGGACCCAGTATTGACCCCTGAGGAGCTCCACAGCTCAGAGAGGCACAGTCACACAATGATGGATCAGTTCTATTATTAATATTTGTTAATAGAAGAAGCTCTGAATGAGTTTTGGATGAGTTTCTCTGTGTTCAGGCTGTCGTTTTCTGCAGAGTTGGTCATCATGAGTCTGGACGAGGACACTCGCTGGCTGGAGTGGGTGACCAAACAGTTTGAGAGCATTGCTGGGGACGACAAAGAGATCGACATTGATGAGTTTAAAACAGCTTTGAAAGTAAAAGAGGTGAGAAAGAGAGAGGACTTACTTCACTGAAATGAGAGTATAAACACAGTGATGTATAAATACTCCGATACATGTAAAAGTCCTGCATTTAAAATCCAACAAAAGTAAAGGTACTGCAGTATTTTCAACATCTTGACGTAAAAGTTCTGCAGTATTTTCAGCATCATGCAGTGGAAGTACAACACTCTGTTCTGATGTAGTTCAGTGCGGTGTTAAACTGTGAAACTTAAACTGTGTAACTAGTAACCAAAGATAAATGTGTTGAAGTACAAACTGGAGTATTTTGTGTTGTCTGTAGAGCAACGTGGCTTAAAATGGGAAAAGCAAAGTTCTAGTAATGATGTTGCAGAGCAGATGTTTGACCTTCTGACCTTTACTGTGTAACTCAGCTGGTGCAGTTGCATGTTATTGGTATGATGACAAGTTACAGTGTGTGTGTGTTGCTTTGTCGTGCAGTCTTTCTTTGCAGAACGTTTCTTTGCGCTTTTCGACTCGGACGGTAGCAGCTCTATCAGTCTGGATGAGCTGCTCGAAGCTCTTGACCTGCTGATCCATGGCAGCGAGACGGACAAGCTCAAGTTCCTGTTCCAGGTTTATGATGTGGACGGTTAGTAACACTACACATCAGTGAGCTACAAGCTGTCATGACATGTTCCTTCATCACCATGAATAGACACACACATGGTTCCAGCAAATCTTACTAATTGTTGACAAAGAAGTCTTGTTTTAAGTTTTTTCCCTCCACACGTTCACAGTCAATCACTTTCTTCCTCCTAGTTTAGTTCAGAGGTTGTTGTTTGTCTTCAGGCAGCGGCTCCATTGACCCGGACGAGCTGCGAACAGTTTTGAAGTCGTGCCTGCGTGAGAGTGCCATCTCTCTGCCAGAGGAGAAGCTGGATGACCTGACGCTTGCTCTGTTTGAGTCAGCTGATAAAGACAACAGCGGTGCCATCACCTTCGAGGAGCTAAAGGCCGAGCTGGAGAACTTCCCTGAGGTCATGGAGAACCTCACCATCAGGTTAGACAACAATAACATCATCACAGACAACAACAACAACAACAACAACAACAACAACAACAACAACAACAACAACAACAATTACAACAATTACTACTATAACAACAACAACCA
>JAPZDV010000023.1:25324965-25335831 GCA_029814665.1 Acanthurus lineatus
CTTCAGCTCAACATGAACTGTGTCTCCTCGTCCGTCCACAAATCTGTTTCTTGCCCAAGAACTCGTCATGTTGACACGTCGGTCTCGTTAATTCCCCGACTTTCTTCTACAAATTTATGCTGTTTGGCGTCCGGGTCAAAGCTCAAATACCCAGAATGCCTCGGCCAGTTTGGGTCTGATTGTAGCGTTTAAGTGCAGGAGGAAATTGATTTCCAATAATGTTATCTGGGTGTGTTAGTGCGGCTTCCAGGAATTCAGTTTAGTGCCGTTTATGTCACATTAACATGTTGGTTTGTATTAAAAAGTCCAGTTTTAGTTTCTCTCAGGTCATGTAAGCGTGCTGACTGTGTGCTCGCGCTCTGACGCCTGCACGTCACATGATCACACAGCAAACTGTAATAACTGTCTGTTTGTGTCCTGACAGAAAGTGGAGCTGCCGGACAGCCCTCGCTCTACCTTCCTGCTGGCGTTCAGCCCCGACAGGTGAGAAAATGTCCACCTACACTCTGACACTCTGACACTCTGACAGGGAGACAGCAGGTCAGAAACCAGCCGTGTCTGACTGAGTCTGTGGGGAATAAAGAGTAAACAGAATGTCTCCGTTTAGCACGTTAGCAGGAGAAGCTACAATGTGCGAGCTCAGTTTCCATGTTAGCTTTGTTTTTACACTCGAACCGTTTCTTTGTTTGGCAGCAAACTGTCAGTCGGTCAGACCTGATGCAGACAGACATGATCACATCACTCACCCGTCATCCCAGCGTCGTTCTTCAGGGTCACAAAGGAGACAGTGTAGTTACATGGTTGAAAGACAGAAGATGAGTTTTCTTCACACAGAATCAGCAGCAGAGTAACAATGAGACTTTTCACAGAGAGACTACGAAGAGCTGACCGATGATTTTTGCTGTCAAATCTAAGAAGCAGATTTAAAAGGTTTTTATTTGCACTGAGTTTGAATCTGAAATGCTGTCAAAGTCAGTGATGGACGAGGAGTTTGTCACCTGGCGAAGGCTGCAGCTCGTCACCTGCAGCTCCTCGTCTGCAGACTCACTGCAGCTTCTTTTCCACCTGCAACAACCCGACTGATCTGCCGTCAGAAATGCTGAAAATAACCTCTTTCTTCTTTTGTTGATGCTTGTTTTTGTCGAACATAAGCAAGAAGTGCTTCACTTCCTGTTTACTTCAAAGTCATGTAAACAACAATTACATGAAAATAAGCACATTTTTGAAAATATTACGTCCACAGAATTTTTATAAAGGTGCCGAATGAAAGTCAAACAGTGTTATATTGGTGAAATAATTATTTAAAAGTTTTGAAGGTCCAAAATGATCAGAATATTTACATTTGAGTGAGTTTACCGACACGGCTGAGGCTCACGAGTTGCCAGGAAGCAACAAGCCGTAGCGTTAGCGTGTATCAGGTTTTTTAGCTAAAACATCTGAACGTAAACGGAGCATAAAAGTACGATTCGACTGTCCCTGATTAGCTACGTTAGCATCAGTGACGATGACATGCAGTTAAACGTTCCAGCTCACCCTGAAACGTTTCACAGAGGATTTTGTTGAATTAACGTCTGACGCTCGACGTGTCGTCTCCTTTCTGCCAGGACCCTCATGGCTTCCACACACGTCAACCACAACATTTACATAACGGAGGTGAAGACTGGAAAGTGCCTACATTCCTTGGTGGGCCACCGTAGGACCCCCTGGTGTGTGACCTTTCACCCCACCATCCCGGGCCTGGTGGCGTCCGGGTGCCTTGATGGTGAAGTTCGCATCTGGGACCTTCATGTGAGTCTCCCCTTTGGAAGTGGTTTCACTCATTTTGGGTCTTTTGCTGAGTATTTTTACCCCTCAAAGGAAAACTCGACGTACTTTCTCCCCCCACGTGCAGCCATTTTGTTTGTTTGTGATCCATCGTCAGTTAAATTCATTAAACTCTGGTTTTTCAGAGCTCTGATGATATGCTGATTAACTGATTAGCTGATTTAATAATTTTGGGCCCAACATTTCCCATAATTCATCAGCCACATAAACAGCAGTTTCCCCACATGATCTCCACAACGGGAGCAAACAGGAGTCGATCCGTGACGGATCCATGACAGAAACACTCCTCCTCATCCTGTCAATGTCTGTTACTCGGATACATTTTGAAGTGTTGTAACTGCCACAGAAACACGGCTGCAGAGATCTGTGTTCATAAAGAAGCTCCTCTGTGTTTTATGTGTGTGTGTGTGTGTGTGTGTGTGTGTGCTGATGTGTGGATGCAGCTTCTGTTTAAACACATTAATTCACTCGCTTGCTGTGAAGAAACAATCAAAAGTGTGTTTAAAACATATTTAAACACACACAGATGTGTTAACAGTAATGAGTTGTGTGTGTGTTCTTGCAGGGCGGCAGTGAGAGCTGGTTTACAGAGAGCAACGTTGCGATCGCATCCTTGGCCTTTCACCCGACGGCTCAGCTCCTCCTGATCGCCACCAACAACGAGCTCCACTTCTGGGACTGGAGCCGGCCGGAGCCCTTCGCCGTGGTCAAGACGGGCAGCGACACGGAGCGAGTCCGGTGGGTCTGACAGCAGCAAACCGACTGGCAGCGTTCGTGCGTGGACGGGCTGATCTGCAAAACAAAGAAAACGTTAAAATTAACCCAAAAACAGATTAGAGTGTTTAAGCACTGTGGTTTTATTTTGGGGGCGGCCTTGTTTATGAAGCAGGCCTTTATTTGAAGTTTCCCAGTTAAAACAAACTCAGCACCTTTTCCAGATTCACCTTCTGTCCTGTGAATATAATGAGCTGTCCTTTTCTACAGCAGTAAGTTCATCATCTTTGTCATGTCGAAGTGAATTTTCACATTAAAAGTGATGCAGACTTTCCTTCACAGAGGCTTTAATGTGATGAAACAGTGTTGAGCTGACGGTGATCAGGTGTAAGAATGAACGAGTGTGGTGTGTTTTGTCTGAGCTCAGCGGTGAGGATGTGAGTTAAAGTGGGAATAAAAACGATTCTGACTTCACACTTTGAGCCGCCGTCGTTCAGCAGATGATCCGACTTCCGTCTGTCTGATCAGAAACTGTTCTTTGCTGGTGTTGATGGTGAGTACGAACTCAAACAGAAACTTGTGTTCTTCTCTGTCGTTTACCTGCATGTGCTCCTTCCAGGTTGGTGAGGTTCGACCCCCTCGGTCACAACCTGCTGACGGCGATAGTGAATCCATCCAATCAGCAGGTGAGTGCTGTTACCTGTGTTTCTGTTGTGGCGTTGTGGCGTTGTGCTCGTGCGGCGTCTTCAGAGCTGTGAACTGTCTTTCAGAACGAGGAGGACTCCGAGGTTCCCATGGACAGCGTCGAGATGCCGCACTTCCGCCAGCGCTCCTTCCTGCCTTCCCAGCCGGTCCGTCGCACACCCATCCTCCACAACTTCCTCCACATCCTGTCGTCTCGCTCCCCGGGGGCTCAGGTGGGAGGCGAACAGCCACGCCCTCTCGGTGAAAATGGAAGCGGCGTTGGAGAATCTCCCAGCATGCCTCTGGCGCAGTACCCCAGCTCTGAGCGCGGGCCCCCCTTCCCGGGCTGCACGCAGCACCTGGGCATGGTCTGTCTGTGCAGCCGCTGCTCTGTCGGTCGCAACCCCTCCCTGGCTGCCAATGTGACCCTCTCTGACCCCCGGGTGTCATCAGACACCCCGCGCTCCCCCGCCTCCACCTTCTCTTCGGCCCGAACGGAGCCCAGACAGCCGTCAGAGCGACCCTCCGCCTTTACCTCAGTCTACTACAGTGCTGGCACTTCGCTTAATCCCTCTGCGGCGAGCGGCTTGGAGCCGCACTCCACCTCCAGGCCGGCGCCTGATTGGACACGCAACCTGCTGAGTATGAGGGAGGGCGGGGTCGGTCCGGGAATGCTGCCCCCCAGAACCTCCTCCTCCTCCATCAGCCTGCTGTCAGTGCTTCGTCAGCAGGACGGCTCCTCTCAGTCCCCCGTTTACACCTCCGCCTCTGACGGGCGGGGTTTCCCCCAGCAAGGAGAGCCGGGGGCCCGAGACGGCGCCGGGACGAGCAGCGGCCATCACCCGTTCTGGGACGGCTCTCGCGGCAACACGGCCTCCTTCCGCAACGTGCTGCAGTGCAACCTGAGTCGCTACTTCATGGAGTTCGATCGCATGCAGGACTTGGAGGCGCCACTGGGGGGCAGCATGGCAGACGGGAGTCAGGAGCAAAGTCAAGAGCTGCTGAATAATAACATGGACCCAGAGAGAGCCGGGCCCTCCTCGTCCTCTGCCACCTCCTCCCCCACCATCATCCACTACCAGCCTCCTCTCCCGCCTCCTCCCGCCCACAGCCTGGAGGGCGGCGCTCCTCCCCCCGCCTCCAGAGGCCATCTGAACCGGTGCAGGGCCTGTCACAACTTGCTGACCTTCAACCATGACTCTCAGCGCTGGGAGCGCACCAACCAGGCCTCCTCCACCTCCGCCTCCTCTCTGGAGGCCTCCTCTTCCTCCTCCTCCTTCCCTCCCTCTTCTCCCTGGCAGCCTGAGGAGGGCAGGAGAACACTAGAAGTCCAACCCCCAGAGAGGAGGATGCCTCCAGAGCCCAGCGAGCAGCCCCCTCCCCCCGGAGGAGGAGGGGCGGGCGCAGTGGCCTTCCCGATAGCTCCGACCCCCAGCCAGCCTGGAGAGCAGACGGTGGGCTTGGTGTACAACCAGGACACGGCGCAGTGGGAGCGGGTGTACCGGCAGGCTGCTGCCGGCAGGTCGGCAGAGCCACCGGAGGCCTTAAGCCAAGAAATGCCTGTTGACCCCCCCGATGAGGACTCCCTGAGGAGGTACGATGTCTTCATCACTCTGACCGTCAGTGGCCGGTCCGACATCCGCACACAGCATCCGTTACTCTGAGCACACGTATCACTGAGGGGGCGGAGTCTGACCTCCTGTCCGGACCGGGCGCCGATCCGCCGCGTCGCACGAAGCAAATATGTTTAATCTTTGCAGCTGTCTGTTAGCTCGCGCTTCAGCTGCGTTTCACGAGCGACCCGAAGCTTTTCTTTACTCTGCAAGTCTATTTTTCAGCAATAAGCGTGTTAAACACCGGTTTGATGTAGAAACACGTTATTTATCTATCCGTCTGTCTGTCTGTCTACAGTTTGCAGCCTACCTGTTGGTTGATTTCCTACTAAAAACAGCGTATAGAGTGAACTTATAGACCTGTATATAATCACCATCCAGTTCAGTGAAAAATCATTAATGACATTATTTGCATCAGTGAAATAAACCAGGAAAACTCACATATTATGGAGAGACATTCAAACTTCAGCTGCTCGTTCGTTGCATGACGTGTAGTTTAGAAAGCCAGAACCTTTACAGACTCTCTTCAGTTACGCTGTCATCACGCTAACGCGATGGCGACGTGACGCGCCCGGTGTACACGGGGGTCGAGATTTAAGTGATTAGCTTACAGGTTTAAGACGTAAAGCTTCATATCTGACTCAGGGTTTATATTTGGGGCAAGATTGACATGAGTTACCCAACCTGTCCACTTTTAGCGACAGGGTAAGTTAACTGTGAACTTTTCCTCAAATAACTTCACTCACTTCTGATCTTTAGTTGTAACATCCTTCCTCTCTTTCACACAGGCGACTGTTGGAATCATCGTTGTTATCGTTGTCTCGCTATGACATGTCAGGATCAAGGGACCATCCCATTTACCCCGACCCAGCCAGGTACACTAACACACGTTATTCACCCCAGTTACAGCCGAGTGCATTCACACCCCCTTTTCACACTCCTGTTCATCCTGATTTAGGTGCAGTTATACTCTCCATGTACTCTTAATTCAGCCAGGTACTCTCATACACCTTACCCACCCTGATCTAAGCAGGTTCACTTCCTTTACCTTCATCCAGCTGGTCAAAGTAGCTGCACTAAGGCCGCGTCTCCACCAGACACTTAAAAACTGTTCCCAAACTCCAAATCTATCCTCCCACGGCACAACACAGAGTTCTTGTAAAGTAATTGGGGGTGTGGGGCTTCGAGGCTAACTCCTTTTTCACCGTGTGGAAACATGGGACGAGACTGAGCTCGGTCTCGAGGAGCTGCAGTGTTAAAGTCACTAACATGTTGAGATTTACATGTTTCAGGACTGACAGCACAGTGCTGCTCACATCCTCATGGCTTTACGCTCAGATACAGTCACTCTGCATGTGGTTCTTTATGAAAGCTAAGAGACAAACTTGGTTTAAGGAAAGGCTGCAGGCGGCAGTCTAACCAAACAGACTCACCTTTCCACCTTTTCAGTACTGACTGATGTGCTGAGCATCTCTAAAAAATAAAATGTGATGGTTCTGTTGGTACCACGACAGAAAACATTCGTTCTGATGCATAAAAACTGAACTGCTTGGTGGAAATGTGGCATAATACACTTAATTTACCTTCATCCGAACAGTACACCAACATTTGAACAAGTCCTCTCCTGTCATAAAGACTCATGTGAACATGTACCGGATAGACAGTTTCTGTATCGTTTGGGTGTTAAAGGTTCGTTGGACGAACACAGACAGCAGCTGAAGAAACCGACCGAGTGAAGTGAAGTGAAACTGTCTTGCAGGTTCATTCAACCTTGTAACTGTTTTGTTTGATTCAAACTCGACTGTAGGACTTATCTTTGACCTCTGAGCCAAGTGGCTGCATGATGTTATCACCCCCACACAGGGTTTTAGTTCCACCCCCCCATAACGGTGGATAAGAGGGGGACTTTCTGTGCCGGAGCAGGAAGCCGGAGGTCTCAGAGTCCGGAGACAGATCTCACTGTCCCACTGAAATCTCACTCAGATTAAATTGGACAAAAACCAAACATTTGAGATTTTCATCTGCATCTTAAACTAAAAATTAAATTTAACTGAAGTCTTTGGAGACTGGAAACTACAGACTGTCCACACTGAGACGTGTGGAGGGTCTACAGAAACAAATCTGTTGTTGGTGTTTGGTTCCACCAGGCCTGGCTCGGCACCGTCACAGCTCTGTGATGCTACGAAACATCACGTTTCCCACGCTGGTTTTTGTCTGCCGTCCTTCTGAAAGCTGTTTCCCACCTGCGAGATGCAAAAATGTGGTGCGGCAGTACGAAAAATCTGCATGCATTTTTTTCTGAAAGTTGTGTGTTCACGTTGGATCCGGTGCAAATTTTCCAGTGTGCAGGGTTTCATTTTTGGTCCGGAGGTTTCTTCAGCAGCAGGAACGTGAAGGGATTCATCAAAATCCGTTTTACAGCAGCATTTATTGTAACGCAAACTTACGCCCAAGTTAATCAACTTCTGTTAATTTATTTAGCAGCAGCCTGCGGCTTTTTCTTTACGTACCATGGAACAAATGAGGTGACTGAAAAGAAACGTATGAAACATTTATGGGAACGTAAGATTGGTTTTGGCTCATTTAGGTTTCATGAATGAGGCTCAATGAGTTCCCTCTGAACCCCGGATTTGATGCTCATGCTAGCTGTCGTGGCTAACGTTAGCTCCTTTCTGTACCAACATATCATTTTCAACATCAGTGACGTTTTCAGCTTCACGTTCATTCATGCTGTGACATCAGCTGAAACAAAGGATCTTATTGGTCCAGCGTATATCCTTATATTTCCGCTGTCGAAATTCTGCTGAGGTCAAAGTCTGTCCGGATGTTTTTTTTCAGCTGCACGAATGTTCCGCAGCGGCGTGCATATGTTATTAAGACCCCATTTAATCTGTTCAAACAAATATCTCCTTTTTTTTTCCCAAATCCGTGTGTGGTGTGAAAGAGCTTGAAGCCCATCAACGCTGTAGAAGCAGAGGGTTTTGGCTGTTGACTCGCCCAGATTTGGTTGATTTGGTCTCGATTCATACGCGTCTTCTTGGGTGGAGGGCGACGTAGTTAACAGGTCGTCTGTTTCGTGACGTGATTTGCTGTGAGGTCGACATCAGGAGGCGTTCACAGCGAAGCTCCTGCAGCGGCTTCAGCCGTGCCCGGTGGAATCTGCATCAGTCAAACGCTGACTGTTTTCTTGCTGACTGTTTTCTTGCTGCCTGACTGCACATGCGATGCTTACGTTTCATGTTTGTTGTTGAACGAATGAGCCTGAACCCGTTTCTTGTGCTGTCCAGACTTTCTCCAGCTGCTTACTACGCCCAGAGAATGATCCAGTATTTGTCGAGGCGGGACAGCATTCGCCAGCGCTCGCTCCGGTACCAACAGAACCGCCTGCGGGCCATGTCGTCCTCGTCCGACAGCCCCGCCAGCAACTCATCCAACTCCATGGACAACAGCGATGTGGACTTTGAGGAGCTTGAGTAGGTTTCGCTGTGGTTAAACTTGTGGAAATGTTTAAATGTCTGTGAGGTTCATGCTGCTTCAGCACTGATGATGCTGTTGACTGTTGTTGAATTGCTCATTGAGTTTTTTTGTCCTCGATCTCAGTCTGTTAATATTTTCTGCTCATATGTCCAATCTGACACTCAGCTATGCAGCTTAGTGCAGTAAAACTGTTCATATATCTAATTAGTGAGTAAAAGGTTTGTTTTTGGTTGTTTTATTGCAGTTGTAGCTCCCAGAACCTCGGCTGCGTTTGCTTTTCTTCTGTTTGCTGTCTCTTGACCTCGGCTGTGTATTAAAGCGTCGTCTTGTTGTTTTTCCTCCAGTGATAATGGAGACCGAGCGCGGCACAGGACGCCCAGGAACGCCAGGATGTCGGCGCCCTCGCTGGGTCGCTTCGTCCCACGGTGAGCCGGCCCTCCATGCCGGATCTTTCGCTCTCCCCGTTCTCTTTATTTGATCATTCATGGAAAGCTGCTGTTGTTTTCAGTCTGAGTTCTCGTTTGTCCCGTTCTCCAGGCGTTTCCTCCTGCCTGAGTACCTGCCCTACGCTGGGATCTTCCATGAACGCGGGCAGCCCGGCCTGGCAACTCACTCCTCTGTCAACAGAGTGCTCGCCGGTAAACACCAACACACTCTGCCCCCACCAGAGGAACTACGTCCTGATGAAAAGCAGCAGCTTTAAGATGCTGTTTGGTTTTTGAACCGTGAAGTTTTATCAGACTTTATCATGCTGTGTTTTCTGCTCAGGTGCGTCGATCGGAGACGGTCAGTCTGCCGTCGCCAGCAACATCGCCAACACCACCTACCGTCTGCAGTGGTGGGACTTCACCAAATTCGACCTGCCTGAGATCAGCAACGGTACGGCGGCTCCTCGCCAGCTTTCTTCACCTCGTCCTCTCAGGAAGTCAAACGCTTTCATTCACTGGTGGTTTCAGACTTCGTTCAGGCTCTGCAGAAAACTCTGTCCTCGTGTTACCGAGCATGAAAACACGTCACGCAGCAGAAAAGTGTTTCTCACTAAATCACATTTTAATTTCAGTGGTTGTTTATAAGTTACTTAATTACTTAATTACTTTTAAGGTAACTGCTTTTTATGAGTCTGAAGCCTGATGAGCTGTGGCAGTGAGGATGGAGGGATGAGAGGAGACAGAGTCGAAAAATAAAAGCTTAGAGCAGCGTACAAAGAAAAAGAACTTTGAACAAGTTCATTTTTCAGACTGAGTTTAGTTCAGAATTCAAAGTTCTGAACTAAGAAACTTGAACAAACTCATTTTAAAATGTGTGAACTGATGTGAGGTTTAGAAATCTGCTGCTCTGCATCCCTCTCTCTCCTCTCAGTCATAACTTTCCCATAAAACTCTGAACAAAGGCTGCAGGCAAACAGGTAGACGCCATGTTAAAGGACCACCAGCCAACAAACTGGAAACACAATCTTTAAGGTTTAAGAGCTGTTTCAGTGTTGATGCTGCAGATTTGGGGGAATGCTGAAGAGTCGTGTGTTTCTTTGCTTCCTGTCCAGCATCAGTCAACGTTCTGGTGCCAAACTGTAAGATCTACAACGATGCGAGCTGCGACATCTCTGCAGACGGTCAGCTGCTCGCCGTCTTCATTCCCAGCAGCCAGCGGGGTTTTCCGGACGAGGGCATCCTGGCCATCTACTCTCTGGCCCCCCACAACCTGGGAGAGATGCTCTACACCAAGAGATTCGGTACAGTGACGCTCTGAAGTTCCCACAGCGAACAGACGAGTCCTCCATCATTTTAAACTGTTACATTTACAAAAAGCAAAGACTTTTCCTTTTTTGTTTGGAATTAAACAGAAATTTCTAAATTTAAAAGGAAAATTGAAGTTTATTTAACTTTATTCTCCAAAACCTCAGTTTCCATTTGAAATCATCTCCCGTTGTTTCTCTCCGCAGGTCCGAACGCCATCTCTGTCAGCTTGTCTCCGATGGGCTGCTACGTCATGGTCGGCCTGGCCTCTCGCAGGATCCTGCTGCATCCCACCACCGACCACATGGTGGCGCAAGTCTTCCGCCTGCAGCAGCCTCATGGAGGAGAGACTTCCATCAGGGTGAGACAGGAAGGCCGGCACAGATGATGTCACATCTGTGAGAGAGTCCAGATGTTTCTGCCGGTGAAACTGTCGGAGAGATGAGGAAGAAACTGACGTGTTTGAAACAAACAGAAATCTGCATGAAGGGCGAAATGTTCAGTTTAATGTTTGTTTTCATTCAGTCAGTCAAAGAATTAATGAGTCTAATGACAGAAAATCCATGTTTTTTTCTGTTAACATCCAGACGTTTGCTGCTGATCTCAGAAACAGATTAAAGAATTAATTGACAGTAAAAGTATTTGTAATTTAAAGCCCTGAAATATTTAAAACGCATCCTTCTTCCTCATATTTCAGCCCTGATGTCGTCTTTAAAAGGCAGCAGCTGCTGAACGAGTCGGCTGGTGACGGTGTGTGTGTGTGTGTGTGTGTGTGTGTGTGTGTGTGTGTGTGTGTGTGTGTGTGTGTGTGTGAGTGTGTG